>CAHIKZ030003932.1:710000-882500 GCA_903632075.3 Acanthosepion pharaonis
TTAATAACAACAAAAATTGCAATATGAGCTCTGGTAAAAACATGATTTGATAACAGCAAAAATTGAAAGATGAGCACTGGTAAAAAAGGTCGCTGTAGACATTAGGTTTATAATAACCAGAAATTCTTAAAGAGATGGCACAGTGGATAAAGGTGTTAGTTAGATCAGGACAGGACCCAAAGTGTGTGAGTTCAATACCTGGTTAAAGCGGTGGGGAACGTGGAGATAACTGATAACTGACATCCATTAGACATGGCACGTGAACTAGAACAGCCTACCCCAGTGAGCGAAATAAAGGGTTCAGTTCGACATTCCAACCACATGAAGAAGGCCGGAACGTACAACGGCCGAAACGTTGTAATAAGATGACGACAATAATCCGAATAATGTAAATAGTATACATCTCAGAAATACAGGCGAATCCATTTAGTGTTGATTTCACGATAAAACAGACTTCCGATGGGAAGGAAAACTCATGACAGCTTAAGCCGGTCTGCTGAGAGACGTGTACTGGCTGGTATTGACTGTGATCTGGAGAGGTTAAACTCCGCGATAATAACACATGAAGACTGTCGTTCGGAGTTTCCGTGGCAATTCTTTTGCACTGTTACTTTTTTATCGACAGATCCAGAAAGTGTGGATGGTCTGACACAAGCCTACACCACTTGAAACAAATCATTGTGTTGTTTTTCTGACAACTACATCTAATTAGTTCCACACATATCCAGCTACTGCGAAGAACTCTACGAAACAACATCAACTTCAACTTGGCACTTGGAATGTATGAACTCTCCAGGACAACAACTCAGCACGAGAGAGAAAAACAGCTCTAGTCGCATTGGAACTAAAGAAGTAAAACATTGATATAGCTGCGCTGAGAAGTAAGCTTCAGTCGACTACATAAAACGAGAAAGCAAAATACGACATCTAACAGTGTCTCTGCTGCACTTGGATACAATACATTCTCCTGTACTGTTTGTAGACTTTTTGTGCAATCCCCGAGCCGGTCTCAAAAGTCATACGCGTCATAGGCATGCAGATAAATAGTTCGTGGTCGTCAGAACCTCATACATCGAACTCGATGGGAGAGTTCATATATATATATATATATATATATATATATATATATATATATATATATATATATAAGTGGACACTGAAATCCACACGTAGAGACGACAGTCTGTTTCACGCATATATCCTGACGATTGTTGCGTGCTGACTTCAATGTCCACTTTTACATTTACATATGCTCTATTCCTGATATTCTTTTAACTTATAAATATAGCATACATTAAATTATATATATATATATATATATATATATATATAATAAAGATAAAAAAATCCGTTGGTATATAATCCAAGTGGATCCGAGTAATATAAAAAAAATGTATTTATTAATACAGAGCAATATAAAACCTTTTTATACTATACTAATTATAATTTATAAACTTTCCCCGACTTGAATATCTCTCTAACATTCTTTCCGTTAATGCCTTACATCCTTTTATCTATATATTTTAAATTTAGTTTTGGATCCATTTTTATTTCCGATTTAATTTTAAAATAAAAACTAATTTTTTTTTATATACCTCCGAATTGGTGTCATAAGATTAATATTCTGTTTTTTTTTTTTTTTTTTTTTTTTTAATAAACTTCTCCCCTTTAAGACCGATAACTTGCAGGTTTTTCTAAACTCTGCCTGAATCATTTCGTCTGACTGAAACATTGTCAAAAGTTCTTTGATTGTTAATCTTTTCATGGTTGAACTTGCCAATGACTTAGGCTATTAAATCTAATAGAAAAGGAGAACTCATTAGAGGCTTAAACTTAATTCACATTTAAAATCGGTCCAGGTTATGGGACCCCCGCCTCTCTCTCTCTCTATCTATCTAGCTATATATATATATATATATATATATATATATATATATATATGAATACATGCGAGAGGAAAACTTATCATAGCCTACGCATTTCATCCCCAGCTCGACTTTATCAAATAAAATGTAAGGACTTTATTTTGTGGCAAGTATTTATAAACAAAGTGTTCCTTTAGTCTTTATTCATATATATATATATATATATATATATATATATATATATATATATATATATATTCGATCAACGTGTTTTAGTGGACAGTCTGTATTCGTCTTCAAGAAGCGAGAGCAAGATCTCAAAGGTCAACCATTGTAACAGTGACCTCATCCTACAATCCTCATTCTTGCTCCATATGTGGGCTCCTTGGAAAATCACTAGGGGTTTAAGTGTCACTTAAGATCATCTCACAAAATTCATAACTTAATCAAGTTGTCATATATATATATATATATATATATATATATATATATATATTGACAGTTCTAACAAAAACATATGACTGAAGAAGTTCCTATAGTGTTGAAACATGAATGTATTTATCTAGCAGATTTTAACATATATATATATATATATATATATATATATATATATATATATATAATAAAAAACAAATGTCAGTATTTAACTGTATTTTTTTCAACTTCTAGAGGCCGTAGCCCAACATATTTCAGGGCGACTGCGTGAGCAAATTAAAACATTTCGGCCCGGATCCGGACCTGCAATCCTGATATTTTAAATTCACAAGTTTACATTAATCCGATTGTTTTCGGCGATTTTTGTACGTGATGTTCTCCGACGAATTTTTTGTACGATAACAATTTTTATAACTTGCAAATAAGTACATTAAATTGTGTTTAAATTAAATGGCGGCAAAGAATTATCGTTGAACTTTTAAAAAAAGTAAGCCTAAGTATTAATGCGATAGTTAAATGCAGCGAATAATTTTGAGTTCTGTATGTTATTGTTGCTTATCGCATCTACTCCTCCTTACCTATTGTGATGAAGGGCCAATCAAGAGCCGTCGGCGGTAGTTAGCTTAAATGCCGTCAGATATTTTTTTATTATTGTTCACCCAATACAAGAGATAAGAGAAACGCAAAGTGGATATTTTACTATATGAAGTTGTTGTAAATGAGTACAGTAGGTGGGGAATAGGTTTATATTATGAGAATATGGAGGATAGATAGCGTTTAAACCAAGATTTAAAGCGGTTAAGTTTGCAGTGATAAAAGAAGCATCCTCTCAGGAGTACATTTCACAATGCATTAGTTATGAGGAAGATGCAGATTGGCTAAGAATGAAAACGATCGAATTTCAACAAATAAGAATATGGAAAAGAGGGAAAACAGAGAAAATGAAAAGAATAGAGAGAAAAATATTTTGAGTGGGAATTTAATGTTAAGAGCCAATAATGAAAACAAGCTTTGAAACATACGCATGCCACGATATTTAAGAAAACTAGCGAAGTATCTATTACCAGATCTAAATGAATTGTGACGTCGTCCCCCGGTCGCAGCGCCGACTGTGACGTTCTATCCTGATCTACCACGGCGCCAGTTGTGACGTCCCCAAACAGCACCAATTGTGACGTCCTCTCCGCGGCGCCAGCTGTTCGCTCCTCGCTGCTCCGTTCGGGTGTCGCTGCTCCAAACGTGACGTCCGCCTGTCGCGTCAGTCGTGTTGACTCGTCCTGTGACGACCAACTGACTTGGTATCGGTCGCGGCACCCAAATGTGACGTTCTAACCTTTTGGTGATTCGGGTGGGAATCTGGTTAGATTTGGTATCAGCCTCGTCGTTCCCAACTCGCTTCCAACGCCTGGTTACCAAGGTAACTGCATTGATCTCCAGTCTGTCTACCCACGTTGTGAATTGATCTTAGACAGACGAGATCAAACAGTGGTTGGGGCCGTAATGCAAATTGAGTTCAACGGGGGTGACACTACACAAATATGCATAAAAGAAATAAAATGAAAACTCAAAAAGTTCAAAGTATCAAAGAAAAAGGTAACAAACTTTATGTCTAGTTGTTCGATACATAGGACTGCATCTATCTCCCGACCCGTTCTGTGGATTGTGACACGTTGTTTCCGCTAGGCAAGTTTGCTCTCTAAGAAATTGGTGTTTCGGTGTGTCTTTGAACAAAAGTCGAAAAACTTATTTCGGTGGTCTGGTTCTAAGTCGCTCTTCAAAATAATTGTTCTTGGGTTGAAGAGGAGTCCGGAATTTTGCGTGAATCTTGGTCAACTCTGGAAACTCAACTCTGCCGCCAGGGCCCGAATTGATTTCTGCCTGTTGAGGCCTGGCTTTTATTGACGCCGACTAAAACCGGGGTGGTTCTGTTGGCGTCGGGGGGTTTCTCGATAATTCTAAATACATATCCACCTCTTTTATTTCTGCTTAGGGATTTTCCACTCTTTTCCATTTTTGGTAACCCCTCCTCACTCCCTCTTTCTCACCATACCTCTGAGGGGCGTGACCTACCCTCCCCGCTTCTTCGTAGCAGCTTCTCATACTTATATTCTGGATGGGGCGTTGACAGCCTTCTTCGTGCGTCACGTGATCACTCTCGGCCAATGAGGTCTTGGTCGGCTATCTTTCCTCCTCCTTTGTGCGTCACGTGATCACCACCTGACCAATGATGTCTTAGTCGGGCGTGAACAATCCGCGGCTTTGTTTCGGGAAAAAATACCTTGCTTAACTAAAAAAAAAAAATTAATTATCTCTTCTCTTTCCTTTTTCTTCCTTTTCAATCGCCGTTATCATTTCTCTAGCCACGAACGGACAATATGACAACTCTTTGTTCAACACGTGGTGTTTGTCAGGTAGTTTATCGCTAATTTATCAAGATGGTTGGTTTTCGTAACATGGTTCAGAAAAGAAATATCCCCAAAATTTTCAGTCAGTCTGTCGCCTCCAAGGAAGAAATAAAAACGCTTCTGGTTCCCATTCATTTTCCTTCGGTACATATGTCTGATAACATAATTTTATTATCGCAGGGCAAAGTTGTTTCGTCGAAAAGAATTCAGTCAGCTGCACTGCTTGGGTGGGATTTAATTTTTCATATCTGTCCAAAGTCCTTTTTAGTGGCCTGTTTCTCGTTACTTATCGAAATAGCATTTTCACTTGAATTTTTCCTGGGTAGTGGTCCAGCCATTCGTGTACGCATCTAGATAACATAGCCGTTATCAAAACACATCTGGTTCCTTCTTTCTTTTCCTTTTCTTTTTTTACTCAGAAATTCCCTGCCATTGCGTTGCGTTGGACAAGTGAAGATATTTTCATTCATCTCAATTTCTTGTATGAGAAGTGATTCCAGAGAGATTTTTATTGTATAGGCGCAGTAAGTCATTTTATTTTTAGTGTTGAGGAAAAAGGTTTGGTTTATGGGCTTGATCAAATGTTTTGTACATCATTAATCAATTTTAAACAATAATATACTTTTTTGCTTTTATATATATATATATAGTAAGGAATATATATGTATATATATATATATATATATATATATATATATATATATATATATATATATATATTTACAATATATTTATTTAAAATAAGATATAAACAGAAAATATATCAAGGATATTAAAGATGTTACATATATATGTTATATATACATTCATGCTCACATGGTGTATATTAGTATAATTGATGATTGAAAATTTAAAGTAAAAAATAAAATATTATTTTAAAATTTAAAATATTATTATAGATTACTTGTAATTGCATGCATGAGTCCCAATATAAACTATTATGAATATTAATTCAACAATTTTATCAATCTGATATTTTTGCATTATAGCAAGTATTAAGAATATAGTAACTATTGTCTGCAAGTTGGAGGTGAGAGTTACCAATGTTAATGTTCTAACTTCGAATCCACGGTTATCTCCCTTTAGCCCCTAATTCTGTTTTTGTATTTTATTTTTAAATGTACGTTTTATCACATATAATTTTGTGATGTGTGAGCAAATTTTAATTCCGAAAACGCGGTCATGAGAAAAAAAAAGTTTGTGGACCACTAGCTTAGATCTTTAAAGTGTAAGTAGCTGTGAAGAGACATGGTTACCCAGGTCTAGAAGAGATACAGAAAGATCTGCTAAGCCTACTCTCAAGTTATATTACTTTAAGACTTTAAATTTGAATACCCGAAGATAAGCGTAAGCATCGAAAAAAGCACCGTTTTCATTGGCTGCCTCGTTGTGGATTCGTGTCAATGGTGACAGTCACTTAAACTTTTTCTTTTTAGTGAGTTTATGGTTATAAGTCATCCGATGCTCACTTTAGAAAAGGTCAGTAACATGGTTGCCTTTTGATTGTCAAATAAGAATAAAATTTCATGAGGCTTAATATGGACGACCAAATTTAGAGACATCTTATTAAATTTGCACGGACGTGGGCCCTTAGAATACAAAGACTGCATCTTCTGCAGAGGAGTATGACACCAAAACAGGTTTAATTTCCGGGCGTTTGCTTATGGACTAAACGATAAAACCGATTATTGTTCATGTTCTGACTCAAATTCAACGTGGAATTATATTTACATTATGATCAAAGTATAAAACGGACCTGTATTTTTATTTTCATTGACGTATAAACCAGAAAATATGTTTACATATTGACTCAAGTATAAACAAGAAACAATGTTTACATATTCACTCATTTATAAACCAGAGTAGTATTTCCATTTCCATTCAAGTATAAAACAGAAAAATTGTTTATCTTTTTGACTCAAGTATAAACCAGAAAGAAGGTTTATATATTGACTCATGTATATACCAAAAACAATGTTTACATTTTAACTCAAGTAAAAACAATAAAAAAGATTTACATATTGACTCAAATAAAAATAAGAAGAAAGGTTTACATTTTGGCCATAGTTAAAACCTGAAACAATATTTACCTTTTGACTCAAATATGAAACCAAAACAATATTTACATTTTGGATCGAGTATAAAAACCATTAACAATGTTTAAATTTTGAATCTAGTATAAACTAGAAACAATGTTTACATTTTGACTCAATATAAAACATAAACAAAGTTTACATATTGATTCAAATATAAACAAGATACAAGGTTTACTAGTAAAAACCTAAAACGATATTTACCTTGTGACTCAAGTATAAACTAGAAACAAGATATACATGTTGACTCAAGTATAAACAAGAAACAGGTTTAGATTTTGACACTAGTATGAATCAGACCAGTATTTAAATCTTGTCTCAAGTATAAATTGGAATAATTTTTATATTATGGGTCAGGTATAAACCAAGACAATGTTTGCATTAGGGTTAATTGCAACTCGGGCCCATGTGTAGCTTTTTACTCAACTATAAATTATTTTTTTGTTATTAGTATAAATTGAACCAAGGTTTAATTTTTAAGTGAACATTTCGAAATTAATACCCCAGCAACGTTTGCTATGCTGTTAATTTAACTAATCTTACTGAACCTAAAAAAAGAAAAAAATGTAACGATGTACTCTAAAGGACGGTTGGTAGCTATTTGAGTAAATTAGTCAGCTGGCGTGTAGACAGGATTATACGTTGGACATTTCATAATGTGTTGCATTTGTTTTCATGCGAATGTAAATAAAAAAAAATTAATAGTCTTTCTATTCGCTAATGTACTGACGCAAAAGGAAAGGCAAACTGTAATTTCATTTTGAAATATGCTAAGTAACATGAAAGAAAGAAAGAAAAAATATAAATGTTGTAAGAACGATCGACATGACGTTCACGAAATATAACTTCTCAACGAACAGAAATGTTGCATTTAACACAGAGATAAATCAAGTGAGAGTCTTAAAAGCATTGCGAAATCAAGTCAAAGAATAAAAACAAAAACTACAAGGACCTTTTTCTATTGACCTACATTCCACCCAAATATCCGGAGCTGATCGAGTCCAGAAGACCTGGAATAGATTAAAGACTACTGTGTTCTCTTCAGAATTCTATTTAAAAAATTAAGTCGCCCAAATTTCTGTTTTTCTCCATTCGTCTCGCATTTAACGATACAGACAATTTAATTTCGTTTTGGCTTGCATGCGTCGATTTCGTATTTTAAGCTCTTAATGCTCTCGCTTGGCTGCAAACATAATCATTTTAAAAGCAAATTATTAAGCTTTTCATTACTGGGCTTGGAATAGGGGAAGTGAAAGAATAAAAAAAGATTATAATGTTAACCCACGCATTTTTAAAACTGCACGCAGGAGAAAATCGTTACTGTTGGAGTTCACCCTCAAAATGGATGGAAAAATTATAAACAAATGTAAAAGAAACGGAAACATTTTAATTGGAAAACATAAAATACGCACATAGACATTAATCGAGGCATCTCACAATCTTTCCTTATATCCCTGGGTACATATACTCATTTAAGATTTACACATGAAAAGTTATGGTGTCTCCGGACACGTTTTTGAACTGATTTAGTCTTTTCTATTAAATCGCAAAATGAAAGTTATCCTGAACGACCACTCGTCTACATCCTTTCGTACTAACGCGCGTGCACGCACCCAGCTCCATTCCTAGTCCCACTTTTTTAAATTTTCATTAATGACCTTAGCGATAGCATCAACTCTCAAATTGGTATCTACGCTGATGACATAACCATTTACTCTTGCCTCGATAGTAAGGCTGATTAGTCCGACAAGGTCAAAATGACAGCCAGAGTACAAAACGACATCAAGTCCTTCGTTAACTGAGGCAAAAAAGTTTTGTTAATTTTAACGCCTCCAAAAATAAACTTAATCATCTGAGAGGCTCCTCTCTGACTTCCAGGAAAGTGATTCGTTGCACCTTCTTGGCCTAGCGTTCTCAGCTGACACGAATTGGAAAAAAAAAAACATATTAAATACAATGCTGGGTCAGCTGCTAAGAAAATTGGTTCACTGTGTCGTGCGACGTAAGTTTTCTCTCCAGAATCTATCTTACATATTTATAAGTCTACCATTCGTCCATGTTCAGAATATTGCTGCCACATAGGGTCTGGTTCCCCTGATATTTACCTAGAGCTCCTTGATACGATCCAAAGAAGAATCATCAATATTATTGATCCTGATCTGGAGGCTCGGCTTCAGTCACTTTTCCACTGCCTCTCTGTGTTTTTTCTATAAATACTTCTATGGCAATTGTTCGAATGAGCTCTTCGCTATGGTACTAAGACATTTTGAATTTAAGTGCAGTACTAGACTGACGTCGAGATCTCATCAATTTACAGTTCAGCTGGCTAGATGTAATCATAAATTCTATGCTAACAGTTCATTTCTCGCAATTCCCGCTTGTGGAACTCCCTTCCGTCTCCATGCTTTCCAGCCAATTTGTGTGCAAATATTTAAATGCAATTTCAATCGCTATCTACTGTTCTCTTGATTACTCTTTCCTCTTCCCGCTCATTATTAATGTTTCTGTTCCTAATTCTTCCGCACCCAGTAACCTCTTGTGTCTTAATGTCTTTACTGCCTTGCATGGAGAGATACAGACTAAAAAAGTGTCGCAAGAAAAATAACAGAAATCAGAAGGTGAAAAGGAATATCGAAAGTTGCTTTCCAGAAAATGAGAGAATAATTAAGAGAAAGGAAAAATTGGTTAAAAGCTAAGAAAAGGGTGTTGAACTGCTATGTATTATCTAATCACCTATATGGAAGTGAATGTGGGACATCTCTTGAGGGATGAAGAAGAGATCAGAAGCAACAGAGTAACTTGGGCAGAATATGTTGAGCAACGAGGATATTTTAAAGAAAATAGAAGCTACAAAGAAACGTATACTTACAATCAGAATGAGAGAGCAGAAATTTCAGGGTTAACGATGATAGAGAACATGGAAAATCAAAACTCACGGGACATATTGAAAGGAAGAGAAACAGAAATCATCAATTCGCCTATTTAACGAGTTTGTATTAATGGATGGCAGAGCAAGGATAAAGAAAGATGGTAAAAAGATGGTACTTTAAGGAATGAAATGCAGAAAGTTGTTGAAGATTTTTCACATCATAAAAGAACACGGTGCATAAAAGAAGGTCGTCCTGGGTATGACGATAAACTACATCCAGCAGCAAGGCATCTGATCAGGAGATTGGAGGTCTTGAGGGGCGTGAAACCTCCTTTTAATTTCTGTTGTTCCCAGGTCCATCATCTTGAGCCGGGGTGGTAGCACCTATTAGGGTCCTTTTATGGGCAAATAGTAAAACTCCAATCAAAATAAAATACCATGAAAGTATAAAATACATTTCTATAGTAAACATGAGCAATACATTATATATATATATATATATATATATATATATATATATATATATATATATATATATATATATATATATACCAACAATACCTATTTGTAGCAAATTGACCACCAATGCTTTTTATCTGTAGTTAAAGGCATACTATTACGTTTAAAATATATTTAGTTGAAGCCATTAAATGGTGTTCAAAATGTTTAGATTTCGGCGTTAAATAACTCATAGAGGTTGATATGCCACTAAACAAAATCACACAACCAATAAGAAAGAACTTTCATGACATTCATACGTATAATATGCTACAATCACCTTCAATTACATGTATTTTAAGAGAATACTAATGTAATTAAAGTAAAATACATTTACTGCCAGTATACTAAAACTTTTATAAAATTTATATAAACTCTTGTTTCCATTGAGTTGTTCTATAAATTCGCTCGGCTTTCCACTTCTTTTAGAAATCAATCAATAATATATTTGCCTTTACTGTTCACGGTTTCTTGTCAACAATCCATTAACTTTCAATGCCTTAACAATAGAAATACCTGCGTCTTGTCTTGAAGAATTCATCCAGCCACGTTTTCAATTCCCCTTTATTTTTCTTGCCAACGTTCCACTAACCTTCAATGCTTTAACGGTAAAAATCATCAGTTTTTGACTCGAAGAATTCATGTAAATCAAAAAATCGGAAGAGTGTTCCACAAGCGAAAATTGCTTACGTTTCCATCTATAGCTATTTCAACTGTAAAGTAATGACACCTTTCAGTCAATCAATACTGCGATTAAATTCAAAATGTCTATGTATCATAGCTGAATTTAAGCAGAACAATTAACATGAAAATATTTATAGAATAGTCACAGGGATGATATGTTAGGCTGTGGTAAAGGGACTGGTGCCATATCAGGACCAATAACATTGCAGATTCTTCTTTGGATATTATCAATAATCTCTAAATACAGAGTGGGGTAGTTAAAAACAAAAAAACAAAAACAAAACTTCCTATATCTATGAAGTATAATAAATGCTATTCCTTTTCTGTTTCAGAACAGCCTGGGGTGAAGAGCAAAGTTTTTTATGATCATGTGTTTATTTTTTTTATTAACCTTTGAAATCAGAGCAAACTTTTTGCTCCACCCTGTATATAGCTGCAGCACCAGAATAGATTTGACATCAATATTCAAAGCAAGGACGAATGAATGGCAGACATATAAATATATAAGATAGATTCTGGCGAGAAAACTGTCCAGCACGACATATTGGACCAAATTTCTTCGCTGCAGACTTAGCAATTGATTCAATATACTCTTTTCATTTCAGATCAGATGAAAACGTTCGTCCGAGAAGGCCTAATGAGTCTTTCTCTTGGAGGTTAGCATCAGCCGTAGTAAAATTATCTGAATGCTAGAGAAACAAAGGAAAATAACAAATAACTGACCTAACAAACCTAATATAAATGAATGGGAGGACAGGGATTAGAATGGATAGTGAAAAGACAATTTTATTAAAGGCTATAAAGGATAAGAAGTTATAGAGGGCTATGATAGCCATGTCAATCGTTAATATTAATATGCTTAAATATAACAAGCAAGTTTAAGCAGCGTTTTCTGGGATATTTTCTTGCAGTGGGGAGAGAGAGAGAGACAGAGAGTGAGAGAATGATGTTTTATGTTGCATTGGGGACATCATTGTGGTGCTATGAGTTTTTGTTTTTAAACAGGGGACAGTGTAGGGATCGCATTGTGTTGTATGCAACGTGTAGTTCGTTGGAAAGTAAGAAATCTACAGAGGGGAAAAATACTACGGAATCATACGAGTAAAGAGAGATAGAAGAGAATGTTTGTACTCTGTCATTTATCCTGCATATCGTACGTTAGAAGTTCCCTAGAAGACAAAATATGGTAATATCATAAAGAATATATTTTTTTCTTAAAATTTTTTTTAACTTAATTCACGCTAACTCGAGTCTGGATTGAACTAGTGTAAGTAATGTACAAACGTTTGGGACTTAGAATATTCAATTGTACTTATGGTCATTATCAAGATCAGGGACATAAAAACTAGAGTTTTTGTTTTTAATCAAATTTGTACATAGATAGTGCACAGTTCTTCAAATTTGTACATACAGGGTGCATGGTTGTGAAATAATGACTGAAATGGTAGAAAGTATTTGAAGAAAAACAACAGATTAAAGATGAACTTTAGAAAGTTTAAACACAATTTCGATCCTGATATACAATATATTTCTCAAAATTTGAAATAAGATAAACAAATAAAAATATTTAAAGCTACAGACCTATCAAATAAAATAAAAGGAAAACTTATTTTAGCCGACGTGGTTTGTCCGCTGATATAACTTTAAAAAAAAGTAAATGAAACAACTATCTATAAACAAAAGTAAAAATATTGTTAGTTATTCACAAGTTTAAATTTAAGAATATTCGTCAGGTTGAATGATATGGTTGTTGAATTTTTTGATAATGTAATTGATATTATTTTAATTTGGGATTAATTTATGTATTGTATATTTTAAATACAAAAAGATTATGAATTTTTTTACATTTTTTATAGTAATGTGTATAGGCTTGAGCAGGTAGTAACCCCTTTAGAAAGATTTTAGAGATATTTAAAAAAAAAAAATCCGTGATGGTACCCTCCTGAATTTTCCATCAAAGTTTCTTTTAATAATTGTGGTATTCTTTAGATCAAAATCGTGGTTGAATTTATTTCTATGTATGACAGATACATTTCCGGAATTGTTATGTATGAGATCAGTTTATGTCCATAGATACGTTTTTTTTGTTTTTAATTTCTGCTGGTTTCCCCGTTGTGAGGAGCAGGTGTGACAGTTTATTTTACATTTAAATCTCTGGGGTTAGTAAAAAACAAAAAAGAAAGTAGAATCGCAAATCCGTTCTCAAAAAGTCCAAAAGGCAAAGTGGTTGTAAACAGTCCAGCAGGCAAATTAATACCAAAAACGGGCCTCAAAGATCCAACCTTCCGTTCGCAACAGAGGAAAACGCAATTTTACTCACCAAGCTCAAAAATCGTTCTCCCTTCGTTAATCAAAGCAATGACTTTTATTCACACATCAAATTTTCTGATAGGCCACACCAGTCAGGAAGGAAAGAACATTAGCAAAGTTCTTCTGATACTTAAAGTGACAGGTTTTTGTTAACAATTTTCTTTATTTTTTCCTTCAGCAGACCACGCACAAAGCAAGAACTATTTTTCGAGGTAGAAAGTGATTTTCTCGTTCGTTACAGATATTCCTGCTTCAGAATTATTAATGTTATAGGTATTTTTCGTTCTGATCAGATGCATGATATATATGTGTGTGTGCGTGTGTGCGTGTATGTGTGTGTGTGTGAGTGCGTGCGTGTAGTTTCTAAAGAATTAATAGATTTATTTTTAATCCGACTTCTTTAATTCTAAACTTATTATCGTGGAAAATTCCCATTTCATCTATCGGTTTGCGTTTTACAGAGATCCTGCTGCAGTAAACGGTATATGACATCTTCTTTACTGGGATTTCTTAAATACTCAGGCCGGCAGACGTTATACACACTGTTTAAATTAAAATGAAAGTCTATTTCAAATAGGAAGTGACTACTATAATAATATTTGACGAAGATTGCGTGCACACTTCAGGTCATGTATATATTTATATTTACATACGCTCTATCTCTGATGTTGAGCACTTTTATCCATAAATATAGCATAATTGAAAACAATAACTATATAAACGGAGTTATATATATATATATATATATATATATATATATATATAAAACGATATAAACCGCAAACATTTTTGGTTGAAATGTGGATTTTTTATTTTAAAATATATATTATACTCTATTTTTCAAATTGGAAAATAAAGTATAATATATATTTTAAAATAAAAAATCCACATTTCAACCAAAATATTTCGGTTTATCTTCTTTTAATATATACACGTTTCTCCCCTTGGAACAACTATAACCTCTTCCTATATATATATATATATATATATATATATATATATATATATATATATATATATATATATATATATATATATATATATCATTCTCACTCTGTAATGTTCTGCATTCTTCAGTTCATCTATTGATGCTTTCGTACACAAGCGGCACCAAAATCTTTCTCCAGATTGTCACATAAACTGCAAATCGTGTGCATTAACACACAGCGAAACACTCGTACACAGACACATTTATAAATTTAGCAGTAAAATCTGGCTATCACAAGATCATTAATTTGAAGTTTCAATCGTATAATCCAGATAATGAAAATTAATTTTTATAATAAAAATGAAGAGCTTATTTCATAAGAGAAGTTCAGTTTATTCGATTCCTTTAATCCGATTAAAATATTAACCAAGCTTTTTTTTTCTCTGCAAGTAAATTAACAGAGCAAAGTAGAATCAATTATTAATTGTCGACTATTTTTCCTCCACAGTTCAGGTTTTAAGTGGTACTTCGCTTCACCGTGGCTTTTACTCTTTCGACAGAAATTAACCTTTCATAGGACATTAAAAACGAGAAACAGCTTCATTCCTTTAGAGGAGTTTCGTTTATTTCGTGTAAAGAGATGGCGGCGGCTTTTAGTGATTGGAATTTCGACGTTGTTATTAGCTCGGACTTTCCAAGAAAAGAAAAACATAAAAATAAAGCGAAAACATTGAAGACAGAGACAAAATACGAAAAAGTGTCGAAAAAATAGAAATAGAGATTAAAGATGGGAGGAGAAACGAATGTTGGAAGAATGGGGTGGAAGATTTGGGGTAAAAGGCAGAAGCGGGTTATGGGAATGAATAGAGTAGAGAAGAAGAAAAAAAAACACGAAAGGAAAGTGAATTATAGACGAAATGATGAAAGGAAAGAGAATGAAAAAAGCGTGCTTCTTCGTCCCTCCCGTAAAGAAAAGTTCCGAAAACCATTTACGCATTCTTTCTTTCGTTCTCTCTTTCTTTACTTCCTTCAGTTTCCCTTCACCTCACTCTTACCTTCTCTTCGCTACCTTATTTTTCCTTTCTCTATTCTCTCTCTTTCCTCCCTCTCTCTTCCTCACTCTTTCTTCCCTTCCTCTCTCTCCTTAAAAGTGACAAAGTATACAGAAGAAGAAAAAAGAGAAAGAACAATGGAAAAAGTAAAAAGAAATAAAGATAGAAAGAAAAACGACGAAAGAAAGGAAAAGTAAAGGAAGAATGAAATAAAAAAGAATGAAAAAAGGAAAAATTAACAATAGAAATTGAAGATTGAAGAATAAAAGAAAGATGAAAGAAAGAATGAAAAAGGAATGAATGAATATATGGAAAAATGAAAGAAGAAAGAAAAATATAAAATGTTGAGAATAGAGTTTAGAGGAAGATATATTTCTGCCTTTCTAGAAGCATGAAAGAGCGGAAGATAAAAACAAAGTGAAAGAAAGGAAATGAAAATCGTTGAGAAATGGCAGTTAAAAATCAGAAGGATTCAAAATAAAACAACGAAAATAAAGGAAATTCGGAGAAGAGAGGAAGAAAGAGTTAAAATGCTGAAGAGAGAGAAAAGAAGAAGGTAGAAAGGGGAAGAAAGAGATGAAGAGAAAGAGGGAGAGAGAGAGAGAAAGAAAGGTAGCTGGAGAGGCAGAAAAGAAGAAAGAGGGCGGGAACAGTGAAAGAAGAAGAGAGAGAGGGGATGAGAGAGAGAGAGAGAGAGAGGAAAAGAGATGAAAGGAAAAGAGAGATGAAGTGAGATAGAGGGAAGAGAAGTGAAAGAGGGGAAAAGAAAGCGTAAAACAGAGGGAAGGAAGAGATAGAGGAATAGACGGGGAAAGAGAGGAATGAAAAAGTATAGAAGAGAGAGAGGGAGGTGAAGAGAGATGGAGGGAAGAGAAAGAAAGGGAGGAAATGAGATGGAGGGAAGAGAGAGAAGAGGAGAGAAGGAGGGAAGAGAGAGGAAAAGAAGAGAGAGATGAAGTGAAAGGGATGAGAGAGAGGAAGAGATAAAGAGGGGAAGAGAGAGAAGGGGAGAGAGAGAAAGGAAGAGAGAAGGAGCGAAGATAGAGAAGTAGAGAAAGAGGGGAAGTGAGAACGGAATAGAGGGAGAGGGAAGGGAGGGTGAGAGAGAAAGAAAGACGCAGGGAGGAGAGAAAATAGAGAGATGAAAAATGAGGGAGCGAAGAGAAGGGAAGAGAGAGGAGAAGAGTGAGGTAAAGGGAGAAAGAAAGAAAGAAAGATTGAATGAATGAAAGACTGAAAGAAAGAAAGAAAGAAAGAAAGAAAGAAAGAAAGAAAGAAAAAGAAAGAATGCTCAAATGGTATTCGGAACTCTTCTTTTCGGGAGGGACGAAGAAGCACGCTGAATAATACCAGAAGGGAAACACCGTGAAGGAGAAACTGTTATGGCGTGTTCTTTAGCGCATTTATCTTTGTATTATTAATGATTCAAGAAAACAACGAAACTCCAATTGTGAATCAACAAGTATATATTGAAATAACATGTAAGAACAAAATATACAATAATTTGTATTCAATGTATAAATCAAGGGAAAAGAGTTGCGTTCCTTTTACCGTATTTTGATTTGTAATTGATTGTTCGAAAGAAATTTCTCTTTAGAGAGAAATGTTCAGGAATCAATTCAGGAACAAGTCTGCTGTTATAATAGATAACACAAGAATACAATTGATCAGAAAGTGTGTTGTGTTAGAGAAATCAACAGAGTCCTGGTAGATTGAACTTGGCTGAGTCACAGAGAGATATGTATATATGTATGACAAAATTCTGTGTCTGTGTGTGCGTTTAAAATTTTGTGAGTAAAGTCATAGGTTTGTGTTGACAGGCGAAATTTAGGGGACTCTACTGGCGACTTGTGACAAAGTCGCCTCTTTTAAAACTACAGATAGGATCCTAGCGAAACTGCGGGAAAAGTTGATTTTGCACTAAAATATGTGATTGGTTAAAATTTGACCAATCGCTCAATTTGTACTAACGAAACAAGTAAGCAAGTTCAAAACCGAAAAAGTCAAAGCAACGACTGCGATGGCTAAATTGTCCTATATAGAGGCAGTATTGATTTAATAGCCAATCGCAGACGAATAAAATGTGGGCGTGGAAAAACATAGCAGTCGCTACAAAACTATGTTGAAAAGTGACATATTTGTTATTTATAATCAAAAATGAAGGTGTTGTATTGAAATTGTTTTTACTTTTTGATTTACCATCATTAGCAAATTTGAAGAAGATATGTGATAGGATTATAATATATATATATATATATATATATATATATATATATATATATATATATATATATAACACTATTATTCATTCAATAGAAGACCCAAAAGTCACTGAAGATAGAAGTTTATTATATGATGTTGTAACGGTTTAAGGGAAAAAGTTAAGAAGTGCATATAATAAGCATATGCAGAATAAATAACGGTTCATCATAGACTTTAAGAGGTTCCCATTGTAGTAATTGCATAGTTTCAGGAGATTCTTCCACGTGTGGAATCTGCCAATTGAGCCATCGTTGTGGCCAATGAATTAAGAAGTGAACGAGGATGATTCGACTCCGTGGATGTGACATCGCAGCTTAGTTGAGATGGAACTAAGGAATATTATTCGTTTGAACTTTGCCACAAAATAACGATAAATAGCGATAAGCTAGCAACGTTTTATCTGTAGGTAAGAGGTTGTAAGGGAATAAATAAATTATTACCAACAAGGCTGGGTAAACAGCTTGGAACTCTGTCACTATATGGAAAAAATGGATTGGACAACTCCAGCGATATTATGGTAACAATAATCAATTTTTAGTCCGAGCTCATTCTTGTATGATAGAGTAGTCAGGCAATTTGGGGAGTGGCATAAGAAACAGGATTATTTTTTTCTAGTATCTTAAGTGATGGCTCGTATATACGAGTTTCCATGGAGCATTGGAGCAAGCTTGATGTTCGGTTACATAAAAGTGGGTCTACGTCTGCCTTTCAGTTTGTAACATAAACAGTACATATGTATACTTTGTTGACTCTGGTATAAATCAAACCTATTAATCTATAACTGTATATATATTTATCTATAAATATAGCTATAAAGTTGAAAAACTTGATGTTGCAGTAAATAAAACGTCGTCTGATATATCAATTATAATTTATTAATAACTAGCTTAAAAGTCACCCTGCGGAAGGCTCTCGATTAAGCCATCATCACAATAGGTAAGGAGGAGTAGATGCCATAGGCAAAAAATAGACTGCAAATATCTCATAATTGATCGCTACATTTAAGTATTGCATTAATAATTAAGTTTGCCTTTTAAATATTCAACGATAATTCTTCTGGCGCCATTCAATTTAAAGACAATTGGATGTGCGTAGGTCCTTACTTTCCGTACAAACAATTATTCTTATTTCATGGGTGACTTTCGCTAATTTTGATTATTCTAAAATTTATTTCCAAGTTATAAATATTTTTATCGCACAACAAAAAAAATCATCGAAAAAAATCGCCGAAAACCGTCGCAGTTATAAAAACTTGGGAATCCAAAATTTCAGAATTGCGTCTCCGGATCCGTCTCGAATTGTTTTAAAGTGCACAGAAAATTCCAAAATGGCATAATATGTTGGGCTACGGCCTCTAGGAGTAAAGTGGAAAACGTGTGACAATGACACACTGACATTCGCATTTATTATATAGAAGAAGGAGATGAGCTATTGAGGATTGTGTTCCTTTAATTGAAAAAGTGTGACACACTGACATTGACATTTATTCTATAGATAATAGGAGTAAACAATATGAATGAATCAATATATAACAAAGCAAAATAAATAATATATAGAAGCCCAATTTTATTGTTGATGTCGTTGTTAAAATTGTTTGAATGGTACTTGACAGAAAATAATTGGCCAGAAAGAACGAAAGTTAATAATAAATAATGCAAAATAAACTTTAGGAACGGAAACGCTTTCTACATATTCGAAAATACCCCGTCTTTTCTTAAAAAAAATATTATGTTGGAAAATTATTCGTTGTTAAAAATGTTTGAATGTTAATTAATAGAAAGTAATAGCTTATAAAGAACGAAAAGTTAAAAAAAATGCAAAACAATACAAAATAAACGTTAGGAATGAAAACGCTTTTTGTTGCATATTAGAAAATACCTCATCTCCCTTAAAAACGTGAAGTTTATATGTAAATAAACAAAGAAAGTCATTCGTACCAATGTAGGAATGAAATAGAAAATATAATAATCTATTAATGTTATATTTTAATATTCCTAATTAATTAACGTACTTTTATGAATAATAATAGTGTTTCTATATTCCTACGCTATTTTTTGTATTTATTAATTATTAATTTTATTTTATATTTCTTTTGATTTCTGTTGTATACGCATTTCCATCCGGGTCTAAGGTAAAAAATTTTCCACTGGTTATCAAAAAAAACAAAACAAAAACAACCTTAGACGACACATATTTTAATTTTTTTTTATCTACATAGAATATGTGAAAGCACATGCGAAACCCTGCCCTCGTCAACCACCAACAGTGGAGGTAACACAGTTTCGACGGCTAAGGCTTTGCCAACGGACAGGGTATTTTTTGTGTCGGTGTGTCAGTCTCTTGCGATTTTTTTACAACTGCAAGTCCGATGTCCAAAGTTGCGTTAAAAGCCTTTGCTTTTGATCGTTAACCAATACACAACGCGCTCGTAGCGACCGTTATCAATGTCGTAGAAGGCAATCAGATTGTTTCATATTGGTAGTAGCATTGTGTTACGAACATGGCTTTAATTAACTTTGTTTATTTTGGCTCTTGACCAGATCCAACTCGATACCTGTTGAGCCGTAGTCTGCAGATGATGTAAAGCACGTTTCAGGCCTCTGTCAGCGATGCCTACCTTCAAAAGGAAAGAAAAGATTGGACTTCCAAGGAATCCTGGCACCCGACCTCAATAAGTAGCACATGACGTGTACACGACTTTTCCACGCAGTCGGATGGCAGCAATTTGTAGCGGTTTTCTTTCGTTCTCCTCCTATGGAACCGTTAATTCTACTAGGAGGACACACTTCTTTGAATCATACCACTCTAAAATGTCAGGGATTGCGTCCGTCTGAATCATGTGTGCCGGAAATTGCAGAGAAGGCCTAAGATCAAGTAACACCCTCCAAACACGAGCTCTCTTCTGTAGCGAAATGTTAGGAGTATTTTGACTGTTCCGCATAGAGCGTTCACCTTCCTTGTGCAAACGGATCTTATGTTTTCTGGCCGTTACGTCCTGTTTGTTGGTTGCTTTACACTGTGTACTGACTAAGTCCATGTCCACTTCCACTAATTTGTTATGGAGCCATGTGTACATCTGCAATGATTTTGGGCGTGCAGAGAACACATGACGTAAAGTGCTTGAGTCACATTGATATAATGCGCATACATCGGTGTCAGTCTACCTCTACAGCTTGAGATTGGTCGTATTTGGTAGGAGATCATAGGTAGATCGCAGTAGGAATGATATTGCCTATGGATATTTGTTTTGACTCAGAAACAGCATTCCCGATTTCAATCATCTTGTGTCGTTTTCCCTTTAGACCCTGTTTGCAGAAAACTGATTGATTGTGCTGCCTAGGGCAGTTGGGTTAGTTTGGGTCTCCTTCAGTTTGCCATAGAGATGGATTCTGTCAAGTCCACTAGTACCACTTTATGCAACTCTTTACCTCGATGCCAATTAATCAGTGGAATTTCATACAGCCGTCTGAAGTTCTTCAAAGTCTACTCTTCGACTGTCGGGATCATGTCACACCCAATGCGGAAATGAATCTTCCTGATAAAGCGTCTGCGTAATGATAATCTCCGGGTTTACTTGGGTTTAGCTTTCATTCTCGCCCACATGAGGAGCTTATTTTAGCGCTGCTGCAGTTCATTGTCACCGACCTTAGACGGGACCAAAATTGTGATGTCATCAGTGAACGCTATGGAAGCATGAAGGAGCATATGTCCCTTAGTTACCACTCCCTTTGGTGTGTTCGCTGCACTCCTTAATATAAGTTTCATGGACATAATAAAAAGAAATGCTGAAATTACACACCCCATCATGGTGCCGACCCCGCGTGTTTGTCAATTGCTGGTATAGTTACCAAAGGTGAACTGCATAAACGCTGCTCTGAAATATTTCGTTATAATTTCTCCAACATTACTTGGGGAATTGAAAAATTCTAGGGACATTCGAATTAGCTGATGAGAAACTGATCTATACACATTAGAAAGATCAAGCTTAATTACATGAAGCTCAGTTTTATTTAGTTTGGCTGATAGGATTGAGTCCCAAATCATATGGGAATGATCCAGACAGCTGAAGAAGCGAAGTATCTCAGCTTTCTGGACAGCTGTAATGTGATGGTTACCTAGCAGAAAGTTTGTCATACGACGGAGAAGGATCTCCACACAAAAATATTTTCCCCCTCTACATTCAAGAGATGGGGCAGAAATTTCCATTGCCTTTGCATTCTTTTGCTTAGGTATTCAAATGACCCTCGCAAGGCACCAATCTTGAGGTACAATACCTTGTTTCTATGCCCGCGAGAGGAGGATGGCATATTGCTTTAGGACGTTTCAACAATACTTATATAACTTGTCAATTATTTCACTCATTCGGGATTTGCGGACGAATTCCCCTCAGCTTTAGTCCGCTGTCATGAAACCTAACGTCTGTATCTTGGAATGTCATTCATAGGAGGAGGTATTGGAACATCTTTCCAAGCATCACAATACACTATCCTCAGATGCTGACGCTGAGTTTGCCGCTCTTAGTCACGGTGAACATCTTTTTAGCAAAAGCGTAAGAATTATTGTAAAATGTTCCCCCGAGACTGTCACTTTTTCTTCCAACGTTTTCTTTTGTTCTCATCTATATATATCACTATGATCCTTAAGTAGGTCCTTAAGGCCTGCCCTCTCAATAATTGGAGTTTCTTTTAGTTAGCGATTCACAACTCTTTGCTTTGCTCTTAGTTTATCCTTTTGAACCTGTCATCTGTTTGGTCGCTTCTTTCCTTTCCTCTCTTGCAGTTGCTAAACAAAACGACTCAAGAAAAACCTCGTGCACAACTCTATAGAAAAAATATCTGACCTTCTGTCTAATTGGGTCTTTTAGGTCGTTGGTAAGTATTAATGAGAGTTCCTGATTTAGATTAAACCAAGTAGCTCTCTGATTGTCTTTGGGCCACTGGATACTTGGATTGCTTGGAATTTCTCCATGGCACTGACGCTCAGCAATGGGATCCAGAACACTGTGGGTGCAATCCAGATTCATAATCGCATCATTCGACTTACATTCTCCAGTAGGAGAATTGCATTACCTACACCAGCGTGCCTTATGGATACTTAAACCTCTCAGGCTGTCGAATTTCCTGCCGCAATCACACGTTGTAGCCAGTTTCAAGTCCTTGTCATTATCATTTGAATCAGTCAGATGGGTGATGAATTCTCTCTCTATGCTACAGACATCCAGAGAGCAATAAGAAAGCACATTCTGTTCCCGGGGACTTTGAGCCCGATGTCTGGGCGATTGACTGTATGTGTATATTGTAAAGTCCCATAAAATTGTTACAGATCCTATCTCTGTAACGGGGTCTAGGTGATGTTCATACCAGTTTCTTTTTTTTCCATAAAAGTTGCATATTTTCTAGTACAGATATTGGCCCATTCTGTCATGGCGAATTTTATATTCGGTTGGTGCTAACATTCTGCAACCTGATACAAGATGATCAATTGTTTCTGGTTATTTATCACGGAATCTGCATTTGATATCACAATAATTTTTCAGTATTTGCGCTTGGAAATTTCTACTTAGCAAACATTCGTCCTGTGCAGTAGAGAATAAAACCTTCGGTTTCAGCTTTTAATTATGCACTACACAAACAATCATGGGTGCCGGGTTTGTCTACATCAGTTGTTTGGTAGGGACAGAATATTGACCAGGACGAGGTTTATCTTGCCATCGTTTCTGCATTTGCTTTTGTTTTCTTTGTTAGGTTCTTTGCCGCTGCAGTAGGTGCATTATGGGTTATTTGCGCTTCTTCTCCCACTTGAAATTCCTTTTGAATTTGTAAGCGTCTTTTATTGCTGAATAAAGTTCATTATTTCTTTCATGTTCTTTTACACCGGTCATCACCGAGTCTTCTGTAGCTTCTAGGTATCTTTGAAGACCGATTGTTGTGGTTTTGTAAGACAGTTCTTGTTAAACTAATCCTTTGCCTCCTTCGGATCTAGACAAATACAAACGACCAACATCAGTTTTGCGGTGGCACGTGAGAAACATTCTCGTTTTGACATCCATTTGCTTAATGTTAGCTATGGTCCAATTAAGGAGGTTGAAACTGTATTGTACCACAGGGACAGCGAAATTGTTTATGATTAATATGCTGTTTTCTGAATTCAGTTTGGTATTTAACCCTTGATGCACACGTCTGCAGTATTCTTTTCTTTCTTTCCCCTTCTCTTGTGCCTAAATATTTATAGGCTTCTTCTTGTTTCGTAATCTTTGTGACAAAATCTAGATCTGTTGAGTGTGTCTCTATAATTTCTCCTGAATGTTACTTTTTCACATTTATCTAATCCGAAATCCATACTTATGTCGTCACTGAAATATTTTACAGTATTGATGGTAGCTTTCCACTCATTGTCGTCTTTGGCAAAGAGGTTGAGATCATTCATGCAGAATAGGTGATTAAGCATTTTCTTTTTTACTTTGTATCTATAGTTTTTACTGTTTACTTTACGTGAAAGGGGGATTAAGGACAGACAGAACAAAAGGGGCGATACAGAGTCCTCTTGAAAGATTCCTCGTCGGATATTCAAACAATTGGAACTGACAGTACCTTTCGTGTGATATAGGTACAATGTGGTTTTCCAGTTTCATGTTGTATTTAAGGAAATTTACTTTCACCTGAGCCTTAAGGATCTAAAAGTGTGGAACAATATCATAGACATCTATCCAACCTGCGCTGAGATTTCTATCTTTTTTTCGTGCAGTTTTCCAGGATCATTTTAATTATTAGTAGATGATATTTGCAACCATATGAACCGCTTCGACATCCCTTCTCTTCCAGGGGAAGAATTTTTTTTTCATCGAGAAAAGAGTATCTTCAGTTCGTCAGGACAGACGTGAACAATTTATAAGTGGTGGACACATGTTATTGGCCTATAATTTTTTGGATCATCTGTTTCATCCATTTTTGGCAGGAGATAAATAATACCTTCTGTTATCCATTCTGGAATTTCATTGGGTTTATTAATTAGCATTAGGATTTTATTACGGCTTTTTATTATTTATGTTCATTCAGTATAAGTCCTAGGAGCCACTCAAAGTAGAGGGTTACTGTGTGGAGTTGTATTAGCGTAAGTAAGGATGAGCGTGAAGAGTAGAGTTGAAGTATACTTTAGAAGGAACCGAAGGCCCAATCCTGAACAGGGAACTAGGGATGTAAATCTAATCCTGTTCGAAACATCAGGGAAGAGTGTGATCCGGACGATAGGCAAACGTATCTACTCCTAACATTGTTCTTCTTTTTTATTATTATTATTATTATTATATTAATTCTGTGTTGGTATAGAAATTCACGAAATAAATAAAATAAAGTTACTAAAAACTAAAATAAGCATTTATAAACCTGATATAATGGAATATGCGTACACCTGTGTTCCCCCTCACTGGAATATGATTGGCTGGTGTCCGTCATAAATACCGACGGACGTGTAGGAGATTCAAGAGCCTTAGTCTGGGAGCTAAGTCTATAACGACGCTTATTGGACTACGCCATTGATCTACACTTCTTACCTGCGACTACGACGCGTACCAGTCGATTACTGCTACCGTATTCTACTTGGTTGTAGTATCCAAAAACCACTTAGCTACTTCGTTCAAATATATCCCTTCCGGGACATATCAAAATCCAAGAAAATAGACAGAAAAACATGGACGTTAGTAATAGGATCGCGCCTCTTCCAAAATCGTAATATATGTCATCGTTTTAATTGTTTATTCTTCTTGTCACGATGCAATATACAATGAAATTGCACAGCCGGCTCCGGGTAGACCAACACATTCATGCTTACACACACAAACACAAACAATAAATACGTAAGGCATCGAATGAAGAAATGTAATAACGTTTAAAATACGGTGAAAAATGTCAGCGTTCGGCAGCTTTCATTTTACACAGGCCCCAAGGATACAAGGTGTCCTTTGAGCGATTTGTCCTAGAACTAAAACGTCGACATGAGGATAATATTTCAAGTAAGGGGTACCAGCCAGGGATGTGTGCTGTCTTTCATTATGCTTTCATTTTTTGCTGCGACATTGAGAATTAGAAATGTTTGCCAAGGAGGGGAACAGTCGAGAGTTTTCTGGGAAACCCCAGGATCTTTTGGAGGGCTCTGTTGACCGTTGCCGAACAACTGTCATACCAAACACTGATGCTGTATGTCTGTAAACTCGCAATAGAGCAGCTGAGGAAAATCAATGCCATCCCCTCTTTTTAAATTATTTTTCCGGGAATTCTCATTAAATGCGGTGGTATGATGGTCTCTCCATGAGAGACCATCTGCAATGCACGGGGCACAGAAACTTTATTTTTATCTACTCTTTCCACACAATCCCCACTGATAACCAAAGTGATAGATGCTGTTGTATTTTTCCGAAAGTCCACCACTGATTCTTTCGTCTTTAAATTGCTTAATGCAAGCTCCAAGCAAGTTCCGAGTTCCAAATTGTTTTATTTTAATCCTGTAGTCCGTCTCATCATTCATCTAAACGAGTCCCAGGCAAACTTAATGATCGTGTGGGCAGGGTGGATAGGAACACAATCACAAATATCAATGATGTACAGTTTTCTTTATTTCTTTCTTTTTTTTTAAAAAAAAAAAATCTTTATGAGTAAATAAATATAGATCATTCACTTTTTTAAATCATTTCACCTCTAGCAAGGTAGCGAAGCTACTAAGACACAAGGGATTACTAAGTGTGAAAGAATAAGAAAAAGAGAGAATCATTATTAAGGACTGTGTAAAATAGAAGAGTAATTAAGAAGACAGTAGATATCGATTGACACTGCATTTAAAGTTTTGAAGATCAAAGTTAGCTGTAAAGCTAGAAGCCAGAAGGAAGCCTCATATGCAAGAAATGCGAGAAAAGAAGCTGTTAGCATAGAAAATAGGGTTAATTCCGCCCAATTCATTTGTGAATTGATGAAACCTTATAAAAATCTAGTAGTTCGCTTAAATGTATAAAATCTAGGTGCCATAGAAATGAGTTCATCCGAACAATCCGAAGCTGAGATGTCAGGTCAAGACCAATAACATAGCTGATTTTTCTTTACATTTTATCAAGAATCTCTAAATATACAACAGGAACATCGGACCATATATGGTATCAATGGTCGAATGGTAGATAGAAATATGTAAGATAGATTCTGGAGAGAAAAATTGTCTAACGCGACACAGTAAACCAATTTCTTTTAGCAACAGACCTTGCAATGGATTCAATATAATCTTTCCATTTAATGTCAGCTGAGAATGTTAGTCTGAGAGAGCGCAGTGAGTCACTAAATTGGCGGTTAGCATCAGCCATGCTGATGGGAGACTGGAAAGGGTCTCTCATATAGTTTTGGAGATTTGAAAATTAACAAGCCATTCCTTGCCTCAGTTAACAACAGACATTGTCATTTTTTTTAGATCACCTGCCAATTTGAACTTATCAAACTGATCAGACTTATTATCGAGACAGGCGTAAATGGTCGCCAGCAATGATACCTCGTCAATTGATGCCATCTGGAAAGTGTGACATGACCCTCGTTATTTATATTAAAAATAATTAAGTTCAATTAAATTAATCATATGAAGTATTGATATTTAATATCAATCCCTAACCTAAAAGTTAATAAATGATCTTTTATTCTGTATTCTTAAAAATACGGTCTTGACCACTTTTAAATTGGGTCAACGGTTGAATTGTCAATATGAAGCTTTCAACGATTTTAATTTTATATGTGGCGTTCAAGTGTAAGGAGCGTCCATATACTAAATGATCAGAAAGATTGCGGCGTTTGTATCGAGAAGACGTAAAAAAAAACAAAAAAAAAAAACCGTTTATGCTTTCTCCGTGGGCTAGCTACCACGTAAAACTGACTTCTGATATTTCAGAGACGGAAAGTAAAAAGAAAAAAGAAACTTCCGGGATTATCAAGAATTCAAAAGCCAGGATTTTGTATCTTCTATGAAAGAAATCCAAGTGCTTTCAGGTTGATAAACCCAACAAACTACACTGATTGACCGAAGCAATTCTCTGTGTGAAGGGAAATATCTCATAATCCTTCTACTATGAACTTTCTACTCGAAATATAAAAAAATGAAGAAATAATCATCTGTAAAATAATAATACCCGTTGATCAGCAAAATCATTACTGACACAAGAAATGTGGCTATTGAACCTTCTTCTAATAATAATCCTTATATTTTCTTTCTTTTCCCTTATTCTTTATTTGTTATTTCTCTCTTCTCTTATTCCATGTTTTTATATATTAAAATAATTATGACTTTATCTCGTATTTGTTTTTGATTGGTTGTCTATATTGGTATTGGTCCCATTACCACCTTTCTTTTTTTTTTCGTTTAAGTGAACCACATTCGTTGCCATATGTTTGAATTTTGTTGAAATATAAAATTCGTAAGAAAGGTCATTGAGGAAAATTAAGAACAAAATAGGTCCAAGGATAGAGCCCTGGGGAACACCAACTAAAAACGTACCTAGTTTAACAAGGAAGCGAACAAGGGCAAAATATAAGGATAGAATTGCTGTAAAATAGTAAAAAGAACAGTATAGTATTGTGAGAATGTTGCTGAAGTTTTACTATCTTCAGTGTTAGAATTTTAGAATCTAGCTTCTACATTTAGTGTTCATAACCCATTAAAAGTGGATCACAGCGAAAATCTGTGCAACTAACGAAATTAACCCATTAAAACCGACTCCGCAGATAATTTTCTGAGAACGTTTTGTGATTGGTAGATAAAATTTATATTTTTGACTTTTCAACTATGTACGCTCGTGACTTATTTAGATACAATGTAGCGCCAACTTGTTTGATACCTATCACGTGATCCAAAAGTCAATAAATACGGAACGCCATCACATCTGTCTAGGGAAAAAGTGACCAGCAATCAATCGCCTCCTGAAGCCACGTCACACAATTCTCGGGTTTAAAGTTATTTCATAACATAATCCCAGCCTGTAGAAAGTACGCTCACTCACTCACACAGCAAACATCGTTCATTCTTGCAACTGAGTTCTTTGAAGTTTTATCCGTTTCAACACTTGATATCAACGGAACTTTATTTCCCAATATAATAGTTCATCTCGAACAATTCATCATTTTCTTTAAACAGAAAATATATGGTTAAAGAGAGACAACTTATTTCTGAAATGTAAGTTAACACTTAACTCTAACTTGTCAAATTTTACTCATATTTTTTCAATATATAATCTTTCCTTTCAAACTTGCATCACCATTTTAAACCACTTCAGAAAGAACTTTGCATTAAATTAAACACCAAATGCCAAAATAAATTTTGTGTAAAAAAATATTTTCAGCTCAATTCAGCATCACAATATTATATCACCAATGTATCAAATAAAAAGAAATACTTATATGTTATTGCACTGAATTGTTTTTGTTATTATTCTTGTTCATTTGTTTGTGTCACATTTGATTGAGTAAAAATAGTAGAGGGTTGATTGTATTTGAAACTATCCACTATAGATTGGAGACGCCCGACGTGCGTCGGTGGCAGACCCCCATCTTACTTTTGAACACATATCAATTAATCCACTACAGAATCAATAACTGCTGTCATAAGACAATCAAAAGCAATCATTTACATTCAAAATGGTCGGTTCGCTGAAACTCTCCAGCTACAAGCTTTTCCTGCTATTCTATTCCTTTACAAGAGCCAGGTCAGTTCGAAAATGGAGTATTGCTGCTATATATAATCGGGGGCTGCACAGTTTTCAGTTTCTACTCTCGATAAAGTGCATAAACGTCTCCATGACCTTGCAGGCGACGAAATATTTTTCATTCTGCAACTCCTTTCTAACAGACAAAACTTTGCAAACCTCTCACTGCTCTATCGCTATTTCCACGGAGAGTCATAACCTCACGGCGCACAACCTTATCCTGGTGTGATGTAAGTTCCACTAAAGCAGATTCTTCCCACGAACCACTGCAATGTGGAACCAACTCCTAAGCGTTTGCTTCCCCTGATCATTTTAATCATAACCTGTTGTCTAGGGTTAACCGTTATCTTCCGCACATATCAGCATAAGTTATGCCTCTTACACAATAACCATCTATCGCGAATTGCCCCCGGGCCTTGTACCGGGTGAAAACCACTATAAAAAAAGTAGTCTTACTTTCATTTTAGATTAATATATATCGTTAAAGATATTAAAATTATTAAGTACGTCCTTCAATAATTTCTTATGTAATTTCTAAAATTACTAATGCAATATTTCTAAAGTTAATTTATTACATTTTTAAAGAAAAGATTATTTCTATGTATAGGCAAAAGTGAATATTAGATTTAGAAATACTTTAATTTTGTACAAACAATGCAATTATAGTCATGACACGAGATGCAACAATATACACACATAAGCACAAAATAATATATCAAATTTGAAATAATTTTCTGTTATGTTAATCTGAAATATAAATGAAAAGTTTACTAAAAGCAGATTAATACATATACACATACCATTACATAGCAACTCAAATACGTGTACCCAATAGCCATAATACGTGTACCCAATAGCCATAATACGTGTACCCAATAGCCATAATACGTGTACCCAATAGCCATAATATTTACAGAAAGAATGGCACAAGCCATTTCAAGAATCTGTTATATACCAGGATCATGGCTGATACTTATCTCCAGGAAAGTGACTCCTTACGTCTTCTCTGGGTAACGTTCTCAGCTGATATGAAATGGAAAGACTATATTAAATCCATTACACGGTCAGCTGCTAAGAAACTTGGTTCACTGTGTCGTGCGAGATAATTTGTCTCTCCAGAATCTATCTTACATAAGTCTACTATTCATCCATGCTTAGAATATTGCTGTCACATATGGTCCAGTGCCCTTGCTATTTACCTTAATAAAATCCAAAAAAAAATCTGGTCCTGATGTTGCGTCTCGGCTTCAGTCACTTTCCCACCGCCGTAAGGTTGCCTCTCTGTGTCTTTTCTATAAATAATTTCATGGTAATTTTTCGGATGGTCTCTTCGCTATGATACCTAGACTTTTCGAATTTAAACGCAGTATAAGACTGGCGTCGAGATTTCATCAATTTACAGTTGAGCTGGCAAGATGTAGCTGTAAGTTCTATGCTAACATTTTCTTATCTCGCACTTCTCGCGTGTGAAACTCACTTCCGACTCCATGCTTTCCAGCCAACTTTAATCTGCAAAATTTGAATGCAATGTCAATCGCTATCTACTGTCCTCCTCATTACTCTTTCCTCTTCCCGCACATTATTATTGTTTCTGTTCCTAATTCTTCCACACTCTGCAAACCTTTGGGTCATAATGAATTTACTGTCTTGTAGGGGGGGGGATACCGATTAAAGCCTTCCCCCGCCCCGAACCTCCAAAATATTTTTCAAATGAATAAATTTGATATCAATAAGAATCAAAATATTTATAATTTTCAAAGTCGATAAAAGACTTGCTTCTTTGAACTTCAGATCAAGAACTATTAGGACAACGCCAATCCAGAAGACGTTCACCTGCAGCGCCTGTAATAAAGATACAATATCCAGGAAAGAAGAAAATATAAGCATTCTACCCGGTGATAACGCTCGTCCTCTAACCAGAAATCAGAGCAACAAAAGTCGTCAAAATAATCGTTACAAGCTGCAAGCCCAGGCATCGAATCAAACACATTCGTTTGTATGATCTAAACGATCCAAGTGACACTCAAGTTTTCGCTACCCACATTAAATTTAATATAATTTAATACATGCCTACTGAATTGGAAAGCTAACATTAGGAAGGCATTATGAATTATTTGGTAAGCAAAACAATGACTGAAATGAATGTATAATATTCTAATATAGTTAAATTTTCGTTAGACACGATTCACTTGTTTTTATAACCATTCCACTCCAAGAAAGGTGGTAATTCCACTAAGACGCAAGGGGATTACTGAAAGAAACCAAAACGCAATGTGAAGAAAAATACCAATAAAAGATCAGGTTTAAGGAATATGACGATTGACGTCGCATTGAAAAACGTACGAAAGTACTAAAAAAAAAACTTCGCTAGAAACAAGGAAAAGAGTACCAAACTGCTATGTGATATCTGTCCTCTTGCATGGAAGTGAGTGCTGGATAATCACTTCAAAGATGAAGAAGAAATCTGAAGCAAAAGAAATGTTATTCTACAGGAGGTTGCTGAGGATACCTTGGACTGAACACGTGAGCAACGACGAAGTTTTAGAGAAAATGAAAAGAAAAAGAAAACTTATACTTAACACCAGGAAGACACAGTTGAAATATCTAGGACACATAATGAGGAAAGAAGGCTTGTAAAATCTGATACTCACAGTCAAGATTGAGGGTGAGAAGGGCAAAGGAAAATACCGCATAACAGTGTGGTTGAGTGGCGTAACAAGATTTAGGTGCACAGAGATCTTTTCTATTAATTCACACCAAAATAAAAAGAATTTATATTTACTAAAACTCACACCAAATTTTCCCAGAGCTATTCACTTCTATTACACTCTAGATGGATTGACCTTTGCGATCGCCCCAAATGTGGGTTTTTCATTAGGGCTCAACTTGATGAGCCAAAACAGTTTTTCTCTTTTTTTTTAAATTAAAAAAAAATGCTTGTAAGTTTCCTCGAATATCATCCGTATTTACGAAATGGGAATAACTCCCTGATTTTTGGCAGTTTTTCATTCTTAGGGTTGGAGTTAATATTTGTAATTTCAAAAGAGTGTCAAACATTTAATAAAAAAATTGATTTAAAATTTATAATTTCTTGGGAGTGAATTAATATTTGCGATAAGTAACTTAACATTATGTGGGGGTGAATAATCATAAAAGATCGAGAAACATGATCACTTACATTTTAAAGGGACACGTCACATAAAGAGGAAGAGGGTAGCAAAGAAACTGGAATAGGATTCCATAACCGAGAAGTGAGAGAACGGAAACTTTTAAAATAGAACTGACGGTTCCATCTAACAATGGTAAGTTCTATTCTAATATTTTCTGTTCTGCGTACTTCATGCCTGTGGCATTCTCTTCCACTTTTTTGCTACCCTGTCACTTTCATCCTTCAAATATTTAAATGTAAACGAGAAAATGGAAAATAAAACGCTTCAGAGAATTAGTTGAAATCCTTTTGAAGATGGAAAAAGAAAAAAAAGAAAACGAAAAATTAAAGTTCTAGGTCGATATTTTAAAAGTTTTTTCCATTTACTCTCTTGCCATTTCCACAGAAAATTTTAATTGCCACAAGCAGTTTTTCACATATACATGTGAAGCAAATAACAAAGTGTTGAAAAATCCTTTAACTTGTTTTCTTTTCACATGTAATTGACCAACGTCGTCCCAAGCTTTATGTAGAGTTGTTGATTTTGTTTAGCGACAGATAAACACCTCTATTGGGTTATTTAATGCCAAAATAAAAATATTTTCTACATAATTTTATACTTTCAGGGTAAAAGGTATGTTTTTTTAAAGATATACTTTATAGATCATAAAATTTCTCGCTGGTAATTTCACTACAAAAATGTATTGTTGGTAATTTTACTATAAAAATCAGGTGCTTCCACCCCTTGTCAGAGTAGACCTAGGAACAACAGCAATTAAGTGGTGGTTCCACTAATCACCCTATTAGAGGCCGCAACGTCGGATGTAGTTTATAGTAACACACAGGACGATTTGTGCATAATCATCAATTAAACACACACACATATATATTTATATATATATATATATATATATATATGTAAGCAAATATATGGATATAGATCCGACAGTATGAAGAAAAATACAGAAAAAACAAACAAAAATCTTAATATGTAATTATGCTGTATTAATGTTAATATAAAGTCGACGTCGGACGTTTCGGTCTATTTAAGACCATCTTCATGGACATTTTCATTTAAACATAATTAACATTAGAACATATAAAAATTTAACACGTATTTGTAGATGATTTCAAAATATTAAAATATTAAAAAAATATTTGGAAATCATCTTCGAATACGTTTTCACAACATCGCCCACGTGACGACGACGTGATCATATTTAAACAGAACGCTGATCTTATATAAAAATTTGAGTTATCTGTTTGGATTAGTTGTGCTCTTATGTCCATCGTCTTTTGTGTTAAATTTTATATGTTCTAATATTAATTATTTTTAAATGAAAATGTCCATGAAGATGGTCTTAAATAGACCGAAACGTCCGACGTTGACTTTATATTAACATTAATACAGCATAATTGCATATTAAGATTTTTGTTTGTTTTTTCTGTATATTTTCTTCATATATATATATATATATATATATATATATATATATATATATATATATTTTTTTTTACAGTAACGTTCACCCTGTACAAGGTCCGGAGGTCACTTGAGGTAGAGGGTTACGTTTAGGGGTAGCTTATATGGATAGGAGGGGAAGATAACGATTGATTCTAGACTTGAACATGTTAAGGTTGTAGTGATCGGGGAAACATCCTGTAGGGAGTCTGTTCCATAGAGCAGTGATTCGCGAAAAGTAGATTTTTTTTGGAATAAGGAGGGAATGAGGGTGATTGTAAATGTAAATGGCATGGCGGGTCCTAACCGTGAAGGTTAGACCTGCTGAAATTCTTCTGTGAACTTTTCATAGTAGTTGCAATAGAGCAGTGAGAGACTTGCCAAATCCCGCCTGTGAGAGAGAGGTCGGAGTTTGGAAAATAATTATTCGCCTCCACGGACGCTTTTGAACACTATCAAAACTGGAAAGTGAGGTATGTGCAGTTCCTGCCCAAATATGGCACCAGTACTCCATTTTTGCCCGGATCTAGTTCTTAGAGGATAGCATGAGGAATCAGGTAGTTACTGGAGCGATAGACCGAGCCGATCATTCTGCATCTTTAGCGATAGATAATATATAGGAATTGCATTTGAGGTTGGGTGTGAGTTTGTCCCAGTATGCGTCCTCGAGAGTACATCACTTCTTCGTGACTGGCTGTAGATCGAGGTTTGATCGATGGTGATGGAAAGTAACTTGTTTAGTTTTAAAGTCAATGAATGTAACCTACCAGTTAGATAAGAAGGGAGGTCAGCCGCCAATCTCTGATTATCAAGACTTTTAGAGATGCGCCCGTATATCATCGTATCATCGGCATAGACCTTTACAAATAATCGGAGTATATTCTTAGTTAGATCATGTATGTTGACCAAAATCAGAGTTGGTCCGAGAAGTGATTCCTGAGAGACGCCTGCGTTGACCACCAGGGCCTTGGAAGACTGGCCGTTAATTACCTTCAGGAATGATCTTATAATAGAGAAAACACTTCCAGTGATTTCACAACTGGAGACCCTTGTGGCATAACATTGTGCCACAACATGGCGAAGGACTTCAAGATATCTAATGCTATATCTTGCGGCATGTGTGTCGTCAGTGGCCTCATTAATACTGAATGTAAAGTTAGGGCGTCAGCAGTGGATCAGGCTGATCGAAACCCATACTGATCGTCGCACGAGAGGTAGTTCTTATCCAGATGCTCGACGACCTTATTGATTAAGGCCTCCAAAAGTTTATTACTGATGCTGAGGAGACTAATGGGTTTTAGTAGGAGAGAGAGAATCGGTTTCCCGCCTTTTTGAATACTGGGCATATGCTTGCCACCTTCCACTTGATTGGAAAAGATTTCTCCTTCAAGCAAAGGTTAAATAACTTCGATAATTTTGGGCTGATATTCTTCACGGTGACCACTAGAATTTTGCCTCGCGCAGTTGCTTTTTGACGTCGAGTTTTTTGATAAATCTAGAGACTCTCTTGCTGAAATGAATATATTACAGAGATTGTGCTCATTGAGACGTGGGAAATTTGAGGAGGGGATGCCCGTTGTCATCTAACTTTGAGTTTGAGGCAAAGATCGAAGGGAAGAACTTCGCCTTGTCTATCGTGGATGATATGACCTCGGGGCCATTTGTAATAATGGGCACAATCGATTTGCCTTTGTTCATAATTTGATTGGTGATCTTCCAGAATTCGTGAAATCAAATTTGTTTATTTTCAACCATGGTCTGAACAGATCACGCGTAGCTGCACTGTGCCCTTTCCAGGGCTCTCTTTCACCGATTGCTAGCGATTCTGAAAGAAGTAAAAGCCAGAATACACTGTTCCTTGGGATAGATTCTAAAGTAGTGGTTCCGGTGAGCTATGACTGCAGCGGATTTCGGGGGTGAACCAAAGCCAACAGTTTCGTTTTTGCTGGAATTTTTGGATGGTATAAAACTCTCCATTCCAGAAAGGATCCATTCAGAAATAAGGGCAGCAAGTTTGAAAAAGTTTGGGAGAAGAGTCCCCCTCATATACCATCGAAAGCTGTTCCAGTCTCCCTTCGCAGAGCAAAAAAAAACGTTCTATGGAAAGGTAAATCAAGGGATGTCATTAATTTGGAGTCAATATTGACACTGATTAGGAAATAAGCTAAAACTTCTGCTGAGCATTTTGCTGGGTCGGATGTTAGAAAAAGTTCCAGGAGCTTCGCCTGCTGTCCCGTCGCATCCGAGACTCGGGTGCGTTCTTCAATGATCTGGGTGAGTTCATATGCGACGGAGAAAGCTCTGCAATATCTGCCTTTCTCCTCGGTTTTGTTAGAGTGGACTTTGCGGTGAACAATAAAGGCACCCAGTGAAGATATTGTCAATCCTCTTTGATATTCTAGGGTCTACTTTTTTGAGGTTGGATTTGCTCTTTTGTTCGTTTTCAATTCGATTGTTTTCATGTTTGTTTTACTTGGTTTGGCGGATGTCTAGTAGGCAATGACGGTGACATCCATTGAAGATGCACACGGATTGAGCAAGTTTGACAGATCCAACAAAATATAACTGGCAACTTCCTCTGAAAAGCACCTCCAATCAATGGTTAACGTGGGCAGAGAAATGACTTTAAACATTTTCCATGCCTAAACAAAATCGTTTTCATTTAATCACTAGAGAGAATATTTTCGGTCTGCCATCGACGTCGCTGATACTAAACTCCAGGAGAGCAACTCACTTCATCTTCTTCCTCTCTCTTCTTTCGCTGACACCAAGTGCAGTGATTATATTGAATCAATTGTTTGGTCTATTGCAAGAAAAGTTGGTTCATTTGTCGCATCAGAATCCGTATTACACATTTATAAATCTACGGTTCGTCTGGGCATTGCATACTACTCCCATATCTGGTCTGTTGCTCCTGCTGTATAGCTTGAAATTCTTGGAAAAATTTAATTCGATTATGGCCTCACATCTCGACTTTAGTAACTTTACTACCGATGTGACGTAGTTTCCATCTGTCTTTTCTACAAATATTTTCATAGCAGTTGTTCTTATAAGTTGTTCTCTTTGGTTCCTCAACATTACGAATTTTAGCGTGCTACTAGATTGGCAATTAGGTCTCACAGTTTTACTCTCAAACTAGCTAGACACAACTATTAGTTTTATTCTAATATTTTCTTTTGTTGCACTTTTCGCCTGTGGAATTCTTTCTTGATTTCTCTTTTGCTTCTCTGCCTCCTATAATCTTCTAAAGTTTAAATGCAACATCATTCGCCATCTTATGTCTTCCTAAAATCTGTTGTTCCTTCATTGCCCTTTTCCTCACTTCTCCCCTACTAAAGTATTTAACATTCACTTTCAGCCTAGTGGCATTAACGCGTTGTTTTTTTTTTTATATATATATATATATATATATATATATATATATATATATATATATATATATATATATATATATATATATAACGGGTGTAACAGTAAAATTGTCTAAATCGTGTAACTGCAAAATTGCCCAATTATTATATTAGGCTTTGACACGTTGTATCTTAGAAATGATTAAATACTGGAATTCTCCGAGGTTTTTATAACACTATTGAACTCTACTTTGTGCAATAAGAATGTATAATAACTCTCCAGGCTTAACAACATAATCGTGATGAAATCGATCATAAACGAAAATGACTATTAATTAATTATAGCTAAGTATTGGAAGCTGATGAAGGATTGATATAAAGTGCAAATACGTACACACACACACACAGACACACACACACACACACACACATATATATATATATATATATATATATATATATATATATATATATACATATATATAAAATTCCAGAATCATTTTGCAATTTATTCAAGATAATTTTCGCCCTCTAACCTTCTAACCTTTTATCCTGGCGTAACAAATTGCCGCAGAGGTTTCATATACAATTTAATTTTCAAGTCTTTTTTTTCACTGCTCATTGGACTGAAACTCCTCTCACACCTGCCAAACGTCTTATGGATTGAATTGGATCTTTTCTAATTGATCTGTTTACCTCTAAGTCAAAACGATGATCCCTCTTGTTGTTGTGACCTCTTTTCTTTCTACTCTTCCTTCTTTTTTTATACTTTTTCATCGTTCTCTTGATGGTACTAGAATGGACTTTGAAGTTGGAAGACAGAGTATGAATGTTGGGTCTGACACAAAACAATTTTAGCCAGTTCTCTTTCTAGCTGTATAACTCAAAAGGTTTTTTAGTGATTCTTATGAAAATTGATGTCAAGATAGCTAAACGTCTTTTCTGAAAACCTGGAAAAAAGAAACTCAATTAGTTTAGATTTTTTTTTAGATATTAATCGTTTTGTGGGGTGGACAATTATGCTGCTACACGATTTAGACAATTTTGCTGTTACACCCGGTATATCGAATTGTGTATAATACACAACAGGCTAAAGACATAACACGTATTAGTCTGAGGACTGCATAAGTAAGAAATTTATAGTGAGTATGAAGTGTCGATCCCTATAGAAATAAAATAGATTAAATTAAGATGAAAAAAATCATAATACTTGAGAGTGCTTCATCTAATCAAAATGCCAGATAATATTACTACTAGTAACACTACTAGTGTGAATAAACCAACTGAAATGAAAATGAAAAAGATCTAAGTCAAAAATGAATAATGCTTGACAATGTTTCATCTAATCAACATTCCAGATAATATTACTACTACTAATACTACTAGTGGAAATAAAGCAATTGCTATGAAGATGAAATAAATCCTAGTTAAAAAGGAATAATACTTGACAATGCATCATCCAATAGAAATTCCATATAATTTTACTACTTTTTTACAATGATATTCACAAGGACTAAGATCCATTCGAACTAGCGGGTTACGGAGTAAGAAGTTTATAGAGATATGTTCAGAGGATAACAGTTGAAGAATGAATACTTTGACAAGACTACATATAATAAAAAGTATGGATAAATATATTGCTATTAATACTACTAAAGGAAATAATGCAACTGAAAAGAAAGTAAAAATATGCTAGCTAAAATTAATATTAATTAACAATAATTCGTCTAATAAAAATGCATTGTTAATATTATTATTCTTTCTACTAATATTTCGAGTGGAAATACAGCAAGACGAAAGAAATTCTATTCAGAAATTGATAATGATTGACAATGCTTCGTCTAATGAAAACTGAAGATAATATTTCCACTACTAACGCTACTAGTAGGAATAAAGTAACTGAAACTAAGATGAAGGAAATTCTAGTTAAAAATTGATAATGTTTCGTAAAAATTCATCTAGTCTGTTTTATGCCATGTCATTTTAGGATGTGAGTAATCATGGTTCGCTATTACTTTTTGTCTCCCGTTGCTCTCAGTAAAATTGTGCCCTTTACAGTCCCTGTTTACCCTGTCATCAATTCACGCATACTTGTTATGTAGTTTATTAGCTATTTCTCTCTGCTTTTCATGCGTCACCGAAATCCGAATGCGCATTGGATTAGCGAAAGATGCCTTCGAAAAGCTAAGCAAAATATTAAGAAACAGGAGAATTTCGTTAGAAATTAATAAAAGAGGGTTGAACTATTATGTAATACTAATTCTCATATATAGCAGTAAATGCTGGACACAGCATATAACCAGATATAACCAGATATAACAGAAATGTTATCCTACAGAATAATGGACCTGGGGGGGGGTAAGTCACAAAGTCTTAAGAGAACTCAGAGTCTAAGAGAGACAGCTGAAATTTCTTTGACATTTAATGAGGAAGAAAGGCTTAGAGTATTTGACACTCACAGGGCATATGGAAAATAAGATGGAAAGGGATAGATTAATGAACCTACTAACATGATGAGCTTTTGTGAATGGACGTCCGAACAGGGATTAAGGTTAAGGATGCTTGGCAAAGGAATAAACGTTGCAAAGTGCCAGATGAGATAGGATGTTGTGGAGAGTCATGATCCCCCACATCCTGGAAGGACACGGCACGTAGTAGAAGAAGAATCCACTAGGAATACTACAAGTGTAATTAAAGTAACTAAAATGAAAATAAAATTGTCGTCAAATGTCGCCTGATAATTCCTATTTTCACATAGAATTCAAGATAATTAAACCACATTCTTTTTATTTCTTTAGTACGATGTTACAATTTGTAAAAACTACTAAATATTATATTAATCCTTCTAAAACATTTCTATTGCTTTATTTCGACGGATGCAAAATAAATATTCACATTCTTTGTGATTGTATTTGAGATGAAACAGTCGAAATTTGCAAAAAACAAGGCTGGGAGTTTATCATTATTTATATTATAATGAAATATAAAAAAAGAATTTAATCGAGACAAAATAAAGAGGGTCTCATATTGCATTAAAAGAATGACTGACACAAACAAGTCCTTTTTTCACTTTTTTCTGAATAGCTGTAAGGGATTGAGTTAATTTTTTTGTTAGATTTAATATGATAATTGGATTTAATTAGCGCCGATTACATGGTAATTGTTGATTACACTTCTTACTACTATAATTATCTTTTGATTAAGCGACAGCTCCTGTTTTTTCTGACCTTAATACAATGATCAGTCCTCATGAATAATTTCAAAGTAATTGGTCTGTTCATTACGAACAAAACTGATTAAATGCTGAGATGTCGACGGGGAAAGAAATCTGAATTTACTTAAATCTCTCTGTTCACAAGAAGGTTTTTTCTTTAACAATAAAGATAAAAACAATGCAACAAGAGAAACTGTGTTTCTCTCTCACGTTCGTCTAATCTTAGGATATACGACTTTTGCATGAAAGGGATGATCGAAAGGCAACAATGCATAAACTTAAATGAAAAGGAAAATAAAAAAAAATAATTTGCATCGATAAGCAGAAAGTGTAGCCAGACATTTATGTAAAGTAATTGTTAGAATAATTTGTCAAAATCTAAAATAGCAACACATGGCAGCCATGTTAAATATATGATTTTCCAGACGAAATTAAAGTGTGTCTTTCATTTGTAAACATTACTTATGAAAAGTAATGAGTAAAATAGGGAACAAAGAAAATTGAGATTTATGATGCATTCGTATGTTTTGGTAGGTTCCATATATCTATCTATCTATCTATCTATCTATATATATATATATATATATATATATATATATATATATATATATATATATATATATATATATATATAGAGAGAGAGAGAGAGAGAGAGCTTTTCTTTTTTGTATATATTTTCATATAGCTGTCCTTCATGTTTTCCTATCACGATAAGCAATATTCTTACAGTCTCACTATAATAAAAAAGAAATAGTAAGTAGCATGGAACTGAAAAGCCTGTCTATTGATCGCTAGTAATTGCTTAGACAAGCGAAAAGATAAATAAAAAAACACATTTTAAAAATCTCATAAAGTGGGAGTGTCAGGTAGCGTGGCTGTTAGTCGCGCGCTAAACGGAATTGGTTTAAACAAATCCAAATTCTTAATGAAGTTGATTCAGAAGATCGCTATTGAGGAAGGCATAATTGACCTCTTCTTATCTAAATCTAAATCTAATCTGAAAAATTCCTTCAAATGGAAAATTGGAGACATAAACGTTCAGTTAGGAGCGAATGAAACTTTAGCGAGGACCTTGTGGATTGGCGCTAGAGAATCTCAAACAAAAAAAATAATGAGCAAAATAAACAACGTCACATGAAGACTTCCATTAACAGCAACATGTTTAGCATAAGACATATTAAAACAAAAGAAGAAATACCTCATCAATACTGGAAATAGCGATAACAGTTCATCATCATCATCATAATCGTCGTCGTCATCATCATCGTCATCATCCTTCGACCTCCCTGTGGTTGATCGGAACTCCACTGACAATCCCTTTCCACACTGTTCGGTCTTGTATTGATGTCCCCAGATTCCATTGTTCAGCCCGAAAAAGATAAGTTACTGAAATGAGAAACCTATTTTCCAGAAGAATTATTTTAAGTTAAAATTTGAGAAATTTCAACCAATAGTACCACGGATTGCTCTGTCATTGAATATTGAAGGTTTCCTTAAAAGGAAACGGTTATATTATCATTACCATTACAATCCTCTATCCAATTCTACTTTGTCCTTTAGTGGATTTTACTTTTTTACTTGATGGATTCTTCCCCATTTCTGGGTGGATTCTACCTTGTTCATTTGGTGTATTCTACCTTGTTCATCGGCGTATTCTACCGCGTTCATGGATTCAGTCTTGTTCTTGATACGCATATTATTTGATCAAAAATTTGACACTACCAAATAACTGTGAAATGTAAAAAAATAAAAAATAAAAATAAATAAATATGAACCATACTTTTTAATTTTTTGTTATCAATTCACCCTAAGCAAGACGATAATGTCACTGAGACGTAAGAGGGTCTCTACTGGGAATGAAAGAGAAAGAAAAGATAGATAGATTTGAGGTGATTAAAATTGTATTTTTTTTAATCACTGCACAGGAAGCAAGGTGATAATGCCACTAAGACGCAAGGAGTTACAGAGTGAAAGAGAAAGTGGAGATTTTAGTGAAGAGAAAGAACGATAAAAGAACGGAGTTCAGGAAAACAGTAGATAGAAACTAAATTCGTTTTAATTTTATTAAAGAATGTCGGTAGCATTAAAGCAAGAAATTGGAAGAGAGTTTCATAGGCGAGAAGCGAGAGTAAATAGAAACTATTAGCATAAAACCTAAAGTTACATCGAATTATTTTAACAATAAAAACACGAGATCTAGTTGCCAAATTCGTAATGCATTTAAATTCCTACAGTCGTGGTACCAAGGAGAATAAATAATTAGTACAATTATGATGCAAATATGTACTGAAAAGACAGAGGAAAGACACGTCACGACGGTGGGAAAGTGACTGAAGTCGAGATGCCAGGTCAGGACTGATAACATTACAGACCCGCCTTTGGATTTTGTCGAGAATTTTGAGATATACAGCAGAAGCGTCAGACCAGATATGGCAGCAATATTCAATAATCGGACGAATGCTAAGATTTATAAATGGGCAAGATGGATTCTGGCGAGAAAAAATTGTCTTGCACAACACAGTGAACCAACTTTTCTAGCAATAGACCCAGCAATTGATTCAATAAAATCAATCTCACTTGATGTCAACAGAAGACGAAAGATCAAGAACGCGAAGTAAGTTGCTCTCCTGGAGGTTAGCATCGGCCATGCAGATGGACGACAGAAATAGGTACTTCCACTAATTCGCTAAAAAAGGCAATCCTTGCTGAAAAAACATTCCAAACGTGATAAAAACAATTTTTTACCGTTAGAGAAAGACCAAAGTATTTTTTTATTATTTTATTTAATTTTTTCATCCTTTCTAGCATGTTCAAAACTTTGGGTAAAATTTTGATATTTATACATTAGATCAGCTAATGATCCTCAAATAATATTTCAGGAAAGTATATTTTATTTTCAGAATATTTTTAAATAAAGAAAGTTACATTGCAGTAAACACCGCCTAAAATAGCACTAAAATCAAATTGATTAGCAAAAAAAAAGTAGAAAACTTCTTCCATTCAATTTAAATTAGTTCTGAAATGGAGCAAAGTATTTAATTTATTAACTTGAAATTAAAACTGAGATAAAAGGTTCAAGAAAGATTTTCCATTTTTAAAAATTCATTTTAAACCTCAGGTATCGCGAATGAGTGGGGGCATCTGTTCTCTTTGGATGCGTTAAAATTTAGAAGCCATTTCTTGCCCCAGTTAACAATGAATGGAGGTAATTTTCGAGAGCAGCTACCAGTTCTCTTGAAAAACAAAGTAACGGTCCTAGAGAAGAAGCTATTCAAGTGGAGAGTTCTTCTTACCAATCGAATACAGAATGTCCATTTTGATAGCTTCGACTAGGTTTCCATTGAAGCCAAAACAAAACAAAAACACTGACAAAAAAGTAGAGATGCAGGAGGAGCTACTATTGTCTTAAAAATTAGACTGACTGAAAATCTAAAGAGGCCAGAGATGATCAAACTCATTAACAATGGACGACCAGACGACATCCCTAACCATTAATCTATGCTGAAGCTTCCAAAAACATTAAGAATAAGGAAAATGTTTTAATCAATAAATCCTGATAAATTTCTTTTTTTATTTAGAAACCCCCTAAACGGAAAGATATTGTTTTTATTTCGTGCGTACCGGTAATGACAAAAACATTAATTAATTATAGAATTACTTTACGTATATAATTATTGAGAGCATTGTGTAACGTGTCCTTGTCGAGGATTTAGATATTAATCGTTTGTATAATTTGAGGAAGTAAGTGGCAAAAACATCATATAAAAAGGTGAAGAATGTTTAATTCGAAATCTTTTTGTATTAGTTTCATTACACACACCCAAACACACACACACACACACACACACACACACACACACACACACACACACACACACACACACACACACACACACGCACACACACCCAAACACACACACACACACACACACAAATACATATTCTACGGAATTTTATGGATATCTCTATTTTTAATACATCATTAAACGTGTTTTTTTAAAGCAGTGTGCAACACATTTACTGACGTTTACATAGGAGAATTTTAATAAAATAATGAACCGTCCAGCAGGATCAAATCCTGCGCACACCTTTGAAGTCACAGACGACTTCTCAGATAAGTAATGTTAAAGAAATACATACATGCGTATATATATATATATATATATATATATATATATATATATATATATATATATATATATATACACGAGTGTTCAAAATTTTGAGGCCACCACTGATAATTTTTTAAGTTGGCTTTCAAAAGTAGTTGTTTTGTACATAATAAAATAAAATTATTATAGATGGTTAAAAAAAGTGAGACGTTTTTTATTAGAAATTTTATGATGATAAAAAGTAACAAAAGCATTTTATGATTAAATTCTGCTCTCGTCAAAATATCGTTCCTTAGCCTCGATTACTTCAGTACAAATGTTTGACATTCGTTGCAAAAGATTCTCAAAGTATAAGTTTGATAATTGATCCCATTCTGTAAGAGCTCTTTTTTATTTTGAGGATGGAAAGGTTTCACTTTTCTGTCAAGTTCATGCCATGCTAATTCTGGGGGGTGGCTTCTGAACTCTAGTGTCTATATATATATATATATATATATATATATATAACCAAGTATATAATTGGATATAAATAGATTCTGATAGTGTAGGATTGTATAGAGATGATGGCTTATTAGTTGTTGAAGACTCCACTAAAATTAAGGTAGACCGTATTAGGAAAATGATCCATAGGCTATTTAAGGATTTAGGTCTTAGGACAATTGTCACAACTAATGTTAAACAAGTGGATTTTCTAGACGTCACCCTAGACCTTGCTAACAACACTTTCCAACCATATGTGAAGGTTAATTCCAACCCAATATACGTGCATCCAAATTCCAATCACCCCCCTTCAGTTATCAAACACATACCCTCTTCCACCGGATTTAGAATTAGCACTAACTCTTCTAACAAGGATGTTTTTCATAAACATCGTGAATTTTACAATTCTCCACTCAAAAATAGTGGATGCAAAGATACCACTATTCAATATAAAAACCCTGTTAATTGCAACCATAATAAGAAAAGAAGATCTAGAAAGATCATCTGGTTTACCACCCCCTTTTCAATATAATGGTTAACAAATTAGGACGTATATTTCTAAACCTCATCAAGAAACATTTCCCCAACCCCGAAACTAACCCACTTAGTAAAATATTTAATCCTAATACCCTTAAATTAACCTATAGTTGTGCTGATAAACTGGAGAAAATAAATAAAAAACATAACAACATAGTCTTTAACAAGTATAGGGATTCAAAAGGCTTGACTACTCAACAGGCTTGACTACTAACTGTAATACTAAATATAATAACACAAATAACAACTTATGTAATTGTAAGAATCCTAATAATTGTCCACTACAAAATAACTGTGGGATTACTTCTCTAGTCTATCTTAGTACTATTTCAACAATTGAAAATCCAAATATAAAGAAATTTTACAATGGTAGCACCATGAAAACATTCAAGGAACGCTGGAGGGGGCATATGCAATCTTTTAATCACAGTGACTATAGGTACATGACTTCATTATCCAAGTATTTTTGGAATCTTAAAGAAAAGAACAAAACACTTACGGTTAAATGGAGTTTGATTAAGAAAGCTCGGACATGTAACACCCTATATGCCCCATGTTACCTATGCCTTAACGAAAAATTTGAAATTATTAGATTTAAAATAAGGCTGATCTCTTAAATCAAAGATATGAACTAACTGTTAATTGTGTGTATATGTGTATATATATGTGTGTATGTGTATATATGAGATGTGAGGGTTTGGAAAATAAGAAGAGAAGAGGTTAAAAATGTTGATATATATCTGCATGTGTGTGTATATGTGTATATATATATATATATATATATATATATATATATATATATATATATATATATATATATATATATATAAATAACCTCGGGAAGCGGTGTAATGGTTGGCAAGTTTTGGCTCGCTAGATCAATTGCGACTGAGTAGTGAGTTCATTCCTCACTGGGTGCCCCCTAATTTTGGCTTTTGTGCCACTGTATATATGTATATATATATATGTGTGTGTGTGTATGTGATGTATGTGTGTGTGTGTGTATATATATATGTGCATGTATGTATATATATATATATATATATATATATATATATATATATATATATATATATATATATGTATGTATGTGTCCTATTTTATTGTGTATATAAATTTATATTTTCGTATATTTCTGTTTGTATGAATGTGTTTATATATGTATGTTAGGGTATATGTATATTGGTGTGTGCATGTATTTGGATATATTTTTATGTATGTATATATATGTGCGTTTATATATGTATTTGGTTGAATGTCGTTGTATTTATATGTATGTACGTATATATTAGTGCTTCTTATTATAGATAGGTATATTTATGTATATGTTTATATGTAGATATGTATGTATGTGTATATATATATGTATGTCTGTGGATGTATATGTGTGTGTTGATACCTATTATATATGACATTGTTTGTGTGTATGTGTAGGTGTGAAACTTTGGTATGTCATTACTGCCACAGTAGTTAGTCTATGTGTGTATATATGTTCATATATGTATTGGTGCGTGTATATATGTGTTTATATATGTGAGTATGTGTGCATAAATGTGTGTATATATGTGTGTATATATGTTTATATGTATGTATGTCTATGTGTACTCGTTATCATAGATATGTATATGTGTGTATATGTTTATGTTTATATATTTATATGTATGTATTTCTGTGTGTGTATATATATGTATATATATATGTATATGTATGTATGTTTGTATGTATATGTGTGTTAGTTTGTGTTTGCTGCCACGTGTAGATATGTGTATATATGTATATACGTATGACAGTACACTTATTTCTGTTGGTTTTCTTTATCCTGTTTTCCTTCGCCTAATATATAATGAAACTCTTATCAACTTATATGGTTAAAATACGTTTTTATTGATATTTGTGGTTTGGGAATTTTCGTTTTAATATATTAAATAATATTATTTTTAACCATTTTTATCTTTGTATATTTGCTCGCTTAAGTTATATTTTAATAAGTGGTTAGCATTTGTTATATATATATATTTTTTTAATGATACTTTCAGTCTTAAATATTTATTGGTTGTGGTATCTGATTGACAAGGTCAATGTCTGTGGATGTGTGTACATGTATTTATCGGTGTCTATGTGTATGTGGAGCGCATTCACTTTTAATTGTGTGTGTGTGTGTAGGTGTTGGTTTCGTCGTTTTTTTTTCATAAAGGGCTGTGGAGATGTTCCTGTCTCGTCGCTTTTTTTGTGTGTATATATATCTAAATATGTCTGGGTGCTTATGTATTATAATCTGATTGTGTTTTTGTTGTGTTGCGCGTGAGTTTAAGACCCCATTCACACACTTTGGATTAAAATATATATACATGTATTGTCAAATGACCGGATATTGTAGCGCCTGTTCTAACGTAATTTCAACGAAGAAATAAATTGAATAACATATGTATTTTTTCTTTTCTCCTCGGTAATTTTATAGTTTTTAAACTTAATAGTGATTAAATTTGGATTTTAAAATTGGCAGCTTTTAATTTTAATATCAAATTTTATCATATAATTTAATAATTATTGCTTAGAATACATTCCTTTTAATATTACCCGTATTTTAAAGATCTGAATAGCTATTATAACATGATTTCGTTGTCAAGCTTTTGAATCTTCCTATACTTGGGTTTTGATTGGTCATTCTAGCTTTTGTAAATATGTTTTCCTCTATTTAAGGATTGTTAATTAATTTGAAACTTTTAAAACCATTTATTTTATCTTCAACATCATCACTTGATAAGATACCGAGGGTGTTGAAACAAAATGGCTATTTTTGTAGTGATCTTATAACATATTTATGTTATAATTTTTTTTTATAAAAAATAATTATATATATATATATATATATACAGAGAGAGAGAGAGAGAGAAAGAGAGGAGAGAGGTAGAGAGAATAGAGAAAAAATGAAAAAATCCCTTAGTTATTGAAAAAGAATAAAAAACAAACAAAACCAGAAAAAACAGGGGGTTGGACATAAACATAAAAACTAAAATGAGAAGTAGATTTCTTATATGTCACATTCAACCTAAGAAAAAGTACATATCGCCCATATAGAAATGTTAATAACAAACCGTTCTATATGCACGCATATTCCAAACGTCCTCCACAAATAATGAAGCAGATACCACAATCACTTAACTGCAGGTAACCTTCAGTTAAACGATCATCAACGAAGCCAACGAAGAATATGAAAGGCGCTGAAACTGAACACTCAGGTACACACCTCACAAGACAAAAAAATCCAACAGGAATATAAGCATCATTCATCACTTAAAAGAAATATAAAACAAAGAGAAGAAAAAATATTTATTAAATTCTTACACAAACACTTTCCGCAATCATGCACTCTCCCCAGGATATTCAACAAAAACAAACTAAAAATCAGCTACGGTTGCACTGGGAACATGACATAAGTAATAAAAAAAGACACTAAAACAACCAAAAAGTACCCGCACAAATCAAAACAAAATTTAACTGCAGAGCAAAAAACAAATGTCCTTAAACGGAAATTGCTTACAGAACAATGTAATATATCAAGCCACTGTAAGATCAGCAAATAGTGAACAATAAATATTCAGTAACTGAAGGAAACAGGAAGCAAAGAAACTACGTACACAAAACATCCTTTACAAATAGTAAATACGCGAACAGCACTATGCTTTTCTCAATATATCTGGAAGATTAAAACCAAAAAAAAACAAAAAAAAAACAACAAAAAACAAATCAGAGCAAAATATCATGGAAAATAAGAAAAACAGCATCAACCAACAACAATAAATCCAAAAACTGTAAACTCTGTCTGGAGGAGAATATATATATATATATATATATATATATATATATATATATATATATAGTTACCTTTCCAGACAAACACAAACTACTAATTAAACGATCAGAGAGGAAAACAATTTTGCTACGTTACTTCAAAATAGAAAACTAAGATAGAACAATAAATAATAGAACAATAGAATAAGTAACAAAAATAAAATAAAATATAAATAAGTAAAATAAATTAATTCAAATCAATAAATAAGTTAATAAATTAAGTAAATTATAAAAAAATAACAAAGAATGAACACATTAACGTAAGTAAATGTAATAATATTAATAATTAACATCAGATAAGAAAGCAATTAATAATAGAGTTAATAACGAGCACTACAAAATAGCCACAAAACTGTATTGAGATCCACGATTACTTCCACTAAATAGCTCCTAAAATAATTTGAAACTTAACCATTACCGTCCACACAAATACCGCTAGAATAATACAAGAAAACTACCCGTGACGCATCACTGATTACCATATATAAATAGTGGAGCCAAAACACAACGCACATGATCTGATGTTTGAGTTTAAGCATGAAACAGACTGTCGCTATTGGGTGTTGAAAGCAATGTGTATTTATTGTCTACAATTTTCTAAAGTAATGATTTTTTTTAATTTATTAATCCGATAGATTTTATTACTTCAAATGTTATGTTAGTGGATATTCGTATTTAAGTAGACGCTCCGTTTATTTATTAAAGAGTATATTTATTTAGTTTCGTCTACTGGCCTGAATATCTAAGAGATTTTATTAAAGTATAATATGTGCTTTCGAATGTTGGCATTAACTATCATCCACCACAATATTATAATTTCATATGATATATTCACACATATACACACACACACACACGCTCACTCTCTCTTCTCTCTCTCTCTCTCACACACACACACACACATACAGACACACACACACACACACACACACATATATATATATATATATATATATATATATATATATATATATATATATATATATATATATATATATATATATTTGGATTGATGTGAATTTGTGACCCTGGGTTTCACACACTGGTCATAAACATCAATTCAACTAAATATCACTGATATTGAGCGCTTTCCATTAAGTATCGCGCATATATAATATATAAATAATATATAAAAAATATATATATATATATATATATATATATATATATATATATATATATATATATATATATATTTATATATATATATATTTATATATATATATATATATTATCACAGTCTATTCGTTGGGGTCTCGTTTTCAAAAAACATTACACCTGAGGTCACCGAAGTCTATTTTAAAATTCCAACTTTTCAAAGAATATCAGGATGTAGACAGCATTAATTATAACTTCCACATAGACACTACACATTGCTTCTTGAGATGAAAAAAACAATAACTCAATATGAACTTCGGACAATTTATCTACAATTTCGAACACAATACTTAACGCCTTGTTCAAAAATTGGAAAGCTACAACAAAAATAAAATAGACAGTTCTTGTCGGTTATTTTTAATCAAAATTGTTTGAATAATATATATATATATATATATATATATATATATATATTCTCCAGCAAAACATTAATTTCTGTAGTTTACTGCTACCAGCAAGCAGAAATATTTCTCCTCCTGATGATGGCCATTTTGGTCGAAACTAGTCGAGGAATCTAAATGAAATAATAATAAAAAAAAACGAAAGAATATTAATCTACAACCCAGTGTGTCTAAAGATTTTAATTTTTAATAATTTTTAATTTTTTTAATATTTTCATTGTTCAATATATATATATATATATATATATATATATATATATATATATATATATATATATATATATATATATGCGATGTGTCATCAAAACCCTGTTGTCAAAGGATTATTAATACCAAGCTTTGTTGATCGGAAAATAGGAATTTAAAAATCTGTTTTTTAATGATATTCAAATTTGTAAGTTTGATAATTCTGTTAAGTTTCATAATTTATAAAAGTTCCCAGCACGATGAATTTTTTTTATTTAAATAGAAGAAAAAAAACCCTTACACTTTCTGAACCATACCTAACCATCAACAGAATCATCTTTTCCTACATAAGATAAATCACTTCTTTCGCAAGGGTTAAGTCTTGAGATCACGCTGGAGGCAACGCTGTCAGTACGCAACTGCAAGCAAAACTCTGTCATAAAATTTGAGACCCACGTTCACGTAGGAGGTTTTGTCGATGCTAAAATTTTTTATGTCTTCAATTTGTTATTCAGACCTGAATTTAAATGTGACTCCACCGCTGTGTTCCTTAATCCGCGAGCAAAAGTTTATTTCTTTCTCGAGCTGGAAGGATTAAGTGCACTATCTGTTCTGTGTTTGAAGAGAGCAGCCGAGTAGTTGCAAACCTTCTGCTTTTAGTTATCTCAAGAAGAATTAGGGCCAATACCCCCCCTCCACCGCACCAAATCAGAAAAACGTTCTCTTTTTCGGGTGGCGATCATTAAACGTTTCATGTCTCTGGTGTGGGATCAAGAGTTTGATCGCGGGCTCTGAATGAAACTCAGAAGAATTTAAACCCGGGCTTTAAGAATCAACTTTGTGGAATATAACGTAAATGTTCAGTTATATAAAACTTTGGTTACACGGAACTTGTGTCTATAAAGCTGAGTGGTTGAGTTGAGGGACAAATTCATGAGGTTTGGCACGACTTTTCAATTATCAAATGCCACAGGAACAAATCATGAAATTTGTAATGATTTAAAATATTGAAATGAGGTCGAATTTATAAGTTACTCGACTCGTGTTCTTGTATCCTACTAATCTTACAATACAAGGCTCGAGAGCCACCCAAGATTAATGAGTAGGGTCGGATTAACCTAACAGTAAAATAGGATCAATTTTTTAAATCATTTCCAAGCAAGGTAATGAAGCCACTAAGACGCAAGGGGCTACTAAGTGCGAACGAATATTAGAAAAATAAAAACATTATTAAGGAGAGAGAACAATAAATGAACATAAATTTAGATTGTAAAAGATAATGATTGACACTGCATATAAAACTTTGAAGATCAAAGTTGACTAGACAGCACGGGGCCGAAAGAGTGTTCAATAAGCGAGAAGTGCGATAGAAGAAACTATTAACATAGAACTTGCGGTTACATCTTGCTATTCAAGGTCTTAAATGATGAGACCTGGCCCCCAATCTTGTACCGTTCATAAATTCATAAAGTCGAGGAACCAACAAGGAAAATTCATCAGAATAATTATCGTAAAGAGACTTATAGAAAAGGCACAGGGAAGCTACATTACTGCGTTGGGAAAGTAACTTACGCCGAGATGTCAAGTCAAGACTGAAAATATCGCAGATTTTATAAAGAATCTCTAAATACATAGCAGATACCCCAGGCCAGATGTGGCAGCTGTATTCAGTGCATGGACGAATGTTCGATTTATAAACGTTTATTCCGGTGATTAAAAAATTATCTACTTCGAGACTCTGATCCAACTAACCCTAACCCTAAACCTAGCATTTGATTCAATATGATATTTCCCCATCATGTCAGTGGAAAACGTTAGCCCGAGAAGAAGTAAAGAATCACTCTCCTGGAAATTAACATCAGCCATGCAGGCAGAAGAAGAAAAAAAAGTTCTCAAGACGATTAAATCTCTTTAAAGCTTATCAACCCTTTGTGAGCTATTTAAAGCCAAAACATTTCGAATTGTAGGAGGTTGCTTATTGTACAAGGTATTTCCAAGCTGTCCCCCATCTAAGTACTGATCGGGTTCGACGTTGCTTAACTTCGGTGATCGAATGCGATCCAGTGTTTTCAGTGTGACTGACATCCAGTTCTTGATAATGACAGAGATAGTCGAAAGTACTTGAGAAAATCAAGAAAAATCCTGAAGTTTGGATAGATTATTCATAATTTTAATCCCGATCTACAACATTTCATGCAGCGATTGAAAGAATTATAATAAAGAGATGAAATTGTTTATTTGTATGTGTGTGTTAATGTTGTAGACGACTGTGTGGAGCATGTGGTCACAGCGTATAGGTCTGTATTGTTGGAGTTCACATCACAAATAGGATTTTTTACTAGAGGAAGTTGTTAGCTTAACGGCCAACCACTTTTGGGTTCAGAATTGTTCTTCTTCTAAAACGGTTGCCAATCAAAGCTAGATAGCTCTGTCTGCCCTACTATTAACACCTAGGAGGGATAGTAGGGTCTGCTCTCGTACAAATACCCTTGAAAGTGAATGCGACAGCCTCACCATCCTGGTTTTGACGATAAAAGTACATCAGGTAGTAAAGCCTCTGACTGAGAGATTGGAGGTTTTGAGGACCACCTCTTAATTGTTGTTGTTCCCAGGTCCACCCCGACCCGGGGAGGTAGCACTTGTTAGGGCCCCAGCTATGGACAAATAGTGAACACTCTAACAAAAATCAACAGTACATTTTCGTAGTAAGATTACCAACAATACAACACTAAAAAATATACCAAAAATAATTTGATATTTTGAGATGTTAGGGTTAAGGAAAAGTTAATCTTTTTATTTTAGGGGTGTTAAAATTTAAACTCAGGTATCCAATGTATTGTAGTTAGGGGTACCTCGAGGCGGTGTAATGGTTAGCAAGCTTGGCTGGCTAAAACAATTACGACTGAGTCGTGAGTTCGATCCTCACTGGGTGCCCCCTAATTTCGGCCTTGTGCCACATCTAAGCTACGCTTGGAAAATCACTAATGTATTGTAGCTATCAAGATGGGGTCAGAGTATCTCTATATTGACACAAACTTACCTCTTTTTTGTGTTAGTGTCTATGTTCCAACACTTCGTCTGGATTTCAATAGCAATACATTTGGCATTTTTATTTTTTATTTTTCATTCAATTTTTATTTTTATATAAATTTCAATAATGATTTTTTCAAAAGGGGCGTTCAAATATTATTTAGTCAAAATTTTAATATTTATATTTTTATTCGTACCCACTTAAGATGTTATATTTAATTTATTTACTAATTGAGTACATATACGGTAATGTTAAAATCAATATATTAGAATCTAATTATAAATTTATAAACTATTTTATTTATAATCAAGTATAAAAATGTTAGTTTCATTTTAAAGAATTAGCTATTACTTAAAGGAAAAAAAAAATTGGCAATGTCCACAGAAATGATTTAATAAATTTTTTTTTATTTTAATTTTTCTGTTTTATTTATCGAGGACTGCTTTTCAAAAATAAAAATAAATGCTAAAAACACTGAATTATAAATCTCATTGTTTTTTTTTGTTATTTTTTTATATATATATATATATATATATATATATATATATATATATATGCTGCGGTTCAAAAATTTGAGGCCAACGCTAATAATTGACCCATTTTGTGGGATATATTTCTGACGCACGCTATATATATATATTGTGTGTAGTTAGGCAGCATTTTTTTATTCATATATGTTTCATTAAATAATATAGACAAGTGTTGTCAATTTATTTTATGTAAATTCGTTTCATAACGTCTGATAAGCTTAATAACATTATCATTAAACGAAGAAAGAAAATCACAATATTGATACATATTTTTTAATCCAATCTCAGCTTTCGACTTACATAAGCCATTATCAAATATGACAATTACTGTACAATATATTAAGCAATATACGGACAAGTCTGTTTCAGTTTACATGGATGATTTCGAAGCAACGATAAGCACGTGCATATAAGACGCTGGAAGCGAAAATCGCACATGACCACGCGAGAGTGAATTCGAGAAGTATTAAGTATGGGAAGACGTTGGTATAAACCAACTGCTTCTGTTACCAGTTATAGACATTTAAGAATATTTGTGGAGATTTCATAGTTTCTTTTGTTCAGGTTAGGTCTTATGTATATAGATTCAAGAATTTTTAGCTTTTGTTTATTGTTTTCATGTATAAGTATAGATCTGTTTTCTACAAAGATTTTACGGAATTGTGTATGCGGCCAGGTATGTTGTTTTAAATGCCTAAAAATGTTAGAGTTATCATTCAAATGTAGTGTTAAGCGTCGTGAAAGCGAGTTTGTGGTGTGACCAACATAGATATTTATTTCGTTGGAGATACAATCTCCCAAAGAGCACTTGAATTTGTAAACTATGTTGTTTTTTTGCAAATCGCTAACCGGGGGAGAAGAATCATTGGGAATAATTGAGTTGGATATACTAGATTAAGTGTAGCATATGATTAACTTATTTTTTTTTTGCTAGGATCTGTTGTAGATATATTGATAATTACTAATTTTTTAGTATATTTTCATCTTGTTTATAATTAGTATGCATTTGATTACGATCAAGGAGATTAATATAATTGAGATTAGTAGAAGCAGTATTATGCACTATTTGCTGAGCATTGAGATTTCTAAGAAAGCATCTTATTTGTTCATCAACTATATAGTTTGGAAAGCTATTATTAATATGTGTTTGTTTTATATTCTTTAGTTCACTGTAAAAAATCTGTTTTGTGGATGAATTAGTTTCTGCACGATGTATTAGATTTTTTATAATTGCTATTTTGTAGTAATATGGGCATTCGCTCTTGTAGTTAAGTACATGAGTTTATGCTTGTAGGTTTTTTGTATGGCGAAATAGTAAATTTGTTATTATTTGTGTTTATCAATATGTCAAGGAAGGGGATTTTATTATTAGTATTGAGTTAATACGTGAATTTAAGGACAGCATTATTTTGGAAACGTTTTTGAAATTGAAGTATTTCATCTGTATTTTTAACTAACATAAGAGTATCATCAATGTATCTTAGGTAGATGGATGTTTTTTTTTAAATCTATAAATATTTTATTTTCGAGGTTCGGCATGTAGATATTGCTAAATGTCGGACCCAGTACTGAACCCATGGAGACACCATCACGTTGTATATATATATATTATTCATTGTAGGGGAAACCACTGTTTGATCCTGTGTGCTTTACTGCTCGGCCTCGAAGAACGTTGCGTCTCTTTACGCACATTGTTGATTGTTCTATCTTTGTGTATTGTAAAGTCCCATGGAATTGTTGCAAATCGCATGTCCGTGTTATCGTTATTATTATTATTATTATTATTATTATTATTATTATTATAACTATTTTTCTGTATATTTACGATTCAATTTTTAGACACATTTATAAAGAATTAATTAAATGAATTTGACGTTTAATCCTTTTTTTCTTTAAAAAAAAGCCATAATGTCCATAAAATTTATTTAGAAGCAGAATAATCGTCTCCTTTGTCATACGGTGCCTGAAATTTTTAAGGATGAATAAGGTGCCCGCCTAAAGCAGACAATCAAATAAATAAAATAAATGGGAACTTTTGAAATCAAAAGAAACATGCTGGAATAATTAAGAATAGTAATAACAATGGTGTACTTTTCGAAATGCTAACAAACCATAACGAATAATTCCTGCTTGTAATTCTCCCGCTGACCTGAATAGCTTAAAATTGGAATTAAATAAAAAATACATTTATAATCACGAGTGAAGCTGTTACCAGTTACTAAACCATTACTGAAGTGTTTAGAAAGACGTTTCAATGAGTTTGGAAAGTATAAATTAGTCATTAATAATTATCTTTAACTAACTGTATAATTTTGAAACGAAACTTTCTAAATGTGTTTCTCAATATTTTTTTCTCTCTCTACCAATTAACAGGCTATTACATCTCTCCATATCATCCTGTCTTAAATTGCTCTCAGATTTCGTTTTTACAATCCACGTTGTCACAATAATCTTGTTCGTTTGCCTTCAGGACGTGGGCGATCATGGCTCTCTACATCTGCCCATTGTTGCTTTATATAGCATTTCACTTTTTTCTAATCCCTATTTGATAATCAATTCACACAGGTTCGTTAATTTTTTCGATATATTCGTTGAATTATAAATTATCTCCTCCCCTCTTTTCCCTTATTTATATATCCCAGGAAACTTCAAGTATTTCTTGCTGTTTGTAAATATAAATTTACTTGTAGTTCTTATTTTCTTTATGACTTCCTCATTGTTTACATCCAAGAGGACTATGGTCTTGGAGAAGCCCAGGACAAGTGCAGAAATTTAAATATGTGGGAAGTGTTTTAACAGAGGACGGAAAGCAGGAGACTGAAATCCGAAGGCACATTAGGATGGCCAAAGATGCATTTCAAATGCTAAGCAGAGAATTAAGAAACAGGAAAAAAATCGCTAGAAACAAAGAACGGTGTACTAAACTGTTACGTGATATCTGTCCTCTTGTATGGCTGTGGGTGCTGGAAAATCTCCTCAAAGATGAATAAGAAACTTGAAATAACAGAAATGTGGTTCTACAGAAGGATGCTGAGTATACCATAGACCGAACGCGTGAGCAACGACGAAAAAATGGAAACAAAAAAGAAGCATATTTAAAATCAGGAAGAGACAGTTGAGTTTCCTAGGGCGCACAATGAGGACAGTAGGTTTGGAAAATCTGATACTCACGGGACAGAATGAGGGAAAGAGGGACAGAGAAAAACAGCCCATAACATAGTGAGCGTGATTAAATGGTTCGCAGAACAGGGTTTAGTAGAAATATCAGAAAGATACAATTCTGCAAGGGGCAGGAAGTTGTGGAGAACCATGATTGCCTACGTCTTGAGCGGACACGGCACATAAAAAAAGAGAAATGTTGTTTACATGCTATGTAATAGGTCTTCGCATATGTAGTTTGAATAACATGTCTGTCATTTCAATGCTCTCCATTTGTGAAGAGATTGTTCAACATTCACTGTCATCTAGAAGATTAGATGTCTTAGTAAATTTCCTCAGAGAACGAAACGCGCCGGCTATTGTAAGTTTTGTTTTTGTCTTTATTCAAAGGATTAGATACTATATAGCAGCTCAAACCTCTATTATTTGTTTCTAAGGATATTTTCATATCTTTTATACTTTTCTTAGTTTCTGGAAGACGTCTTTTGAACCTGCCGATATCTATGTTATATTTTCCTCGTCTGTTAGTATTATCAGAGATCTTTAAATTTCTCATGCTGTTCGATTTTCACGTCGCTATACGGAGCTCACATCTTCGGCTGTTTTTTGTTTTTTTTTTTTTTTTGTTTTTTTTTTGCTAATAAACATGTCGTCTTCTTACAGTTAATATTTGGTTCTTTCATCTTGCTTTCCATTAATATCTTATTTGTGTTTGACGCATCAAGTTACTGCTTTTCACTTGGCTCTCTTGCCTAAGAAGCGATCTGTGAGTGTTGGATTCTCGAAGCGTTCTTTCCTCAATATATATTCCCAAATTTTCAGCTATATCTTTCTTATTTTTAGCAAAATTATTTATTTTTTTTTTTTTTTGCGTTTCGGTTCTCTTCAGATTTTCTTACAACTTCTTTCCTTTGTCTCGTTTTCATCAAGTCATTTCTTTCTTTTTAACAATATTTTCCTTATAAAATGGTCGATATTACACGTATCACTTTTCTTTGTTTGCAATTTTATTTCCGCTTCTTCATTTTCTTTTTATTGTTAAATACAATGTCCATTTCGGGATGTAAGCGATCGCAACTCGGAAATAGATTCCTTTTCTTTATTACTTGTAAATTGCCACGGGTTTTGTGAAACAAAGTGGTTGGTTTCCCGTTGCGTTCACGTTTTTGTCATCTAGATTTTTGTGTCTGTTAGACTGGATGCCAGCAAAGGTTAATGATTCCCGTCTATCTTGATATTTAAATCATATGTGTCGGCAGAATAGTTGGATATCTTCACATTTTTCAAGCTAAACATTGCAAACTTCTCTATACACTATCGCTATTTCCATGGAAAGTTCTCAGATGTGCTACATTCCGTAGTTCTACCAGGCCAATACTTCGCGACTAAGACCCGCAATTTGTAGCGAACCACGATCATTGCCTTCGTCTTTCATTGGAGATTCATTCAAACAACTTCTCGAACCGCTAATTTGTTGAACCGATTCCCAAGAGGATGCTTCCCTATGACTATAATCTTAACTTGTTCAAGCCTACTGTTAACCGTTATATATTCTCACACACTTTGCCCCTTACATCTTACTCTGTAACCCTCCACTTCGTGTGGTTCTTGTGCTTTGTACAGGGTGAAAATTATTGGAAGAAAAATATTTGTTTGAAAGTGAATGAAAAAGCATAGTTGGAATCTGAACTTTGCTCACTGATCTCGTATTTAGCACCAGTGGCCGCGTATGAGTACTTCCCACCATTTTTTGAGTAACCTTTCAAAACGTATTTGTTGCTGTTTTGTGTTCCGCTTCTGAAGAGCATCATTAAAAGTGGTTTTCCTATTGTGCCTTTGTTGTTGGTTTGTTTAATTGCAACGAGATTCATATAAATATTTACACCATATGTTTCTTTCTAAGACATTAATATAGCAAGCAATAGAAAGAGAACCATATGCGTTTAGCGGTAGCCCAGAGAAATACGGATGTTGGGAAAAGAGAAACAAATGTTGGAATGCCACAGTTACAAATTATCATAAATTACAGAAAAAAAACAAGAAAACCTACCATCCATGAAGAAACAAAGAAAAAAATAAATAAAGAAGGCATCAACAGCTAAATACGTGAACTCATACAGGCATCTATAAATTATACGCACATGAATCTGAACCATTGTAAATATCTTCAGAAATGCTTACGCGCCTTACATGTAAAATGGAAATCAGTCAGAGAAGAACTTTCAGCAAATTGAAGAACAGACACTCTTCCGTGTGGTTGTTCAGTACGTCCCGATGATTTTTACTTTTCTTTAGAAAATCGACATTGCATTCGGCGTAAAAGCTTGGACCCTTTATGAAGTCGTCAAAAAACAAACGTTACGAAAGTTTTCCTTTTATATGCACAATTCCCTTTCATAATAAAATAAAATAAAATAAATAAATAAATCTCCATAGACAAGCCAACTTGACGAAAGCTTAATACATCTTCGTTTCATTTTTGACACCCTCACCTTCCCCCGACTTGACACCTTGAAAGTATCTCTATACCGCTACTTATCATTAACACCCTACACTCGCCTACCCATTTTAGACAATTCGCCCTAGCTGTTACCATGGTGATTTTGATTTCAATTTTTAAAACAAGTAAATTTCAGATATACGTTATTCCAACAAAAATTTCGCTTGAAGATGGAACGGAGCCCTTTTTAATTTCAACTCAATTTAATTTAAAGGATTATATTGAAGTTTTCGGCTCTTGTTTTGAAACATGAGACCTCTTATGTAGCGATTTGGAATCATATTTTTAAATAAATAATTCTATTTATGCTCTACTTTTGTATCGAGCACTATTTTTAAAAAATGATAACTAAAATACTAAGGGACTTTGGACTATTTACCTAACCAGTTCCTTCCTATTTTCTATATATTTTCACACACACACACACACACACACACACACACACACACACACACACACACACACACATATATATATATATATATATATGTATATACATGTATGTATGTATGTTGTGGTTAAAGAAATAACAAAACAAGTGTTACATATATATCATATATTAAACAGTAAGTACAACAGAAGAGTATTACACGACTAGTGAGTGTGTGTCGGATAACCCAGGGTTCAATTTATTCGACTGCTATATTTACCAGTCACCCCACGAGGTAGGATGGGGCACAAGACCAAGTTTAATGTGGGGCAATCCGACCTCGTAGGCTCTGCGAAAATTTCCCCGTTGAGCCCGTATGAAAACGGGTCGGGTCGCTGTTTTCCGAGCCCTTCGACATAGCTCCGTCTGGGGATCCTCTCTACCAGGAGGCAGAGAGTTTGACCAGCACAGGGCGAACAGATCTGTTGGACTGTTATATTTAACAGCTCCACCCCAACGAGGGATGTATGTGGCACAAGACCGAGTTTACCGTGGGTTCACCGAGGCCGTAAGCTCGGCTAAAAATATTCCCTTAGAATCCGTATAAACGGGTTCAGGGTCTGTCTACATCCCCGGACGAAACTTTACCCTTCAGACCATATCATAAATACAATCAATATATATATATATATATATATATATATATATATATATATGTGTGTGTGTGTGTGTGTGTGTGTGTGTGTGTGTGTGTGTGTGTGTGTGTGTATATGTAGTAATCCTTTGGTATAACCCAAGCGATTCCTATTAACATAACATAAAATTTGAAATATGTTAAAACTGACTTAATGTTTATTTTCATTAAACAGTGCAATTTTTTTTACAATTGCATATATATATATATATATATATATATATATGTGTGTGTGTGTGTGTGTGTGACTGTGTGTGACTGTGTGTGTATGAGTGAAGAGAGAGAGAGAGAGAGAGAGAGAGAGAGAGAGAGAGAGAGAACGAGAGTGAAATGTCCTGAAGGAGTTCGACATGGCTTTTATTTCTTTTTCCTTTTATTGCAAGTTTTTTTTTGCATTTTTTCCATTTTAGTTTTCATTCGCTTTGGTCACATCGCCGACCAACCCTACTTATCTTTGTATATAACGATGCTTGTCACGATGCCACACTAATTCTTACGTCCATTCCAGTTCTCAAGACACTAAGAAAATCCCTCTTTTTCAGAAAATCTATCGACTGCTTTGTCGAGCTAACTTTCACCTCGTCTGGGGCGTGTCTAGAACGATTTCAGCTTTTTCATAGTTACCGAACACTAAACGTGGCTTGTAGGAATAAGGATTGACTAGCGTTGTGATGAGAGATCTTGCCAAATAGGCTGCACGAGAAACTATTTATTTAGTCATTATAAACATTCATACAATCTACAAACTTATTCGGTGGCGTTTCACTGTCATCTAAATCAACCGAGTAACCTCACAGGAGAGTTGCTGTCCACGCATGCGCAGTATGGTCCTTCATAATTGAGTTAACGGAAACAGCGCAACCCGATCTTGAAAGGGTCAAAATGACTAGAGACTTTCCGCACGGACCTCAAAATATTTACATTCAGATTTTACATTTAAATTATAAATTGATTTAAATTTTCTACCAAGCAATAAAAGTTGTGAGCTGTTACAGGAATAAAAAAAAAAAAACTTTATGAATGTTCGTGTATTTTTGAGTGGACCAAAACGTACTGTATTTTTACATTCCCATCAGCCAGTGTGCCTAAACAGGCATATACTCGCCTGAATATATGTGCAAGGAAGTGTTTGTTCGGTTGCATTTGTGTATGCATGATTGTTTGATGTTAGGCAAATCATAATCATTCAAACAGATGACGGCCGCGAAGTGAAACGGAAAAGAAAAATGGCGTCCAAGTTCGAGTCATGTCACGTGACCTTACATGACGAATGTCAGCGGACAAGAGAACAGCTGCAGTCGACTTGGTTTCTCGGCGCCCATTTCTAACTTTCCCACATTATCCAACTTCCCTCTGTTATTCTCGCTTCCTTCTTTCTTGGCGAATCTTTAAGTACCAGGGGATTTAAGAGAGATTATCTATATAATCCCTTCGAACGTAAACGCCCTCGGTAACTTCTGGTATAGGGAAAACCATTCTTAAACTTGCACAGTCTTTGGCAACAGTATTTATTTTCCTTCCTTTTTGAGAGCTTTTCTCCTCTAGTTTTGTGTCTTCATATTTTCATGTCTCTTTCTTCTCCTCTTTCTTCGCCGCTTCCTTTTCCTTCTCATTCTGCTTCTTTACTTCGACTTACCTTTTTAGCAGATGACTCGAATTTAAAAAAAAAATCTTTTTAGTTTTTATAACCTTATACCGCTATTCTCAACACTATTATATTTTACATGTGTCTTACTTATTTACTTCTAGTTTATTCTTCTCTCTGCCCACTTTAAAATGATTATATGTTTATTGTTTTTCTCTCGATTCTCTTTTCTCTCTTTCTTTCACAACAATCACCAGAAAACACACACACACACACATATATATATATATATATTTTAAATTTCATTCTTTTCTATTTCATTTATTTTAATAAAAATAAATGAAATAGAAAAGAAGGAAATTTAAAAATATGTATGTGTGTATTTAAATGTATCATTCCCTCCCACTTATTTATATATATATACATATATATTTATAGCGAGAGAGAGAGAGAGAGAGAGAGAGAGAGAGAGAGAGAGAGAGAGAGAGAGAGAGAGACTGTTAGATAGTTAGGGAGAGAGAGAATTAAAAGAAAAAAAGAAATTAAGAAACTAATATTGGAGAAACATTTCAAATAAAAGAAAGAAAAGAAGACATATAAATCATCAGAAATAAAAGAAAGAGGGAAGGAAAGTAAAAACGAGAGTGAAGAAAGTTATATATATATATATATATATATATATAGAGAGAGAGAGAGAGAGAGAGAGAGAGAGAGAGAGACGTAATAAATCGAGTGTTTAAAATTAAAAAAAATGTGCGTATATTTCAAACACAATGTATTAAAATTCTGATTGAAGTCTTAAAAAAAGTATTAATTACTTGTTATCGGATATGAATCTTAACAGAATCAGGCTTTCAAAAAAAAAAAAATCAGAAAGCGAAAGTGTGAATTCCTTAAAAGGCAAAATAGAATCATACTGCCCTAAATCACACCATATATATATATATATATATATATATATATATATATATATATATATATATATATATATATGTGTGTGTGTGTGTGTGTGTGTGTGTGTAATTATTAATATCATTATTTTTATCATAAAAGATTATAATAAAACTTGTTGAAATCGCTACACAAAAGATTTCATGTTTCAATTTCATGATTGTATTTCTTCAGGCGATGGTAAGTAACTGGTGATTAAATAATTTTTGAAGGAAATTTAAAAACAAAGTGTTACCTCTTTTCTGAATGTTAAAGGGAGGAACATAAGGTCAGAATTAAAAATAGACTTGTTTTGATTAACAAATTAAATGTCAGTCAAGCAAGGCGGGAAGCCACTAGGACGCAAGGGGTTACAAAAGATTTGGAGCAAGATCAGATAGGAGTGATAGAGGAAAGGATGAGGAGAAGGATAGTGGATAGATCAAGGCAACTGGAGATGTCGATTGACATTACGTTTGAATAGTTGAAGATTATAGCTCTCAGGGAAACTGGAATAGGGAAGGGAGTTCCACAGGTGAGAGGTGCAAGATATGAAGCTATTGGAGTAGAAGAGACGGCTACATTTAATAGTTTCGACAGTGAAAGGGTGAGAGCGGGATGCCAGCCTCGTAGGGCGCTTGAACTCATGAAGTCTGGGAACCAGCGAATGCAGCCCCTCGGAGCAATTACCACGAAAGTATTTACATAAATAGAAATGTAAGCTAAGAGGTTGGAGGTGGATGAGTTATTTTTTCATGCCACAATAAACCAGAGCATAGATAGGCCATCATTGATGATTGCGGAAAATATGTTAGCGACAAATGGATCGTGATTGTAGACAAATGTGACATGTTCAATTTTTTGAAAGCGCCTTGAAGGGAGCGGTAAGTTAATCAGACATAAAATTAACAGAAAAACTCGACGGCAATACATAACAATATTTAAGCAAAATAAACAAATTAAGGTAATTAGCCGTAGGGAGTGGACCATTATATGCTAATAAATTATGACTATAAGAAATGATAATACGTAATTTTAAAAAAAAAAACAAACTATATTTTAAGGTAAAAAATAAACTGTGTCGGTAATTTACAGTTAAAGAAGAGAGTCTGTTTGGTATCTGTTTTGCAATGGGCATTCGTTGGAATTTCTGCAATGACACTTGGTTAGGATTATTTCAACCCTACATGAAAAGAAACGTTAATCCACCCAAATTCTAACCACCCTCCACCTGTAATCAAAGACATACCTTCCTCTATAGAATATAGGATTAACAGTATGAGAAGATATCTTTTACAAGCATAGTGGATTTTATAACACTGCCTTAAAAAATAATGGATATAAGTGCTCTGATATCAAATATATAAAAGATAACAGCTCCGATATCGAGGTGTTTAATATATATATATATATATATATATATATATATATATATATATATATATATATATATATATAAAGTAAAACAAAATAAACTAAATTTTAAAAGTTTCCCATCTCTGGTTTTCTTTCCGTCATTCTTTTTTTCTATCTTTTAATCCAAATGTTTCTCATGTCTTGTTTTCTATATTTTTGACATTATATTTTTTCTTATTTCTTTCTTTCTTTCTTTCTTTCTTTCTTTCTTTCTTTCTTTCTTTCTTTCTTTCTATCTTCTTTCTTTGTTTTCTTTCTATCGACAAATATTTACTTCCTATCTTGCAATTTGAAACGTTCACAGTAATGATTTTGTATTCAGATTCATCAACATCAAGCAATGACTGTTTTTAAATGTAAATTTTCCATGGGGGTAGAATCACTAGCAAAAAGCTCCTGACACTATAAAATAAAATTGGTATATTTAAAAAAAAAAAAAACATTCCATTACAACACTACCTATCTACTTATCTTTTTATATCTCACTTGAGACGCCTCACTTTACGTTTGACATTTAAAATCCGGGCTCATGATCAATTATTCTCCTTCGTATTTAATTGAAATATTTATTATTGCTAGTTATTTTACATATTTTTTCGTAAACATATTTTTCCCCTCTCATCGCTTACATTCAAACCAAGAAGTCATTTTTATCATGGACGAGTGAAAATCGTCATTCACATGCAATTGATGACACCTCCTGACGAGTGGACCGAACAATTACAAAAACGATTCGTGTACGAAACTCAGGAGTCTGTGTAGTAAATATAACATCAATCAGTTTAAAAAATAAAAATTCAAAAAGTCGTTGTTGATTATTTACTTTTCAAATGTTTCTAATATTTTAAATTTCTATTTAGGAATAAACAGTATATTGAAATATAAATAAATAAGGCGTGCATTAATGAAAAATAGCCGTCAAAATACGCCCAATATGAATGTACGCACACAGACACACAGACACACAGACACACACACTTATATATATATATATATATATATATATATATGTTTTTTTGCTCAGCTTTTTCTTTAAATAATTGTATAATTTTAAACTTAATATAGATTAAATTTAAAATTTAATATTGGTAATTTTTAATTTTTAATTTTATACTATAATTTAATGTTTATTAGTTAGAATGAATTTTATTTTAGTCTAACCCTAACATTAAAGCATTAAATAATTATTATAAATAAGATTCGTTGTCAAGTTTTTTGAATTCTCATATACTTGTATTTTGATTGGTCATTCCAGCTATGTAACAGCGTTTCCTCTAGCGAGGGGTGTTGGATTGATTTGAACCTTTTGAAACACTTTATTATACATTCAACGCCATCACCTGATAAGACACCACTAGTGTTGAAACAAAATGGCTATTTTTGTAGTGATTTTATAACATATTTATGTTATAATTTTCGAATAAATAATATATATATATATATATATATATATATATATATATATAAGTTGATTCGCTGAACCCTACGTATTTAACCAGTTCAAGTCAAGTTCATATCTTCATAAATTGCGCTTCTAAACTCATACTCTTTCTGCTCACACTACTTCTCCTCAAATAACCCTACATCTGGTTCTCGGGCCTTGTATTGGGTTAACATTAGTAACATATATATATATATATATATATATATATATATGTATATGTGTGTGTGTGTGTGTGCGTATTGTTTGTAGATTGCTTTGTTTTCTATGCCTGAACTATTTCAAATCCTGTAAAAGTTCTTTTTAATAAACACAAAAAATAAACTTTTTCTTTCACACTTGAGGGCTTTTTTAATTATACGTGACTACTTTTTAATGTTCCGGTATGTATTATTCGTTTCACGTGTTATTTTTTAATTAGTTTAGAACCATCATCACAGTGACTCATTCCTTTAAAAATATTAAAGAAGCGTAGTTCTTCGGAATGCTACCCATTTTTAAAAATCGCTAAGCGTGAAAACAACGCTTTAATGTTAAATTAAACGAAAATGTTATTAATGTTCACACACACACATATATATGTGCATAAAATAACTATATATATTTACATATATATATATATCTGTGCGCATGAATGTGTATATGTACGTTGAGAGACAGATACATATATACATATTTTGCATATTCATGCCTACACCTATATGTATGTAGATTGTTAACTTTTTAATATGTTTAGGCGTTAGAAGCTGAAGCTCATTTCATTTATCGCTCGAATAAATATAATTATATTCTGACATTTATAACATTATTATCTTTTAATTATTTCACTTCATGAAAGGCAACTATGATGCAAGAGGAAGAAATAGAGAGGACAGTAAAAGAACATGATTCACGGAGACAGAAAATGAGGATTGACGTTGTATATCAATTTTTGAAGTCCCTAGCCGGGAGAAAGTTCCACAAGCGAGAAGTACGAGAGAAGAAACTGTTGGCATAAAACTTACAGTTACATCTCGCCATTTCTGCTGGAAAATGATTAGAACTTGCCACCAATCTAGTACGGTGCTTAAATTCTTAGAAAGAGTAAGAAACTATTAGCATAGAATTTTCAGATACAACTAGAAATTTTTACAGAGAAATTATGAGGCGTAACTGCCAATCTAGTACTGCACTTAATTTCGTGAAGTCTAGGTACTAAAGAAGAAAGTTCATCTGAACAATTACTATGGAAATATTTATAGAAAATGTACAGTAAAGCAACGTTAAAGTGACAGACGCCGAGATGCCAGATCAGGACCGATAACATTGCAGATTCTTTATATTTTGTCGGGAATCTCTAAATATGTAGTAGAAACACAAGACCAGATGTAACGGCAATAACCAATTTTATTATCATTTTCATAATTTATTCTGTTACTAATGTATGGAAAGCGAGTTAAAGTTGCCGGTGGGTTAGACTCATTTGGAATGTATTTATGCATAAGGAACAAACTTGCTCGTTTATCCCTGATGATCGATTGGCTGTTCCCAACATCAGCTCTTAACATCTTTAACTTCTTTTTCTTTTTTTCAAAGATATTTTTCAGCTTATTCACCCTTACCGTCTAAATTTCTCTTCGTTTCCCACAAAACAAGAGAGACACGAAAAGAGCAGCTTGAAAAAAAAAAAAAAGGCTTAGCAAAAATTAAAAATGTGACAGGGAAAGGCGAAGGTGAAATGGATGAAAAATATGAGGCTATCAATTTCGGGCTAATATGTCTATTTTTTAGTCTTTTTCGTTTCTTTCTGTTGCCATGTGCCGTCCATTGCAATGTATAAAGAGAATGCTGAGTTCTATATTTTTTATGCTGTTAATACAAGCTGTTGTATCGTTTAAGCAAAAACCCAATAAAACGTTTCGTCATTCATAACAACAACGACAGTAACGATTGCAGCTGACTGAAATGGCATGCTTTTACTAATTTTTCACACAACAGAAAGACTAAGAGACACCCAGGGTTACTGAATAAAGTCGTTATATAAACGTAAGTCTAGGGGTGAGAAGTGAAAATTATGATGATATGTGGGAAAGATAACAGCTGACGTTAGACATGAAGAGATTAAGATTGTAGAGGGTTTTTCACCAAATATCACTTCTTGATGAAGGGACTGGTTGAAGGAAACATCTTTAAAACTAATGGAATATGGAATAATGAGGGTGAAATGTCTCAGTATACGTAGCATGATGGGTATTAACAGTGATGGTCAGAAAGAATGTAGATCACGGGGAAAGGAGAGTTGAACTTTCTAGGGCACATAAGGACGTTTTGGAAAACCTTTTTTTACTCACAGGACAGATTGAAGTCAAGAGGAAGGAAAACAATGCATAACTTTCTTATTGAGCTTGACGAAATGTATGGAAGAAAAATGGTTTAGGGGAGATAACAAAAAGACAATATATATTAAGAGCGACAAAGGACAGGAGAATTTTGAGAGCCACGACACGACACATCGAAGAAGAAGAAGAAGCTCGCCAAAACATTTTCCATTGGAAATAGCGGTAGGGTAGCGATAACCTTGAGATATATATATATTTTTTGCTTGTTTTTACTGCAGTTTTAATTCTGTACAAGGCTCGAGAGCCATTCGAGGTAGAGGGTTACAGAGTAAGAGACGCAGTTTATGCGAACATGTGCGGAAGATGACGGTTAACCCTAGACTTGAACAGGTTAAGACTATGGTGACCACAGGAAGCAACCTATTTGGAGCCGATTCCACAAGATCCGATCAATGTATAAACAAGGTTGAAATAAAAAGAGTAAGTTGTGTTAAGATAGTCAATCATGGGAAATTATTAAACTACCCATAGGTAGGGACATCCGGAAAATGATCTCACTAGCGAAGACATATTGGAATTCTTTCTCTAACAGTACTCTCTCTCTCTCTCTCTCTCTCCCTATATATATATATATATATATATATATATATATATATAAAGATGGACTCTCCCTTCGATTTCGACGTATGAGAATCCAACAACCTCATTCAGTTTTTAGTGACCAGCATAGTGACATTCTACATATTGTACAACAATGAGGATGTCGAGAAACATCAACAAAAATATTTAAATATTTGCTGACGCTTTTCGGCGTTGTCTTTCGTTTTTTACGCCGGTTATATTTCTGATACAATTCTGGTACAAATAATTCCAGTTATTTCTATCCAGGGTAACTTTTTTGAAGTTAGGATAAGGCACGTTGACATCTGAGAGGTTAATCTTTAGCTTGTTTTTATAACTGTGCCACAGTTGTCAAACACAACTTTGTCAGCCGTCAAGCTGGCTATACACGAGGACCTTAGTTATTCTAGCCTATTCACTACCTATTTCTGTCTATTCATATTTATCTAATATATCTATCTATACCATCCCTCTCTCTCACCATATATATACTTATCTAGCTAAGTCTATCTCCAAAATCTATCTATCTATTTGTAAAATCTGCAAAATGAATCTCCTTTTACAAGAAAGTAAAAGATTCATTTTTTATATTCGTTTTTCTTTCTTCTTTCTAAATTTCATCTATATCTATCTATCTCAGTATATGAATAGCTAAGTCTGTTCGGCTATCTCTGTCTCTGTCTCTCCTCTCTCTCTACATATTTATATATCCCCTTCTGTCTCACAAACACTCTCTCTCATTATATATATTTATGTATTCCTCCTCTTTCTCTAATAAAACACACACAAACTCTTTCTCTCTATATATATATCTTTTTCACCTTTTCTCTCTCTCTCTCTCTCTCTCTATATATCTATATATATATATATATATATATATATATATATATATATAACTATCCAAGTTATAAATATATATTATAGTCTTTTGATTTACTCTCTTTCTAAAAACGCGAAGCTTATTACGATATCTTTATTTCGTTCTCCCCACCCCCAAGAGTGCTTTCCATTCGGCCGTAAACTCCCTGCAATTGATTTCTACGTCAAAGACAGAGACATACGTCCTCAGTTGCGCGGACGCTAACATATTGATCCCAGCCCACAAGACTTGATCTTTCGGCCTGACAACAGCTTGGGGGCCAATCTCTAGAACCCACCCAACATGTTTAAAGCGTGTCATCATTGACACAATGGCGCGACCTGCTTACCACAATTCCCAACCATCGGGCATAAAATATGTTTTTATTCCGCTTGCCTTCTACGGAAGACTGCTTGAAGCAAAAATGAACGGAAACGGACAAGCCACCCAGCTTGATAAATTTAGTGAACAGAATTAGCAAACAGGTGAACAAAGAATATTTATTATTCATGAATGGGTGAATAGTTTGAAGCTGTATATTTGCTCTGTTGATATCGGGAATTTTTGAATAACCAGGTTCGCATTAGAATTTAATTAAGATATATATACGATTATTCTATTTTTTTTTAGATCTACGGTCGTATAGTCATGTCTAATGAGGATCAAATAATTCTATCTGCTTTTTTGTCTTTTTTATTAAATTTTATTCCAAAACAAGGCTCGAGAGCAACTCAAGGTTGAATGTTTGTTTGTTGTTCCTATATATATATATATATATATATATATATATATATATATATATATATATATAATGGGATTGGTCACAAAGTTCTGACTCACTTAGGGAGCAGAAAATTTAAAAAAATATTCTATGAAGGAAAAAACAAATATTTATTCTTAAAATAAAGTCCATGATTCTCGACGATCACCTGCCAGCGATCAGCCAGTATCCGAATCTATCCCAGATACCAGTCCGCTGGTTTTGGATAAAAAAAACTGTAAACAAGCTTCCTTAACTTCATCAAAAGTGTTGAATTGTTGATCACAGAGGAAGTGTGCCATTGAGCGAAATTGGCCATAGTCAATCGAAGCAGCATCGGGACAGAATGGTGGATGTGCAAGAATCTCTTCTTGGTCCACCTGACAGTGAGTGGTCTCGCATTGTCTTGCTGAAAAAAAAGTTTGGTCTCGATTGATCATAGCAGGATAGTCCTTCTTTAGTTTGTCGTACACGCGGTCTGGCTGCCTGGCAATTCAGTTTAGCGTTGATGTCGCGACCGTGTAGAACAAGCTCAAAATGAAGTATTCCTTGAAAATTCCACCAGGCAGAGATCAAGATTTATTGTTTTCTTTCCACTTCCTATGTGAATAAGGACATTCTGGCCAACCTAGTATATATATATATATATATATATATATATATATATATATATGTGTGTGTGTGTGTGTGTGTGTGTGAAAAAAAGTGTATATAAATATAAATAAATATATATATATGTATAATTATTTATATATTATATGCGCGGTACTTATTAGAAAGCGCTCAATATCATAAAATAAAATTTTTCATAATATGACATGGATACATTCACGAGACATTAACGAGACATTTCCGCCACACTTCCAATGTTTAAATTTCATCATTTCAAAATACAAATGCGTATGTATAGACATAACACCACCCGTATACATACATGTGTCATAGCCGAAACTGTCTACATATGTTTATATATGTATGAGTCCCGACGGACGACCAAGTATGTATATGTGTCTGCATATATCGATGTTTGCGTTAGTACGATGATTGACAAAACGACGAAATTTCCCCCACCACTTCCACAATAACACCAATACACGCAATCTACATAAACCCTAATTTTTAAAACATTAATCAGTTTGTCTGACGATCGCTAAAGCGTGAAACCCAGGGTCACAAACTCACATCTATCCAACCAAAATATATATATATATATATATATATATATATATATATATATATATATATATATATTAGAGACCTTTGTATACTTTTAGACAGCATATATATATATATATATATATATATATATATATATATATATATATATATATATATATATATATATATAAAAGTTTATGTTGACTTCTATGTTCACTTTTATATTTCCACACGCACTGATATTGAACACTTTATTCCATAAATATAGCACATGTTAAGACTATATTTCTTCTTATATATATATATATATATATATATATATATATATATATATATATATATATATATATAATCAAAACGAGGACTGATGTTTTAGAATTTTTTGTTCTTGTTTCTTATAAACAGAATTTCTCGGATATTCAGGGTCGGTAAATGTTATTTAATGCAGTTTATTATAAACAGAGCATTTACTTAAATATTTGTATCTATAAAAAGAATGTTAAACATAAAAAATATCTTAAAATAATTGTCGGACTTTGTCCAGTTCATGATATATATATATATATATATATATATATATATATATATATATATATTCTTGAGTCGACCATGAAGACAACTCTACGGAAAATCTTTTCAACATTCCTGCTTTTAAATAATAGCTTGATGCTTGCGTACTAAAAATTGAGCATCTGTATGACAAAGAAATAGAAAGATATATAAAATTTTATGTCTAGACACGAAAATATTTATGATAAGTGATTCTGAACGTGTGAACATTTGTGCAAACATTCGAGCATATTTATCTATTTTTTCTTTACTGATATGAACGCCATTCTTCAGCTATATGTAGAAATTTCTACCTCATTGTGCATCTGGATGGATATGCAAATGAACCATTTGAAACACATCAGAATGTTATTAGCGCCTAACTAAAGAAGAACAATAAATCAGCTCCAGATGGAATAAGATATGAGTGTCGTTCGTTTTGTCTATCCCAGATGTACATCTGCACATATATACTAAGAGAAACACGTATAGACCTGGTGGGATTTGTGACGATAGATGTGACGTGTAAGCAATCTAAAATTAAAACAAAATTCGGGCACAACGTCGTGATTTAATAGTTAGCAAACATATCTCACTAGATCATTTACGATTGAGTACTATGTTCGATCCCTAATAGGTGTACCATATTTTCAGTCTTGTGTCACACACACACACACACACATATATATATATATATATATATATATATATATATATATATATATATATATATATATATATTGAGTCTCTATATATTAGGTCCAGGGAGCCATCTTTGTGTAAGCAAAGAGATTGTCTCCTTGGCCTTCACGTCATTATTCTCTAGTGTGTTTCTAAATTTTCCCCTCACACTCCGTTATATATACATATATATTTTTTTTTTTTTGTTTTTTTTCCCTTCTCTCGTTTATTGTGTATATTTGCACAGCTTAAAAGAAAACAGGAAGAAATATATATAAATATGTGTATAAGTTAAAGAAAGAGGAAGAAAAGAAAAATTATTATTTTTTTTTTTTCCCCCTCCATACCATTAATCTTTCATTTTTAAATTTTAATTGTATGTAGGTTGTTTGTGTGACTTATTTATTCTGCAATTTTGAAAAATAGTTCCCAGTTGACCCTGATGAGATTGGGAATGAAACCGGTTGGTCTGTTTGTTTGTGAGAGTTATCATCTCTTATTTCTTATGTTATTTTCATAATGCCTTTGAGAAACAATCCATATTATTTCTTCCTTGCAATATTACGGTTTTTTATATATATATATATATATATATATATATATATATATATATATATATATATATATATATATATATATATATATATATATATATATATATATATAAGTGAAGGGACATTTCGACGTTGTTTACGAGTTAGAAAGCTTATCCCGCTAGATCAATTACAACTGAGTATTGAGTTCGATCATAACCTTGGGCTCCAAACTTTCGACCTTGTGCCACATCTAGGCTACGCTTAGTAAATTACTATCTACATTAAACAGGTAACATTTTGAGGTGGTGTAATGGTCAGCAAGACTCATTCGTTAGATCAATTAAAACTAGTGATCCTCACTAGGTGCTCCTTACTTTCGGCCTTGTGCCACATCAAAGCTACGCTTATAAAATTACTATGTACATTAGTGAGTGGCACTTCGACGTAACTTCGTCGTTGCTTCGTCTCGCTAGATCAATTACGATTAAGTAGTAAGTTAAATATCATTTAGTGCTCACTGTTTGTAGCCTTGTACTACACTGAGTAAATCACTAAATTTAATTCAAAATTAAGTGTTGTTGAAATCAGTGTTAATCTACACAACATCAAATCTAAATAAGTTGTTAGTGCCACATTTGGCCGGAGCGATTTTATAACAAAGGCATTAAGTGTTAAACGTTTTATTTAATTTCCGCAAAATAAACGAAAATAAAAATGAAAAAAAAAATAGAAATGATCCTTCGAGACCATAGATGCCATTTAAGGCGAGTAGAATTGGGAAAATGAAGAAGAAATGAAGAAATATTGAGAGATTTTGACATTTGGCGGGAAGCAGGGTAATGGATGTGAGAGGAATAGCAAAAGATTAAATGGCAGGCGAATGTGATTAGAAAAAAGGGAGATAATTGAGAAGCGAGACGCACTTAAGATGAGGAGGAAGATTAATGATGATTTTTAAGAAGTAAGAAGAATGGAAAGAAAATGGCCGATACGACGATGGGGTCTGGAGGGAGAATATTTTCAAAACGAATGACTTAAAAATATTTTACTGCAGCCTGCGTAGATGATTCATTTGTGCATGTGGATATATCAGAGTAAGACTGCGCACACTTAAGCTGCATACGCATATATATATATATAATTAATATCGAAGTTTGTACTAATAGTTTTAATACTTATTTCTTAAAACACATTCGAAAACACCACCCTTATTTACCTCCCCTGAAGCGTTAGTCAAGCCAATCAGAGTTCTCGGTTAGCGTTCTTCATGTCACAAGTAAAAAAAAAATAACTTTCAGATGGACACAGCAATTTTGTCTTTGAAAATGATGAACAGTACAATATTTGTCGAAAAAAACCCCCAAAAAACAAAAGAATACTCTGATGATAACATTGTGCTATGTTGAAATTACTCGGAATAAAATAATGTGTATCAACACGGTAATTTCTTCCTTCAGTAATGACATCAAAAAGCTTTACCGTGAGTATAAAAGGATTCAATTGAAAAGAAGTAGGTAAATATTGTCTAAATTTTGTCTCACTTCCTCGCTGGAGGTTTCCAATTCCATTCAAACTTTGTGCACGAACGATTTGGCAACTTAAGAAAGTGCAACATCGTTCTGCTTTGCTTGTGTTGAAACAGTTGCATCACGTGCTTTCATGATAGTTCGGCATTGATTCTCTGAAAAGTTAGAAGCACATGAATTGATTATCACATAATCGCAGATCCACAATCACATGTCCTCAAATACATTACGCACCATATATATATATATATATATATATATATATATGTGTGTGTGTGTGTGTGTGTGTGTGTGTGTGTCTGTGTCTGTGTGTCTGTGTGTTTGTGTGTGGTGCAGCTCAATTTATATTACAATGAATCAATCATGCAAAAAGTAAATTAGTAAAGTTAATGACATAAAATGGCGAAATCCCTTCGCTAACACAATTTTAAAGATACGCATTAACATATCAGTGATTGGTAGGTTAATGCATCTTTAAAATTACGTTAGCGAAGGGATTTCGCCTTTTTATATCATCAACTTTACTAATTTACTTTTTGCATGATTGATTCATATATATATATATATATATATATATATATATATATATATATATATATTAATGACAATTGATAAACGTTCATGAAAGTATAATGTTTCGAAAAAACTCATTCGGCTATGCATTTCACCTATTTAGCTTCATCAGATCGAATGCAAAAAATGAGTTGTGTATATATGTATTTGTGAATGTTTAAAATAAAGAAATCTTATATTTTTCTCAGGCCGAAAAAAAGCTCTGCAGTTTTCGAGGTCTGAAAAAGTTTGAGAGAGGAGCTTTTGCAATGTATGATCTGAAGAAAGGGCATGCTAAGGGCATTTCAGTGTAGATGTCAATCCTCTTTGATATTAAGTCGAAAATTAGCGCCCCATCGTCCTGAGGACATTAGAGAGAGAAAATGAACGTCGTACTGTGGATAAGTGCTACGCGAAAACACGTGGGAGATCAGGGTTCTTGTTTTGAGGGTCCTTTGCGACAGTGAAACCCGTCCTTAATGTATGCGCCGAGCCCATGGCTGTAGCTATTTTGGTATGTGATTCCGACAGAGTTATAAATTATTGATTAAAAAATAAAATAAAATAAAATAAAACAACCCTAAAACAACAAAAAACATGCGACAATGCATTTCGCCGATTAGGCTTCATCAGATCGAAAGCAAAAAAAATGTTAGGTGTCCATGTTTTTGTATTTTTAAAATAATGAAATCTTTTCCCAAGCTGAAAAGAGGTCAGCAATTTTCGTAGCAGTATTTTCGTGGCAGTATGTTTGAGAGAGGCGCTTCTGCCATGTAAGATCTGAAGCCGTCCCACTCTATTTTCGTGAATTGAAAAATGTTTAGCTATTAAGGACGAGTAGAACGGGGCTGTAAGCTCCTGCAGTGTTCATATAGTTATCAATACCAGTTTCAGACAGAAATAGGAGGTAGGGTTTGAGAGAAGAATATTGAGTTCCACCACTGGAAAGTTGTAAGGTAGATTAAAATGATTAAACTGGGGACTATGTTCGTTTTTGTGAGGTTGGGTTTTATATTTCTGATCTGTTGTATTCATGTGTAGATAAGTGAAATTGGTAGAATACTAGACAGACACACCCACAGAAGATGCAGGCATAAAAAATCTAGACCGAATTTTCCGGAAGTACAGCCATAACAGTAACCGTCATCACTGTATCGAAAAGACCCACTGAAGATTACTTCACGGTCCAGAATCCACTCAAAAACGGCAGTACAGAAGACTTGATAGGATAGCTTCCTTCGAAGTTAGTCAGAGGTTCGTATCCTTGATTATCAGGTGGATAACACAAAAACTCAGGAAACGTTTACCTCCGGCACCCTACCCAGAACTCACCATCGAGTCAGAAAACTATCAGGTCATCCCATAAGTTCTGTCCGAATTTTGAATAAAGAAACCAAGTGACCAAATGTTACATTTAATTACAGATTCAATCAACAATGTATTTTCCCTGATTATCTATGACTTCCTTCCATCTATTAACAAGCTTACTAATTCCATTATTGTAAAATTCTTTTGGATTTGATTCGAAGAACTCACAAATGTCAGTTTTAACCTCTTCCTGTGTTACAAAAGCTGTTTCTTCCACTTGATTCTGTAAGCTACGAAACAAATGGTAGTCTGAAGGAGCAATTTGATCAGTTTAAATGCGTCTAAACATAAAAATAATGTTCAGCACCATTAGACATTATAAAATAGTCTTTAAATTTCGTTCATTTTAACAAAAAGTTAAAATTTGGAAAGAACTTATGAGATGACCTGATAGTACCGGTTTGAGACCTCATGTATCGTGACACGCTTGATATATATATATGATATATATATATATATATATATATATATATATATATATATATATATATATATATATGAGAACTAAAAGACCCACTGGAAGAATCCGGGTAATAAAGTAAATATGTATGAAAATTAAAAAGAATCAACAACGTGCAAAACACCGCATTCTGACGCTTGAAGACGGGATAAACATAAAGAGCAAAACTCGAATTCTCAGCTGTATGCTATCTCATGTTTATATATATAATGGACTCTCCCGTCATTTTCTTCGTACGAAGTTTAAGCAGCTCACTCCTTACAACCAACAGCCAAACCACCTGCACATGTCATTTGATTGTAGTGGGGAAGTCTTGTGCAGAACCAACCAAAATTGTGGAAGAGAACTAGTGCACAGTATACCAAAAGGTCCCTAAACGAGCCTCCGTAAGTTTTGAATTCAGAGCTGTCTTTCTTCTAGACCGTTTGCTACCCAAAATTGTATGACGAAGTACCTTTTCCAAGGGTATTAGTAAGAAAGGTGTACACAGTCTAACCCCTACTATAAGTTTCATGCCCTTAACATTGGCAGACGGTCGGCAGCTGTAATGAGAAAATGGGAGCCTTTATACCCCCAGAAAAGACTAAGATGGAAAAAATATGAACGGTGTGCGCGTACCAAGCATAAGCCAATCAGTCTCACTAGGAGGTAAAAAAGCACTCGTCCGGTCAAGATCAAAATTATATTCCTGACCCTTAAAAAATCCCCAGAAATATCTCGCCGATGCGTCAAAAATATGCTCAATGCCACAGAGACACCCATGGCAAAATTTTTAAATATAAACAAAAATAAGCAACTCTTAAAAAGAGACTGCTGTGTATGCACACTAGAAATAAGTGCTCAACACCATACAATATGGTGTATATATATATGAGTAATCCAATTATGAAGTTTATATGTTATCTCTCTCTCTCTCTCTCTCTCTATATATATATATATATATATATATATATATATATATATATATATAGGAATAATGAAATATTAAATTATATATATATATATATATATATATATATATATATATATATATATATATGTGTGTATGCCTGGTGTAACAGTAGAATTGTCCAAACCGTGTTACAGCATAATTTTCCATCCCACAAAATATTTAATATCTAAAAAAAAATATGCTAAACTGAGATTCTTTATTCTAGTTTTTCAGATAAGACGTTTAGTCATCTTGATAGCATTTGTCGTAAGAATCTTTGAAAAACCCATCGAGTTATTCAGCTAGAAAGAGAACATGTTAAAATCGTTTTGTGTCAGCTCTACTGTCTTCTCAGCTGAGCAATGGTTAGAGGGGAAGATCATTCAGTCCTTCAGTAATGATACCAACTTTCATACTCTGCCTTTCATTTTCGAAGTCCCTTCAATTACCATCAAGAGAACAGTGAATAAATTTTTAAAATGAGCGAACAGTAGGGAGGAAAACTGGATCAGTAGGTCACAACAGGAAGGGGGATCATCATTTCAATTTAGAGCTAAATAGATCAATTAGAAAAGATCTAACTCAATCCCTAATATTTTTGGCACATGAGAGAGAGGTTTCAACTATTACAGTATAATGAGCATGGAAAAAAGACGTGAAATTGAAACCTTATTACTACAGAATAGAAATTTAGAAGTCTAAAGAGAGTGAAGATCATCTTGAATACGTTCAATGTGAAAAGACCATTGCTATCGCTGTTTCCATGACATATGTTCAGATAAGCGTTTCATTCATTAATTTCACCAGTTCAGACCTTTACAAATAGATCACGACATGCTATTTCGTTAGCTTTGAATCACTTCCCCCGTATTCCAAATGGTAGGACAGTTTGTTTTTCTTACCAAGAATTACTAATTTTTCGAACAGCATCCTGTGTAGATGCTTATCTTATCATTAAATTATTAACCTCTTCAAGTCAAGGATCAATGGTTATCTCTCCCACTAATCCATCTTTACTTTCCTACCGCCTCCTCTTTCATTGCCATCACTCACTTCATTCATTATAATCATTTTAGCATCAATCCTCTACATGCAGTGGCTCTCAAGATAATAGACTGCAATTTAATTAATCTGGACATTGAGTAAAGAAAGCCCTTTCTACAACTGCTCGGCTAAAAACTGCATATTACAAGATATATAATTGAGTAGATTGTTAATTTATGAGTCGATTTCAATTAAAAAATATGTATCATGGATTCGTATAGATCCCTGTTCTTGTAATACAATGTTTCTTTATTCCTGTAAATCTTTTTTTAAATTTCCAGCAATTAAAGATTTCACCTCGGCCTAACTCGACCAGAATCTTCTCTTTAAATTTTCTAGCAAAAGCTAACATTATTTTCTCTTTCCAAGGAGCCTTCATCTTGTTCTTGTCTATTAATTATCGGGGTATCAATTCTCATTTCGTTCTTTTTTTCAGGAAGAAAGAATTTGAAAAGCATTTTCTATTGTTTTGTTAATCCTCAACACTTTTGGGCTCAACCCCTGCGAACACAATGGTCATTTCCAACCTCTCATCATGTCACCTTTTCCTTAAGTTTCCTTCCCCATACTCTAGAGCCTTCATCCTCTTCATCTTGATTCCTTTTCCTGTTCTATCCACGCCCTTACTCTAACCCTGTCTTGTCTCCTTCCATTTCAAATGCTTTTCTTTTATCACTTCTATCCCTTCCCCGCTTTCGTTCCTGTACATCTTTCCACCCATTATTCTATGATCCCAGCCTTCTTCCCGTTCTTCATCGTCCTCACTGCCGCTCTGGGACTTGCATTTAAATTTCTTAAGCCAATTCGAATCATTACGTTTCACCGACTAGTAGTTTTCTAATAGATCATCCAATTGTGACCATAAACTATACAGTTTAGCTCAAGCATGTAAATCTATATTATAAAAGAAAACTAACTTCTCTGTCCGTCACACTGTCTGCTTTGGTTATGGATTAATTGATTTTGTATTTTGCGGCTTATCAAACCATTGCAGGTTATTTAAAGCCAGACAATATTCTTGGATTGTAAGAATTATTTGAGATACAAAAAAATTATCATACCAGTCCCAATAATTCACCCATAGCTGGGGGAGAAGAAGTGGATTCAAGGTATTTGCGTGAAAGTGAATATAACAAACTCGACAGGAATTCGAACTTGACTTTCCGATTTCTAATCCCAGCATCTGGTATTCATAAGCAGTCACCGATCAAGGCACTGATCAGGCTCGACGTTGCTTATCTTCGGTGTTCGTAGGAGAACCATATTTTTCAAGGTGATATGGTCGAAATCAAGCGTGCACGTATATATGTTTATATGTTGTGCGTGTGCTTGTGTGCCTTAGATGTACTTGTGACATTTATTATATAAAACCACACGCATATATACATACAAACATACATACATACATACACCAATTCGGTTGAGTTTAAAATAAGACATTCGAATAATATAATCCCTACGCTGAGATGATCAATAAAATCATACATTTGGAGTAAAACGGAAATATGTTCATTTTTAAACCCTAAAAATGCGGATAATAAAAAAACTCTATTGAACTTTTAGGAAATTATTCGCTAAGATATTGAATTCTTTTTTTTCTTTTCAAAAATCGTACGACTCATTCAGCAATCGCTATCACTTGACTTAAAATATGTTTGCCCTTCCTTGCCTTTAAAGGAGCGTCCTTTGCCGTGCTGACGTTGCACAAAACGATCAGCTTTAAAAAGGACTCTTAATTGGAAAAACCGAATGAAAAAAGAATGTTAACAGCAAATACTTTTTCACACCCAACCCAGTTCTGCGGAATCAGAATCAACGTTGAGTTTAAGCAAGTGAATGAGTCAATTGGACTAAAGTGCCATGCACATTTAAATTTTTCCCACTTGTGACGAATGCAGCTATCGATGTTTTGCATGCTAGCATGCTAGTTAACATTCGTGTCAATCAGATGTTGGCTCTCACGCTGGCCAATAGAATCTTCCTGCCTATTCGTGGCAGCCAGCTATAGGCTCTCACTCTGGCCAGTAGAAAATGGCCGCAAACTACATGAAAACTGCCGTAGAAGCATGAAAATATCGATTATTTCCACTATCGATGGGAGTTGGGAAATGCAAAGTCGGTCTTGGCCTTCCCACTAACTTGGAGCATGTGCATGTAAATTTTGGTGCAAATCCGTCGAAAATTGTGGCCGTGCATTTTTTTACACACACACACACACACACACACACACACACACACACACACACACACACACACACACACACACACACACACACATCCTGCTTTTTATAGATAGAGATAACATATCTATAACAAACATATCAATGTTCAGAATATTTGACACCCACCTCCACCCGAAATTTTCACACTGCCTTAGTCGAAGGTTGACCCTCATGCCCACTTTGACACAAAGGTCTTTATCACCATCAATTTCTTGCCAAGCCTGCCGTATCCACTAAATTTATAAGAGCCAGATGAAGCAGAAAATGGAGTACCATTGCCATATTTAGGCGGGAGCTACCCAGTCCTCAATTTTAAGTCTTGATAGAGTTCAAAAGTGTTTCCGAATCCTTGTTGGAGAAAGTTGTTTTCCACCCTCCAGCATCTCTCTTACGGGCAAGTCTCTCACGGTTCTATTGCTACTTCTATGCAAAATGCTCGAAGAAACTGCATTTCCTAGTTCAGACCCGCCATGTCACTTACATAGTGGCAAAACACCCACATTCCTTCTATATTCCATTGTCTCAGAGAGCTTCTTCCCGCGAACCACTGCCCTGTGGAACAAACTCCCAAGAAGATGTTTCCCCGATCACTACAATCTTAAACTGTTCAAGTCTAGACTTAACCGTTATTTCCTTCCTATCCATATAAACTACGCCTTGGGTTGCGCGCGAAAGCCATATCTTTTACACATACCCAGAGAAAAAAATTAACAGCGATCGTTAAATTACCAATTTACCTGCAAAATATTTATTATTATCATTTATTAAAAAAATAGAAATTATAATAAATGTATTATAATAAAAATTGTGAAAATAAAAATATTAAAAATGATGTAAATGAATTAAAGCAATTCGAGTATTAAATGAATCTTAGAACCACTTTTATAATACTGCTAATTTAAATATCTGAGAAGGACAGAGGACGGAAAGTGAGACACTGAAATCCGAATACGTATTGGGATAGCCAAAGATGCATTCCAAAAGCTGAACAGAGTATTAAAAAGCAGATAAATTTCGTTCGAAGCAAAGAAAAGATTACTGAACTGTTACGTGATATATGTCCTCCTATATGGCATTGAAAGGACAATCTCCTCAAAGATGAAGAAGAGACTTCAAGCAACAGCAATGTGGTTCTACAGAAAGAGGCTGAGTATACCATGGACTGAACATGTGGGCAACGACGAGGTTTTGCAGAGAATGGAACCAAAACGGAAACTTATACTTAATATCAGGAAGAGAAAGTTGAAATTTCTGGGGCACGTAATGTGGAAGCGGGGCTTGGCAAAGACAGGTTGAAGGAAAGCGGGACAGAAGAAAACAGCACGTAACATACTTGATAGGCTTGAGTAAATGGATTTTAGAAAAGGGTTTGATAAAAATATTAGAAAGACAAAAATTATTAAGAGCTAGGAGGAACAGGAAGAGGTGGAGGACCATGATCGCTGACGTCCAGAAGGGACACGGCACATAAAAGAAGACTACTGTTATAATACCGTATACCTACCTTTGCAGCACCGTGTACACACGAGCTCTCTTTATATATATATATATATATATATATATATATATATATATATATATATATATATATATATATATATATATATATATATATATACGTAAAGGAAAGGAATTGTATGTTCACTAAAGGTTTCTCTTTAAGCGTTGTCGAGAATGAGAAAAATCGAGAATTACTGAATTCGAGAAAAAAAAAAGGAACTGGATGAAGAGAGGAACGAAGGGTTATTTAGGACAGAATTGTTTTGTTTAAATATTTGTCTGAACAAGTTTATGGCTTTTTTTTCTTTTTTGTTCATCACCCTAAGAAGGGAATTTCTTTTTAGTGTCAAAGCCAGTCATGCCTAAAAGCGAACTTCCAGAACTCAAAAGTCTTTTGCTTCTGAAGGTCAAAACTCTGTGGGAATTCTCGTGGAGGAAGCAAAGAACACGCCTTCAGCTATTTACCATATTTTTTAAAATTATTTACTCAAAGTTTGATAAAAGACAATTTTTGCAGCAGATGTTTGATGCTTGCCTGTTGACGACAAATTCTTGATTCTCCCCTTCTCGACCAACCTTCATATCTATAAATATTAGGCTGTTTGCCTGCCTGCCTGCCTGCCTGCCTATCTATCTATCTATCTATCTATCTTTGTTCATATCTATTTGTTTGTTTTAGTCTTCATATCTATCTATCTATCTATCTATCTATCTATCTATCTATCTATCTATCTATCTATCTATCTATCTATCTATCTATCTATCTATCCATCCATCAGGCACCTCGGCGTGGTGTAATGGTTAGCAAGCTTGTCTCGCTAGATCAGTTACAACTGAAAAGTGGGTTCGATCCTCACTAGATGTCCTCTACTTTCGGCTTTGTGCCACATTTAAGCTACGCTTGGAAAATAACTATCTATCTCAGTTTGTCCGAAAACAAGGGTTTACAGTGTCTGGAGGAGTTAGCATTAAAACTGCTAAGGAGCGAGAACAAGTGCAATCATAAGGTCAGCAGATAGCGATTGACATTGCATTTTACATTTGTGCAGATTAAAGTTGGCTGGAAAGAATGCAGCCGTAAGCGATTTCCAAAAGAAAGAAGTGCGAGAAAAGACACTGTTAGCATTGCATTTACGATTACATCTAGCCAGATCAACTGTAAATTGGCGAGAACTTGTCGTCAGTCCATCCTTGGCACCATTGAGAAGACCTCATCCGAACAATTGCCACGAAAGTATTTATAGAAATGTTATCTGAATCGTTCAGAGAAACTGAGTGAATGTGTAGAATATTTTTTATGGACAGGGACAAAGCCACTGCGGGGAAAAACATTTAAAAAAATGTCTATATAAATCTCTCAGGTTGTGGAGTTTGTTATATTTTAGAGAACAAAATTAGATGATGTAGTGTTGATAGCAAACACGGAAGAAAAACTACAAATCTCCTACCAAAGATAGCGAAGGACAGCGAGAAGAAAGGACAAAACATAACTTGCAAGAAGACATAATCCATGCTTGTTAGCAAAAGAATGACCCCAAAATACAAATTAGAAATCGGAGAGATCAAAATCAAGCAAGTACAACAATTTAAATATCTGGAAAATTTTTTAACAGAGGACGGAAATTGCGACACTGAAATTCGAAGGCGCATTGTGATTGCCAAAGATGCATTACAGAAGCTAAGCAGAGTATTAAGAAACATAAAAAATTTGTTAGAGACAAAATGCCCCTTGTTAGTGTGTTAAATCAAAATCCTCTTGTTAAATCAAAATCCTCTTGTTAAAACAAAATCCTCTTGTTAGAGACAAAATTTCCCTTATCCACTGTCATACTATTTATTTCCACTCTCACTTCATTATTGTTTAAGTGATGTGTTATTGTATTCTGCTTTATATTTAGATTTATCTGATCTATTTGGGCGTCTTTTATTCCGCACGATGTCCCTGCTGACATCGGAAAGCATGTTTAGTCTGAGATACAATTTCTACCATAGTTCTCCATATTTTGACTGATCCGTGTGTTCTTTTCGAGTGCAGTGAAAGAGGGTGACATGAATTGTTGATACTCTTTGGGAATCCATTTCGTTCGCTTTCTTTCTTTAAATTGATTTGTCATTGAGTCACTTCGTCCAAGGTTGACTTTAGTTCCGGTTTGGTGATCATGTGTCTCATAGTTGTTGGAAGAGTTTATTCCAGTGACTGATTTTTGACTGTTTCCTCTCTGAGGAACGCGGTCTTTGTTGACCCGGATGACAGCCAATCAAGTCTGAGTATTTGTTTTTAAGCATTGATGTTGATTTTTTTCCTTTCATTCTTGACCACCAATGGGTAATTTTGTTCAAGCTACCAGCTCTAGGACGACTGTCGACCAATACTAAAGAGCTCGTCCTAGCGATGAAATAGGGGAGTTTATATTCAGATGTCCAGGGTTCGAGAGTTCTTCATCAAGTACCTGCATTTAGGGAGATAAAATAAGGTTACGGAAATGATATTGGCTATAATAAGTTTTATTACAAGTCGCAATAGCCATTACCTGATGAAAGTTCATTGGAGGTTATCACGAAAAGAAAATGATTTAATTCCATTATTATTATTATTATTATTATTATTATTATTATTATTATTAATTCCTTGTGTTTCTGTTGTATACACATTTCTATCTGGGTCTCAACCAGAGACCTAAGATCAAAATGGCTTCATGACATTTTTCACTGATCATTTTTGTAAAAAAAGCAATCTTAGGATCACAGACATTTTTACATAGATAAAGTTCTTCGTAATGTGTGTATATGTGTGTACAATTTCTGTATTCCTTCAAGGTATGGGCTACAATGAGACCTTTCAATGTGTTTATCGGTACCTTTTCCAATCAATTCGATGTTCCAAATTCACCTGGAATTATTGATGTCCTCATGTACCACATATTTGAAATTTCCATGTCACGATCCTTGTATTTTGATAGTTTTTTGAAGATCTTCAAAGACGCATTATAATCTGCAGGGACTGCTATATTAATAATTATTTAATAATAACGATAATTTATTATTATTATTTTTTATCGTTATTATTTTTGATTCATATTATTTTTATTTATTATTATTTTTATTTATCATTATCTTATTAATATCATTAATTATTATTAACATTATTATCATTAATATTATTAGCAATACCGTTATTATAATTAATATTGCTCTAATTTTATTTATCATGATAGTTGTAGTTATTAATGCTTTTTATTATGATTAAGCTTTTTATTTAATTTTTCCTGTGTTTCAACAAGTTTTTTCTTTTTTGGACACAGTGTGTAGAAATTGTACAAATGCCCTGTAATTCCGAGCGCTTTCGGCTGTACTTTTAGCCATTATCAAGGATTATTTTATTTTTGCTTTTTAACTGGGTGTATGGATTGTATGTAAGTTTCTAGAGTTATAAGGATGTTTTATTTTCCGAACACAGCATATTGTGGCTGTGATCGTAGTTAATATTATTGAGTATTGGCTTTTTTTATTATTAAGGTTCCGTTATTTTCAATCTTTTTTACATGTGGATCAGGTTATTATGTTTGTATTTTCTACTAATATGTTTCAGGTGGAATTTTATAAATTTGTGTGTGTGTTTAAATGGCTTCTAATGGAGCTAGGATCCGATAGGTATAATCTGACCACAGCTTCACCCATTTAAACACACACAAACTTACCAGGCTCCATCCGAAACATACCAGTAGAAAATACAAACATAATAAACCTCATCCACATGTAAAAACGATTAAAAATTATGGAAGCCTTATATCTTATAAGTATCCATTATATATTTTATTCACAAAAGCAATTAACAGCAATTCTAATCAAATACTGTCTTAGTATTATTGCATATTTAATATTAAGTTTTTTTAGAATGTATTTTCTATAACTAGGGTTGCTGCTTGACCTCAAAATTTTGATGATTTAGATTCTCCCAGGACTTGTCCTTATAATTAGTATAAGAATTTCTTGAAATTTCATAAAATTAAATTTGCAAATAAGCCCAGAAAATTTAATTAATTATCCGACTTTTTAAAAAAATTCGGAATCAATGTATTTTTTCGAATTAACACCAAGCAATGCAGTAAAGACGCAATGGTTTTCTTAGTGAGGAAGAATTAGGAACATAAACATTGCTAATGAGCAAGAGCAAAAGAAGAGTAATCAGGAAGAGAGGGGATAGCGATTGACATTGCATTTAAATTTTTGGAGGTTAAACTTGGCCAGAAAGCTTGGAGCCGGAAGGAAGTTCCATAAGCGGAAGGTGCGAGAAAAAAAAAAAAACAAAAAAAAAAAAACTATTAGCATAGAATTTACGGTTATATCTAGCCAGCTAAATTGATGAGACCTCGATGCCAGTGTAGTAATGCTCTTAACTTAAAAAAAGTCTAGGTACCATAGCGCAGAGGTCATCATAACAATTACGATGAAAGTATTTCTAGAAAAGACACAGAGAGGCAACCTTACGGCGCAAAAAATGCAAATTGACTATACAAATTCAGATTCCACCTCAACGCCGGAAAAACCGCCCAAAAAACAAGATTTCTAACAAAAAATAGAGTTTCTAAAAAAGGATTTAAAATAATACATAAAAATAATTGTTCTTTCCTCTTAATAGCACACATATTTTAACGATAAATCTTTCTTTTATTAAATTTGCTTTACATCATGTATGCTCATTTTCTAGGAAATATTTTCAGGTGCCTATATATATATATATATATATAAATATACATTTTATCTCAAAACATTACCATAGCTTCTAAATCTTATTGAAAATTTTTATATGTGGACCAAATCAGTAGGTATCATTCTCAAAAATAAGTACACGCAAGAAGAATTGTGTATTAAAAATTAAATAACAATAATACCGGGGCAAGAAATGGCTTGTAAATTTTAACGTCTCCAAAACGAAACTGCTTCAAATTGACTAGCATAGAGAACCTTTTCCTGCCTGTAATCAGCATGGCTGACGATAGACTCCAGGAGAGTAAAAGATTGCGTCTTCTTGGCCTCAGATTTTCCACTGGCTTGACATGGCGCGACATCAAATCAATAGCTGAATCTACTGCAAGGAATGATGGGTCACCGTGCCATACCAAAAAATTTTTATTGTCTGAATCCATCTTGCACATTTACCAAACTCCCATTCGTCCGTACATTGAATACGTTTTGCCATATCTGACCTGGCACTCCTACTGTACAGCTCGAGATTCTTGACAAAATCCAAAGAAAAGTCTGTAATGTAATCGATGTAGACAAGGTATCCCGACTTAAGTCAATTTCTCACCAATGTGAAGGGTGTTCTCCCTGACTTTTCTACAAATAGTCAACTGCTATAACCAGCTTTTTTCTCTGGTACCCCGAATACATGAATTTAAGTATGCTACTAGATTGGCATATAGATCCCACCCTTTTATCGTTGAAATAGTTAAATGCAACCACCACTTCCACTCTTTTGTGCTTTTTCAATCCTCCCTATTCTCAGTCTTCAGTTTTACTCTTCGTAATCACCCGTGTACTCGTGGCAATTCCACCTTGCTTGGAGTTAAATGATATATATATATATATATATATATATATATATATATATATATATATATATATGTGTGTGTGTGTGTGTATGTGTGTGTGTGTGTGTGTGTGTGTGTGTGTGCGCGTGTGTGTGTAAAATTAGTTTATTTAAAATATAGAATTAACTATTAATAATTTATATTGTTCAAAATCATAAGTTCCAAAGCTGAAGAATTAAAAAATAATTAATACTTAATAACAAAGTATTTAAATTTGAATTTGTATTCGAAAGTTAACAATATATCAAGGGAGGTAACTCTCGTTTTTAGCATAACATACCGAGGTTATGTCGTTTACCACAGATTAGAAATATAATGTAAAGGTGCAAAAATAAATAAATAAATAATAGGTCGGACTATATATTTAATTTGCTTATAACGGTGAAATTATATATACACACACGTTATAAAATTATCGAGTACAGTAATGCTGCATTGCATGTGTGTATAGGTATATAAGGAAAGTTATTGATAATGGGTTCTGAGAATATTAAATGTTCTTGCATATTATATTAATATTCATGAAATCCATTTTGCACTCACTTTTAATTCGGGTTAATGTTTTGAGCAGGTGCTTGGATTTATGGATACATGTAGGCATTAATTCGGGCCTCGTGATCAGTAAGTTAGGATTATTTAAGCGTTTTAATATAATAAGCTTCTTCAAGGAACATAAGATACATCTGTCTCCCTTCCATTGTATGGATCTCGGAACATAGCAACAGGAATATATGCTGACGTTTTTTGTGGTCTTTCATCTCACAGCTGGTCAATACGACGGATTTCGAAATTTCTTATATGGCACAAATAGATCCAGTTATTTTTCATCCAGGTTAACTCGTTTGAAGTTAGTATGAAGCACATTGACACTTGACAGATTACTCTTTAGCTTGTGTTTATAGCTGAACCCCGGCCGTTCAATAGTTTGCAAACTGTCCAGCTGGCTATAATAAGACCAGCCCAACGAAGTTGTGACTTCACCAGGGAAGTCTCAATCCCATCAAAGTTGAATTGTATGAAAAGATTAACATTGAGCATCCTATCATCAGAAGTATAGCTACAGATCGCGGGGAGACAACTTTTGATATGGAACATATCGTCGTCAAAAAAGCTGTATTTTGACTTCCATTTTGATACCTTTCTCATTCCATAGGCAGTGGCGAAATTTCGCAAATGCACTTGTAACTTTAGGGGTCTGATTTGTTATTCCGCCATGCCTTTGTTTTTTTATTTATCTAGCTTCCTAAATATGCAAATGACTTCACATACTTCCATTTCTTCCGATCAATCTGTATAGGAGTGTCTGGGAATAGACGAACTGGTGGAGGTTGTCTGATACCACAAATCTGATTTTGACAAGGAGGCGGTTGGTGGATTAACTCCGTTTTTTTTTGGCTAATGGTAAGGTCACATTTTTTCTATGCATCAGAGAAACGGCTGACAAGTTACTGGGATTAGTCTAGAGATGTTGCCAGTTTGACCAAAACCGCTGCTCTATAAATCCGTATTTTAGTGTTTCTTTCATTCCATTGCTGGTGTCGAAGCTTCCCAAACGCATTGGCGATCCGATTTACTATTTCGTCATTAAGGCATGCATTTGCATTCATCTCACTATATATATATATATATATATATATATATATATATATATATATATATATATATATATATGTCTGTGTGTATGTTCTAATAAACCAATAAAACCAGGAATCTCTAAGGCCTAATATCCCGATTTAGCTCCACCCCTCAATTTTAGCATCTAATTTCATACACGCACTTTGAATATGCGCGGCCTTGCTATAGAAATATATTCCAAAGAGAACGGTAGACCAATCAGTAGAAAGTAGCATTTTTATGATAGCCTGCATTTTAAAATATTTAGCAAGTTGTAGGACAATAATAGTAATGAAGAGAATTGTTGTAAAACTGAATTTATTTAAATTAAAAAATATATCAATGCATCAATTTAATTCCGTAACAAGTGGAGTTACTCTTCGTGAATCTCAGAATCTCAGTTTTGGAGGAGAGGATTATGAACTTTGCGTAATATGATGTATATTCTCCTTCCATACACACACACATACTGTCATGTTATTAGGAATTAGTATACACATACATATACACACATGGTTCAGGAGGTCACGACAGAAAGAGTGATCATCATTTCAACTTAGAGCTAAAAAGATCAATAAGAAACTATCAAACTCAATTCATAAGACATTTGTCAATTGAGAGACGCGTTTCAGCTATGACAGTACAAAATGTAGTGAAAAAAGATTTGAGATTGAAATCATACGTGAAACTTTGAGGCACCTTGTTACTTCAGGACAGAAAGTTAGAAATTTAGATGATGAATATCATCTTGAATAAGTTGGAAAATTATCATAGAATATATATATATATATATATATATATATATATATATATATATTAACTTTTCAATCCTTTCTGAGCTTAAGACACTTAGCTATAATTGATTAATGATGAACCTTTCATTTTCGTTTATGATCGATTTCATCACGATATTTCTGTTAAGCACAGGGAGTAATTATACATTCCTATTGCTCAAAGTAGAGCCCAAATAGTGTTATAAAAAACCTCGAAGAATTCCAGTAAGATATCATTAATCATTTCTAAGATACAACAGTTCAGATGTGCTACACAATTTGGACAGTTGTCATATACTTTCCATTCGTATATGTGTTATATATATATATATATATATATATATATATATATATATCTGTGTGTGTGTGTGTGTTAGCAATCATCATCATCATCATCAGCCACTTAACTGCAAAAATTGTCGAGGGACCTAAGGGCAGAAGAAACAGACAACATCCTCCAAGATGATCTGTCCTCGGTGGCTTTCAGGATTTCTGGCATTGTCCTGTTCGTCCATTCTTTGATGTTGTCTGACCATCTTTTGCGCTACCATCCCCGCTTTCGCCCCCGCTTTCGCCCCCGCTTTCAATGGTGCTTTACATGGTGTGACCTGGTCAAACCATGATATTCTCCGACGCTTATTAGTGCCGAGGATTCCTCTCGACTCACGAGACTTGACCTTGCCCCGTACATAGTTATTAGTCTTGTATTCCCAGTAGGAGATGCGGAAGAGATTTCTCAAGCGTTTGTTCTTAGAACACTTGCATCTGATAGGAGTGTTTAAGTTTCACTGCCGTAGAGGAGTATGGCAATGATTATTGTTAAATCGCATTATATTAATAATTAAAATATTGTTAGCAAAGAATAAATAATCTACACACACACCCAAACATACATATATATATATATATATATATATATATATATATATATATATATATATATATATATATATATATAAAGATTTTAAATAGAATATATCTGTAAAAAGACAATATGAATAAAGACAAAAAATATTTTAGCCGAAATTATTTTCTTTCTCTGAGAGACTACATTAAGAAATGTTTTTGCTTTGATAATATCCCCCAGAAGACGAAACACGTCGGCTAAGATAAATTTTCCTCTGTCTTTATTCACACACACGCACATACATACGCGCGCGCACACACACACACACACGCACGCACGCGCGCACACACACATACATACACGCACATACACACACACACACGCACATACATACGCACATATATAGTATTGTAATATTTTTTTGTTTAACAAAATTTTTTGTATTTTTTTGTTAAACAAAAAAATATTACAATATAAGCTCTACTTCTGTATGGAGCACTGTCTTCTTAAATATAGAAACAAAAATACTAAGGAAGTCCGGATTATGCACCCGACGTGTTCTTTTCTATTTTCTGCATACCTGCGCACTTATATATATATATATATATATATATATATATATATATATATATATATATATCACAAGTTGACTCCGCTACCTTGGTTTCAACTTTACGGTCTCGTTTATCAATTGACCTCCCAACGCTTTATTTAAAAATAAAAAATAAAAAACTAAATAAAAAACTAATGAACGCTACATTTTTTCTAAAATAAATAAACATGTAAAGTTAAAAGCTCCACATGTTAATTTTATTTTTTTATTTTATTTTTAACACGTGTATTGAGCACTTTTTATACTACTGTTTCCATGTCAAGTCTAACCATTAGCCACGTATATATATATATATATATATATATATATATATATATATATATATAAGTGGCTTAACCTTAAAGTGGTCTGTTTTTTATATATATATATATATATATATATATATATATATATATATATATATATATATATATATATATATATATATATATATATATATATATATATATATATATATATATATATATATATATATATATATATATATATATATATCACTCATATAGTGCTGGTGTCAATGAAACAGTGCTCGATGTATTACAACAGAGCTATTAAATATATATTAGCTAAAGCAATTACGACGAAGTAGTGAGTTCAATCCTCGCTGAATACCTCATACTTTCGGCCTTGTGCTACATCTAAGCTACGCTTATAAAATTTCCATATTTTCTCTAACTGCTGAATACGAACGGACTGAATATATATATATATATATATATATATATATATATATATATATATATATATATAAATAAGCTTAATTATTGTTTGCTAACACCGATTACCGGTTACTTAACGCTGAAATAATTGTTTTATGCAAGGAAAAAGATATTTTAAAGAAAAATTATATTTTTTCTCGTTGTTAGCAAAACAAATAACAGATAAATTAAGACAAAATGAATCCGAGTTGAAGTCTCTTAATCGAAACCAAGACGGGAACTTACGTAAGAAATCTTGGAACATGTTGCAATGAAATTCAAGAATAATTTCCTGTTTGGCCATCCGTACTGGCCACGCACCTATCGTTGGATAACAAATTATATTATGATAGCATTAAGCTATTTCATTGATTTCGCTCTATTCAACGAATGCTGAACACAGTGACTGCTGTATACCGATACCCGGCTTAGCAACAAACGTAAAACTGTTACTTTTGATTTGTAATGCAATTTAAATTGTTTATGCGTTTGCATGCCTATTTGTATCACAAGTACGTGTATGTGTATTCGTCTGTGTGCATGCGGACATGTATATATTTATGTCTGCGAAAGAAAATAAGAATGAAAGAAACGCAAAAAGAAAGGGAAATCGGAAATAATGTATGAATAAGAGACATATCAAATATTGTTGTAAATGCATCTGTAAGGAAAACTAAAAGTCAGATTTTAATGTGTGTTTTGGTAAATGGAGAGGAAGAGGGGGGGAAAGAATTGAAGAAAGATAGAGAGGGTGTTTGAAGAGAGTAGGGTTAGAAGGGATGTGAACGATGGAAAGTGAGAAAAGAAAGATTGAATAAAAAGAGGAGAGAGGTTGAAGTAACTGGGAAGAGAAAAAGAAAAGCTAAGAAGAAGAAGAAGAAGAAGAAGAAGAAGAAGAAGAAAAGGAGGACGTTAGGAAGAAGAAGAAAAAAAGTAAGCGGAGTATGGGAAAAAGAAGAAGGTCAAAGAGGAAAAGTATAGAAAAAAGAAGACTATGAAGGAGTAGGATTAGTAGCAGGTAAAGGAAGAGGTGGAAGTTAGAAAGAAGAAGAGGAGTAGGGTGAGATGAAGAAATAGAAGGTGAAGGAGTAGGAGTATTATGAATGTAAGAAGAAGAAAAAGAAGAACATCAAGGATGCGAAAAAGAGGAAGAGGAATGAGTAAAAAAACGAGGAAAGGGATGGGGAGAAGAAAAGAACGACGATGGTAGGAAGATGGAGAAAGAGAAGAAGAAGAAGAGCAGGAGGAGGAGGAGTATGTGAGGAAAAATAAAAAGAAAGAAGAGTGGGACAAGAAGAAGTAGAAGAGGAGGACGAGAAGAAGAAAAATATGTAAGAGTAGGATGAGAAGAAGAAGAAGAAGAAGAAGAAGAAGAAGAAGAAGAAGAAGAAGAAGAAGAAGAAGAATGAATGAATGAATGAATGAATGAAGTCTATTAAAAAGAAAGGCACAAAGAGAGAATAATAAAGAACCATTTACCGCCCTGGTCTGATTAAGACACATAAATACTCTACAGTGTCTGAGTGTCGGTTCGGGCTGCTTTACCAAGCCCGCCAAATCAATGATTTATAGCTAACCTTTGTCAGCGTGTTCGCGCCATTTCCCACCTCAGTCGATTATGGCACGACCCTTGAAGCCGACACTTTGAGGTGATGTTCGTCGAAGGGTAAACGAGGCGAAAGGAAAGTAAATGACAACCATAAGTCAATACAGTCTGGTAATGACAAAACGGAGATATCTTTGTTTTAGGTGCAGATTCTGCTGACTTCCGTTGTTTACACTTCTTACAATGATTTAGCTGTTAACGGTTTTCATATCTAGGATATGCGGTGGCCAATAACAACGCTTGAAAAGCAAGCAGAAGTTATTGTTAAAGTTGCTGTTGGAAAGAGAAATCATTCTAATCCCTTTTCACCAAAGAATCAACATTCTTTTAGTCTTTTACCACAGAATAAACGTCAGCGTGGAATGATGTTATAAACACTACTGAAGTTTCCTTTAATGTTTAAGATGTCTTTAAAGAGAGTATTATTTAGGATTGGGATAAAGTCAATTGTAGTTATTGGTCAGTCGACCAATCTTTGAATTGGTATTTAGTGTGCTACGAGCGAGATGGTGCATCTTTACGTTGCCTTACTGGGACAACAAGCATATTGTTCTAGATTTTATATGCTTCAGTACACATAGCTGAGAAACAGGGTTTAGATTTGTATGTGTGTCTGCGTCAATGATCTTCTAGGTTAACGATTGCAGCGATTATGTACACGTTCATTGATTTAGGATTAAAATTAATTGCGCTTTACCTAACAGCAATCCTGTTCCAGGTTTAGATGTGGTTTGTTGCGGGTGAAGGTTGGCTCGGATACGTTAAGCAGAACATCGCCACACATATATGCACAGAAATAGTTGGGTGTTAGTAGGATGCAGAAGGATATCCGAACAAAAATGGAGATACCGTGACAAATCTATTAAGTCTACGCATTTCACCTGTTTATAGTAAGTGTTTTCAGGTCGGAATAAGAGACGAACCCATGGGTAAGAAAAGTGGGTTGAAATATGAGGAAGAGGTAATAAAGATCCTTATTAAATGCTACGGCTAGAAAGTTTCTTTTGCAATATTCTAACAATTCTCTACGCCCAACCTCAGACCAAGGCTCGTACACAGTATCTCCGATCATCGCAAAAGCACAATGTCGTTAAACAGAGAAAAAAGCTCTACTCGGAGTGGGTTAATTTTAAATCATACAGATGTTAACGGATTCAAAACGACAAGAAAGAGAGAAAGAAAAAGAACTTTCTGGTAGTAGCATCTGATAAGAAACTTTATTGTTTCATCATCATATTTCAAGATACTTTCCTTACATATGGATTTGACCATCATTCCAGCCTGAAGACGCATAGTTTTAATAGCTTTTTCTCTTTCTCTGATTATTTACACACTAAGACTTGTATAGAAAATGTATTTAGAATCTGAAGGATGCAGCTAACACACTGAGAAGATTAAACTGCCCAAAAGAGTAACTTGAAAAATAATATACCATTTAACTTATTGTAGTGAATGATGATTTCTCAAAGAGTAAATTTTACGAAATTTCAGCCGTACTAGATAGATAGGTAGGAATGATATCATTGAGGAATTTGGATAATTGATTACTATTTACCATTTATCATAATTCCTCAATCATATCATTACACCATATCTACCTACCATTTTTTTAAGCGTTTCACCCCAAGCAAGGCGGGAAGCCAATAGGACGCAAGGGGTTACAGAAAATTTGGAGCAAGATCAGATAGGAATGATAGAAGAAAGGATGAGGAGAAGGATAGTGGATAGATCAAGGCAACTGGAGATGCCGATTGACATTACATTTGAATAGCTGGAGATTATAGCTCTCAGGGAAACTGGAATAGGGAAGGGAGTTCCACAGGCGAGAGGTGCGAGATATAAAGCTATTGGAGTAGAAGAGACGGCTACATTTAGGAGTTTCGACAGTGAAAGGGTGAGAACGGGATGCCAGCTTCGTAGGGCGCTTGAATTCATGAAGTCTGGGAACCAGCGAATGCAGCTCCTCGGAGCAATTTCCATGAAGACGGCACGTCTGTGAGAAAGTGACTGTAGACGAGATGCCAGATCAGGGCCAATTATATTGCATATCCGCCTCTGGAGCCTATCAAGAACACCGAGGCAAACAGAAGGGTCTCCAAACCATATATGGCAGCAATACTCCATGCAAGGGCGAATTGTTGAGTTGTAGATCTGGAGGATCGATTCCGGGGAGAAAGATTTCATGGCGCGGCACAGGGAGCCAACTTTCCTTGCGGTGGACGAAGCAATTGACTCAAATTATAGCATACTCGTGAATTTTTCCCAAATTTTTAAAATAAAACAACCAAACCAAGGCATTTTAGCGTCACTTGATGTAGAATATTTATTTATAAATGTCCTTGTTGATGAAACAATCGATATCATCCTTAACTCAGTGTATAAACATAATTTGTTTTCACTCCATCCATCAAACATAATATTCTCAAGAAATTATTGCATGCCTGCATAAATAAAGTCCTCTTCTGCGACCAATATTCATATAGTTTGTAATTCCTATATTAATGCTGTTAGTATGATACATCGATCTGTACTTCTCCAACTACTACATGGCTTGTGTAGAAAACAAGGTATTTAAAAAGTTATAAAACCCAAAATAGATGTCTACTATGTAGATGATATTTTTTATTTTAGCTGAAAACAAAACAAAAAAAAGAAAGTGGTAATCCCAAAATTACATTTGAAAAAAATCATCCTTAACTCTACCTATAAACTTAGTCAAAAATACTATTCTTAGAGGTTCTTGTAGAATGTAGTAATAACATTCATTATTTCGTTATACAAAAAACCTACTCGTAGAAACTCTTGCCACTTTAATTTTAACAGTGAATATCCATATAAATATAATATAGGCGTTATAAAAATCTTCTTCAAGAGAGCGCACGAGAGATTCATCCTCTCGTTCGCTTTTCCTTAAAGAACTCAATAACGCGAAACAGACCTAGTTAATAACAGTCTTCCGAAGACATAGATCACCAAATTAGACTAATTCTTTCTAACGTAATCAATGGCAACACTGAACATACAGATAAAAATAATGCCAGAACCATTATAAAGAAATACACAATCCCAGTCAACCAGGGCAGGTCAATTAAATGAATTATCGACTATAAAAATTTAAAACCGTTAACCTTAACAACAACAACAACAACAACTTCTCTGCAAGATCTAAATTACAGAGAACCATTATTATTTAGGAATTCACATGTACCTTAAGGAACTGCGTTCATGATCAAAGTAAATTAATGAATAATTATATTGAACATACAACTACATGACTATCAAAAGTCTCATGTTACAGCTCTCTGTTCACAGTTCAATTAGGACTCATTTAAACACGGACAGAAACTTAAGAACCTCCATCCGTATCATACCCGTAGAAAATCCAGCTATAATAGCCTCATCGATATGTTTAAAATGACTAATAATAATGAAAGCACTAATAATAAAAAAGCAAAAGCCAACACTCAGTAACATCAACTACGAACACGGCCACAATGTGCTGACCGTCTTTGTAAAATAAAACATATTTCAATCACTCTAGAAACATATATAAAAATCTGCACAGTCAGTTAAAAAAAAAATCCTTGATAATGGCTAATAGAATAGCCGAAAGCGCTCGGATATATAGAATATTTGTACAATTTTTACACACTTTATGTCCAGAAAATAAAATACATACGAACAAAAAAAAAAAAAAAAAAAAAACTTAATCGCAGTACCTTGCCAGTCGTCTTTAATAAAACTTTCCTGGATAGAAAGTTAGAAGGTTAGAGAGGGCGAAGATCGTCTTGAAGATGTTGGAAAATGATCCTGGAATATACTTCATGAGTTTCAGATCCTTATCTATGATTAATTAGTGATGAACATGTCATTTTTGTTTATGATCGATTTCATCACGATATTTGTTAAGCTTAGAGAGTAATTATATATTCTTATTGCTCAAAGTAGAGTTCAATAGTGTTATAAAAACATCGGAGAATTCCAGTAAGATATCTTTAATCATTTCTAAGATATAACGGTTCAGTGCTAATCTCACAATTGGAAAATTTTGTTGTTACATGACTTGGAAAATATTTACACCCGGTATATATGAACAAATATAGAGAAACAGAGAGAAAACAGCGACTGGCTCTGTAGCAGTAGTTTCTCCTGTCATGTGAGTTTCATTTTGACTTAATGTGCCCACACTTTTCTAATCTCAGCTGAGTTCTTATAAGCTTAGAAATAACATAAATGAATGAAGAATAAAGAGTGATTGGTTCTGTTCAAAGCAAAGACAAAGCGTGAATAAATCCCCAGTGTGTTTGCTGTGGAAGATGTCTGATCCGTATAGAATTTGACATTTGAACAATAAAGTGAAGTTACTTACACGATGGTCATGAACTGATGAATTGAAAAACGTTGATTCAATCAAGTTGCAAGATTATCTTAATTTGCGTTTCCAATTATTTCTCGCTTTCAAGAGTTTATTTACTTGTATATCGATTTGTTTGTTTTTTCATCATTTTCATAGTTATTTAGTTTTTCTTTTCTACCATTTTCTTTTTCTAGCCTGGTTGCATCTTTATTAGTCAGTTTGATACCTTTATTATTGCACTCAACCAGACAAAACAGAAAAAAACATTTTCTCGCTATTTCCCCAGTCGTATCTCACTCTGCGTATCTATCTATCTATCTATCTATCTATCTATCTATCTATCTATATAACCGTCATTATTACATATACTGACACTTCTTTATTAATAGCAATTTGATGCAGACTTTATATTGTATGAATTTGGAACAATGCAATTGCTATTAAACCCTCTTAAATGTCGATATTTATTATAGCATATCGACTTATCAGCGTCTATTCATATCATCCTGACTGCACATCTATCTATCTATCTATCTATCTATCTATCTATCTATCTATCTATCTATCTATCTATCTATCTATCTATTTCTATCGATCTATGGATTTGACCACCAAACCAGCCACACTTAAGACAAATAGCCATCAATTCATTGCTTCTCTCGTATCCTCAACCAATGTCATTGCAAATTCCTTCGTTTCATATTCATAACACGTTTGCAAAAGTTTTTATTCCTGCTTCAAGGCTCCTTGTCCCTTTTCCCCCTTTGAATGCTTTTTACCTCCAAGCCGCCATCTCCTAGAAAAAATATTTTTCTCTCTGTTGATAGTTATTATTACGCATAAATTCGGACATTTTTCTGCTGTTTACGAACGCTCGTCTTTGTAGTAATTACTTTATTTAATAATAACAATGGAAGAAATAAGGCTATAAAAGAACGAAAAAATTAGGATAGCGAAAGAATTTGGGGAGAAACAAATAGACAGCGAAATAAGCGTAGTTTGGGTACTGGCCAGAACTGAGGGGGAATAAAGTGTGAGGATAGCCAAAATGAAGAGAGTACAAAATAGATACGGGAAAAATTATCGGAAAAATTACATGATAAAGAATAATAATACCAATAATAATAACAATAACATACACTACAACAAGAAAAAAATTATAAGATAGAGTTGTAAAAGTAGTAGTAGTAGTAGTAGTAGTAGTAGTAGTAGACGAAGAAGAAGAAGAAGAAGAAGAAGAAGAAGAAGGGACAAAAGAAGAATAAGATAAGAGGCAAAAGAAGAATTGTAAGAAGACAAAGATGAGAAACAAAAGAAGTAGAAGAAGATACATGAGGGAAAGGAACAAGGGGACAAAAGAAGAATAAGATAAGAGGCAAAAGAAGAAGAAGGAGAAGAAGTGGAAGAAGACAAAGACGAAGAGAAAAAGAAGGCAAAAAAGAAGCCCTAGAAGAAGACAAAGACTAAAACGATGAAAGGAGTCAAAAGAAAACAAACAAAAACAAAGAAGAAGAGGAGAAGGAAGTGCAGGAGAGGGAAACTATTATCAATGTCGAAAAAAAACTAAAAAAACAAAAAAAATCATCAATTATTTTTGTTTTGTTTTTGCAAATCTCTTGAAAGGCAATTGTTTTTGGCCATGGTTCTATGAATATTGTCTATAATGGACTAATTTCATTTCGGCATACGTGATTTGAATATTGAGCAAACGGACCAATCGCAAAACCCCACAACGGCTTGCCCACTCGTTCGGCCAAGCGCTCAACTTTTAATCAACAGTTAGGGACGTTAATATTTGAAAGATGAAAAATGAAACAGTACAAAACGGAAATCACAAACAATAAATACGAAATGAGCAAAGTTTATTTTTTTGGCTCAGTCGTTCAAACAGAAGACCCACTGGTTGAGGTTCATTTTACGTACTGAGCAAGTCAACAACATTATTAGGAAACTGGGCGAACAAAACTAAAACTAATTTTAACGCATGTAAACGATCATTATTTCATTTTGACACATCTCAGTCTAAATTGAAATCCTGAGTGATGTCTGAACTTGACTCTTCTAAAAGAAAGTTAACATAAAATTATATAGTTTCTTTTATAAGAAATCGAATATTCGTCATACAGACAGAACAGTCATTTTAGGCGCACCTCCCAAAATCTTGAAGACCAGACCCTAGCAGCTTATTACTCCTCTGATCTATTCTAAGTGGCTCAATAAACCGGCTTTAAAATTCAATACGGCCAAAACCAAACTAGTAACATTCCACCGCCAACCCGAACATTGACCTATCCTCAGGGATGTGTCTTTTCTCAAGAAGGCTCCTTGTCTTGAACCGCTTTTGGCACTCAAACTCTCCCCAAACCTCAAGTTGAACTTATATATACGATCTATTGCTAAAGATGTTGGAAAAATGGTCAGTTCTTTGGACCGGTTCAGTAAGTATCTGACTCCCTCTGTTATGTTCTCTCTTTAGAAGAGTATAGAGGTGTCCAGTCTTCACTTTTTTTTTACAGCGATGTTCCCCTTGCATAAGGCCAGCGGGACACTTGAAGTAGAAGGTTACAGTAAAAGGCAGTTTATGTGGATAGGAGAAGATAACAGTTAACTCTAAACATGAATAGGTTAAGATTGTAGTAACCGAGAGTCGGTTCCACATAGCAGTGGTCTGCGAGAAGAAGCAATACAAAGGAAAATACAAAGAATACAAGAATACAATAAAAATACAAAGGAAATTAGGTCGGTTTGCTATGACGTGAATCGCATGGTGGGTCATTAGCGTGAAAGATAACACTGGTGGAAACAAGGAATGCAGTTTTTCCGAACACTTTCCATGGAAATAGCGATAGAGCAGTGAGGAACTTGAGAGAGAGATTAGAAGGTGGAAAATAATTTGTCACTTCCAAGGACTCTGAAAACGCTTTTGAACTCTATCGGAACTGGAAAGTGAGGACTGTACAGTAGTCCATTTTAGACCTGATTTAGTTCTTATAAAGGTAGAGGATAGCACGAGGAGTCAGGTACTTTCTCGAGTGGTACAGGGAACCTACCATTTTTCTTGCATCCTGCCTTGTGGGTGATTAATTATTTTCTATTATCAACCCTATATTACCTCTCACACAGACGAAACGTCGCGAGCATATCGCTACTCTATCGCTATTTCCATGGCATATGTTCGGAAAAGTTTTATTCTTTAGTCCCAACAACCATGAACTTTTCAAATGGGACCCTCTATGCCACGTACACGTGAATCATCCTCATTCATTTCGTATTCCACTCACACAGATTCTTCCTAATAACTGTTGCTTTGTGGAACAGATATTCGCCAGGACCGGTGCTACTGCTATATATTTAGAAATGCGTGATAAAAATCAGCAATATTACTGGTACTGACCTGGCTTTTAGGCTTCAGTCAGCTTCCCTCCGCCATATGCAGATTCCCTTTGCCTTATCTATAAATACTTTCATGTTAATTGTTCGGATGAGATCTTCACTATGGTACCTAGACTTTATGAATTTAAGCGCATTACTAGATTGGCAATAAGGTCTCATCAATTCATAATTAAATTTGCAATCCGGTAACCGTAAGTTTTATGATAACAGTTTCTTTTATCGCTTGTCGAACTTTCTTCCAGTTCCATGATTTCCAGGCATCTTTTATCTTCAAAAGTTTAAATGCAATGTCAATCGTTATTTACTGTCATCCTGATTATTCTTCTATTGTTCTCGCTCCTTCGTAATGTTTCTGTTTTCTAATTCTTTCAAACCCAGTAAACCCTTGTGTGTTAGTGGCTTTACTGCCTTGCTTGACGTGAATTTGATGAAAAAAAGAGAAACAAACAAAGGATGCTTTCTGAATCACTAGAATCTTGACCTCTTGAAGCCTAAGATTATTTTTTCCTGCATAAATCCATTATATTTAATTCTATCTTGAGATTTTTATTGTGCAAATATTAGTATAAAATAAAACTCGCTAAAATGTCTATATAAAAAGTTTCAAGAAGACATCTATTTTCTAAATTTCTTTTTGTTCCCGTGAATTTCCCACTTTGGATATACGAGTTCAGATCAAAATATATCGGGGCTGTTGTTATTGTAACATAGCCAAAGTACACAAATCAATCTGCTTGGCACAAATTGGGCTTGAACACTGTCACGGAAGTAATAACGTTCTCGCTCACTTCCTTTGTTTATAACAGTACTTGAAAGAAAGATGTGTAGAGTGTGTTCATCTCACCACATGACAGAGATTCCCTCAGTAACCATGGATTGTGCAACAGTTTGGGGTCGAGTACATCATCCCCCAAGTTTGACAACTATCCTATTCCCCCCAAATCTCGCCCCTTGCAACTTTTTCCTCTTTCAAAATATCAAATGCCACCTTAAAGAAACAAGATTTCAAAACGTCTAGTACCAAGAGAATGCGAACTGCTCGCTATCTCGCAAAAAGTGTTTCCAGGACCTCTCCCATGAATGGAAGCGACGCTGGATAAATTGTGTATCTTCAGAAGCCAGCAAAAGAAAAACAAAAAAAGCAAAGAAAAAAAAACACCCATTCAGTAATGTTTTAATAGCGGCGTTTGACTTCTGACGCAGTGTCAATCTAAAAGCGCTTTACGTTATATATATTCTTATTTTGTTTTGTCTTTTATGGTGTGGTACTATATATCTATATCTATCTATCTATCTATCTATCTATCTATCTATCTATCTATCTATCTATCTATGTGTTGTTTTAGTGGATAGATGTATTTGTTACTAATAAAAAACGGATATCAACTCACTAAAAATAACGTTTATAGTAATAAGAAATTATTTCGGATAAAAAATCCTTTGAAAGACTATTGTTTACATTGCAGTTACTAAGTTCAGCTTAGTACCTGCAAGATATAAATTAGCACAAGTCTCAAGAAAACGTCCAACAAGAATAATTTTATATTTACAACATTCAAAAAACTAATAAAAGTAAAATTAATGCAATGCAATATTTATCATTTACCAATTTATGAAGAAATAAATATGAAAAAAAATGTCCATAAATTTAGAAATATTTACCAAATTATTGAAATATGCGACCCAACTATAAAGGAATTCTTAGCAATTGGCCGATGTTCTTCAACCATTCCAATAAATAGTATAATAAATAACAAGTATAGATAAATAAATAGTTTGTATTATTTTTGTTATCAATTCTCAAGAACAGGAAAAAAATGTACAAATCCACATACATAATTAATTCATAATTCATAAGTTTTATTACAATTCTAATGGTCACTTTTTAAGGCAATAAACATTGCCGAGGAGTGAAGGTAATTAAAATAAAAGCGGTATCCAAGGGAAAACTGTCCTTTTGACACTCCGTGTTTTGCGGCATGGAGTTTCAAGTTTGCTGAATTTGAATTCAATGTTGTTCTTCTCTTAGGCTAGAGAGCACAGTTTGCTTGACTCTTTAACCCATACCTGGAGAAAGAAGCGATAGATTTACACCTTCCGCAAGAGATTTGTGAATACAAAGAACGTGGACTGGAATTCGAAATCTGCTCGTTGTTTTCTCGTTCCGAGCTGCTAACATTATATATATATATATATATATATATATATATATATATATATGTGTGTGTGTGTGTGTGTGTGTGTGTGTGTGTGTATGGATATTAAGAATATATATATATATATATATATATATGTTAAGAAATGGACGAGGTCCGACAATTTATTTATTAAAGACATTTTTATTTATGTTTAACGTTGTTATTTTATAGATACAAGTATTTAAGTATAAACAGAGCATTTGCTTAAATACTTGTATCTATAAAATAACAACGTTAAACATAAATAAAAATGTCTTTTTAATAAAATATATATATATATATATATATGAAGAGATAGATATGAGCTGACTGATAGGTCGGTAGGTAGATAAATACATAAATATGAACAAATTGAGATACATAGATACACATAGGCATATTAATAGATAAATATGAACAGACTGAGATAGATACATAGATCGATATATTACAATAAAGAGAAAGAACATTAAGATATATAATCCGGTGAATTTGAAGTTTTTAGTTTCTGTTTTTGAAACATGGTAATTCCTTTGTAGCGATGGAAACATTTTTAAATTAGCAAATTTATAATACATAGATAGATACAGACTAAGATAGATAGATAGATAGATAGATAGATAGATAGATAGATAGATAGATAGATAGATAGATAGATAGATAATAAACAGTCTGAGATAGAAAGTTAGATAGCTAGCTAGTTAGATAAATAAGGAACAGTCTCAGACAGACAGACAGACAGATAGATAGATAGATAGATAGATAGATAGATAGATAGATATGAAAAGATATAGATAGATAGATAGATATAAAAAGACATAGATAGATAGATAAATAGATAGATATGAAAAGACATAGATAGATAGATAGATAGATAGATAGATAGATATGAAAAGACATAGATAGATAGATAGATAGATAGATAGATATGAAAGACATAGATAGATAGATAGATAGATAGATAGATAGATAGATATGAACAGAATGAGATAGACGGATAGATAATTATTTTAGGATATGAACGTTAGTCACTAATTCACTTTGGTAGGAATTTCTTTTGTAAATATATATATACATGGATGTGTGTGTCTTTATATTCATACACACACACACACAAAAATATATATATATATATATATATATATATATATATATATATATATATATATATAAATTACTTCTTTAGAAATAGGTAGATAGATATATAGGAACGGAGTGAGATAGACAGATATGAACAATTTTTACTGATTCACTTCGGTAGGAATTTGTTTTGTAAATACATGTGATATATATATATATATATATATATATATATATATATATATATATATATATAAAGAATCCAAATACACCGATTTATGCATGTAACCATGAAATATACTTATGTTTGTATGTATTTATGTACAATTGCATGGAATTGCATAGTTGTACGCATTTTTTTACGTGAATATGTTTTTAAATATTTATGTATGCCTGTGCGCATGCGCGTATGCAATTATGTTTTTATTCAATAAAAAATGGCTTCCTTTAGTTCGTAACTTGACATCCACGTCCAAAAAGTTTAGCCATTGCTTTTCCCTGGGGCCCTTTCTCGATGCTATCCACTGGGGCAAGTATTTAACTCTGCATATTCCCTGTTCGACACTTCGGCAATTAGGGACAAATGCCATCAATGTTTTTCAATGAAAACGAATTTCCTTCTTAAAAAAAAAGGGCGGGAGAAATTTGATAAAATTTTTTTGAAGAAAATTTGTATATGTCTGTGAAGCATTGATAAATAAAATGTTTATGATCATCTAAAATTTTGTATGAATGTGGGAAGGTGGGAAAAGGAAAAAAAACCTGAAAACTATAATTGCATTCAGTGATGTATTCAATGTATGTTGCTGTTTAAAATGCAAAAAGGTGACGAAGGAAAGTATGTAAAATATGCAATAGATGGTTGAATCCCATCAACAAATAGATAGAGAATGAATTTTTGTGTTGCTCCGTCTGGTAACCAAAAAACAAAAACGAATCAAAAAATAATAAAAAATAAATGCGAATAAAAAGGGAAAAAATCGAGGCAAGACAATGGAAGAAAAGAAACCATCTAAAATTTAAAAAAATATGTCTAAATCTAAGAAGACAAGAAAAACGAAGAAGAAGTAGGAGAACTGTTAGCAGTAGTAAGAGGACGAGACGTGGGGTAAATAGAGGAAGTAGGAAGACTGTCTTGGTGGTAGTAGTAGGAGACCTCGAAAACATAGCAGTAAAGAAAGAGGTAATGATAATAGTATAGAAGTTTCAAAGAGAGGTAAAGCATAATGATAAAGAAATAAAGAAAGAATATAGCAATTGCAAAAAAACCATTATCTTCGTTGATGAGGACGAAGAAAAAATAGGAGGAACTACAATAGAAAAAGACAAAGAAGAAAAAGAAATTGTGTTTAGTCCGTGCTATTGATTGTGAAATATATAAAAAGAACGATAGCTAAAAAATGAAAAGAATAGTGAAGAATACTTATAAACAAAGAACGTCTAAAAACTTAGTCGCTGATAAATTAATATTAGAAATGAATAGGTTTCGTGTCTTTCACTCGGTTTCTCATCCAAGCCTTATTATTTAATGAAAAACAAAATTTGTCACAATGTTAAACACGAGGCTATATGATACGAATCTAATATATATATATATATATATATATATATTATAACAATGTAAGAACAACGGGAAAAAATTGAAAACCAAAATGAAAAGAAAGATCTTTATAATTGAATTCAATGTTTTCAGAACATTGTGTGGGTTCGGGGTAAAAAATAATAATACCTTGACAAGGGTTGTAAATTTGATACGAATGTCAAGTTTAATTTTATTATCTAACGAAGTTTTAAATATAATGATGGAAGAAAACAGGTAAAAACAAAAAAAAATACATAAAATGAATACTTTTCAACAGTATGTTTTATGAAATAACTCGCCCGCAGGACATAGCACCATTCTACACACGCATACACATCGGTACGTGTTTAATAATATATGCACTGCGCATATACACATGCCTATATACTCATATATATATATATATATATATATATTTGGTTGGATTGCTGTGAGTTTGTGACCCTGGGTTTCACGCTTTTGCAATCGTCAGATCGTTTGTCTGACGATCGCTAAAGCATGAAACCCAGGGTCACAAACTCACATCAATCCAACCCAATATGTTAGCTCTATCTCTGATATTGAGTGCTTTCTAATAAGTACCGCGCATATAATATATAAATAATAAAATATATACAATATATTACATATATATATATATATATATATATATATATATATATATATATATATATATACACACACACACACACACACACACACATATATATATATATATATATATATATATATATATATATATATATATATATATATATATATATATATATATACGTGTGCGTGCCTTACATATACAAGCATATAATAGCAGGAAAACACCTAAGAAGAAATACACATACATCTAGAACATATATACCGACTTATAATCTAGCTCATATATGCAAAATATATAAGTAGAGAAATAAAATTGGCGTAAGTGATCACTTTGTGCATTCCATCATCATGGCTGATTCTAACCTCCAGGGGAGTAACGAATTGCGCCTTCTCCGCCTAACATTATCGGCTGGAAAGACTATATTGTATACATTGCTAGGTTTGCTGATAAAAAACTTACTTCATCATGTCGTTCGAGACAATTTTTCTCTCCAGAATCTATCTTACATATGTAAAAGTCTCCCACTCGTCTATCGTTTGTCTATTTCTGCCACATATCGTCTGGTGTTCTTGCAATATATTTGGAAATTCTTGATAAAATCCAAAGAGAAATCAGCAATACAAATGGTTCTGAACTGGCATCTCGGCTTCACTCTCTTTCCCACAGCCGTAATGTAGTTTCTCTGTGTGTTTTCTATAAATATTTCATGATAATTGTTCGGGTAAGCTCTTCCTTATGGTACCTGGACTTTATGAATCTAAGCGTAGTACTAGAATGGCCACAAGGTCTCATTTATTTAGAGTTGATGTAACCATAAGCTCTATGTTAACAGTTTCTTTTGTCGTAGTACTCGCTCGTGGAACTCGCTTTCAGCTCCTTGGTTTCCAGCTAATTTTGATCTTCAAATATGAAGATGCAATGTCAATTGTTAACTGCTGTCTTCATGATTACTCTTCTATTGTTCTTACTCCTTAAAAATGCTTCTGTTTTTTTAATTCTTCTGTTTACTGGTTTTACTGCCATGGATCGGGTGAATTTCATTAAATAAAATAAATAATTAATTTTTTCATAGAGGCGTCATCAAATGTAACTCCATTATCTATCAGATTATAGAGGTACATTTTTAAGTTTTAAGGAGATGGTTAAAAACGAAACTGCTTCTAATGAGTTAGCTGATATTTGTAGGAGACATAATGAGGAAAAAATGCTATGAGTATTTGATGCTCACAGGGGATATTGAATGCAAGAGTAGAAGCATTGGGAAACATCGAATAACATATTCGATGTGCTGGAGTAAAAGAATGGAAGAGTAAAAACTACAAAGAAAAAGAGGTAAGAGTTGCTCATGACAAATATATATATATATATATATATATATATATATATATATATATATATATATATATATATATATATATAATAATAATAATAATAATAATAATAATAATAATAATAATAAAGGAATTTGTGTGGAGATGTGATTGCGTATGGCTCAGAAAAGAAGAGGAGTAAACTCTTGATTAGTTGAGTCATCAGAGTATTGGATATTTGCTTCACTTATCTTGGATAAACCGCCATTAGATCTGACGTGCTTTGACTTCCAGGCTACGGGGTGGCCGATAGCCAAGCAACGAACTAATAGCGATTTTAAACACAAATTTTTCCCGATTCTCGAAGTATATATCTCTGGTCAGTTTCAAATCCTAACATAAACAAAGCAATTTATGAATGGTTTCATTTTTTAATCCGACAGATTTTATATTTAAATGTACGTACCTTCAACCACTTCCTAAGAGCATACCACGAGGAAAAAAAATGTCCCCAAACTTAGTAAAAAACAGTTTTATCGTCAAAAGGTTTATGTTATTATTAAGATTTTTATTAAATTTTTGAATCCTAGCACTTTCAAAATTTGGGCTAAATATCTTGTTTTCCTTGCGTCAGCGGTAGGCCCAAGATTACTATAGATTTTTACCTTTTTTGTTGTTAAAAACATTGTTTTGGAAATTCTAGCAACAATCGAATAATTGTCGTATTTTTATTAAATTTTCAGGACTTGTTCACAAGTTAATCAAATTATTTTTTAAATTTTTTTAGAAAATCTTGGTTAAAATTGTTATCTGTTACCCCCGCACACTTATTTAATTTTATTAAATTTTAAGAAATTAAAGTTTCAGCGTCTTCATATTTATGTGTTAAAAGCAGAACTCCTTGGAGAATTTGAATCATCAATTTGTTTTTGGCAAACAGGAACATCATTTACCGAAAATCTGCTTTTAATCGTAAAATAAAAGTGCAATAATATTATGACATTATTTAATTAGAAAAACTTTTAATGGCTTTTATAAATAAGACATATTAAGGACACTTTTTTCTTAAGAAAACAGATTTTTGCATAATTTTTATAGTTTAAATTGTTAGATGTAACCGTATGGTAACAGTTTCTCTTCTCGCACTTCATGCTTGTGCAACTCTCTTCCGGCTTCTTGCTTTCCAGTCAATATTAATCCTCAAAAAATAAATGCAATGTCAATCGTTATCTTCTGTTTTGTTAATTCTTGTTCTTTTATTGTTCTCTCTTTTAATAATATTTTCTCATACTCTTTCAGAGAACATAAACAATTTTGTCTCAGTGCCTTGCTTAGTAGACTATGCTCTGTGCGTTTAAAATCTCCGATGAGATGGGAACTAACCATTTAAGCATTCCATACCACATCCCAAACGAGACTACCAATATATAACGACAAGCCTGCTTACCCTCCCGATGCCAATGTACTGATGATGTTGAGGGGTATGATGATGATATGGGATAAGAATGATCTTGAATAGAATATCAGCATCCTCTGTGTTTTCCAAGAAATGGGACTCAAGGAAAACCTTTTCAAAACACAAACGCTGATCTAGAATTGGAATGAAAGCAGTGCTGGCACGTACCCAGAAAAAAAAATCAGGATATGGAATTTGTAAATACCAAACATTTCAGATACTTCGGCGTATAGATCAGCTATAACAAATTATGTATAGTAGCAAAATCATCTGAACATAAGATACACTGTGCTAGACAGAAGTAGTTTCGCCCAACACCGCGAATTGCTACAAAACCAAAAAGTCAACCTGAAAAGTCGAATTAAGTTCTTAAATATCCTCGTCAAATCAAAACTTACATATGGATGCCATGCATGCCACCAAACCCTTTCAGAAATATCTGTACTATGCACGATAGCTTTCTAAAATCAATGGTTAAAAAAGCTTTGGGTATGTGAAGTCTGACGTTCTTGGCAAACAAAATTCCTCATTGAACATTGTAGATTGACGCTACAGAATGACAAATAAAGAGATGTACTAAATAACAGGAACAATATCACTTGAGAACTACCAACAGTAGCAACAATTAAAATGAATAGCAGATGTAAATCGAAGCGAAAATAACGACACAATTTTGAATTTAAATTCCACACTATATAAATAAAATGTTTGGCAGGGCACTTCCATCAATACTGGAAAGAGCGATAACAGCAATTGGATTTTAGGAACCCATTTTCCTGAAAAATTGTTTTAACAGAAAGATTTTATAAATTTCAATCGAACGCAGTACTGGCTGCTCGGTCAATGGGTACTAAATGTTTCCTTGTAGGGAAACACCTAATATATTATATATATATATATATATATATATATATATATATATATATATATATATATATATATATATATATATGTATGTATATGGGAGTTCTGGGTGTTGGTGGCTGGGTGTATTTTCTTGATTGCTTAACTAACATATTTGCGATATACTGCTGATGTTTAATTGTGAAATCTACACAAAACTATTTAACCTGGTCTTGTAAATAAACTAAAAAATATCGCCTGGGAAATTGAATTTACTTATGTTACAGAAACAATCAGTGCATTATCTTTTATTGATATCATATCGAAACTTACGAAGAATAACCGAAAAGTAAACATCTACTAAAAAAATCACCTACAAAAATGATCATATACTTCTTTTCACAGAATAACAATAATATAAATCAGGAAAATTAACAGGCTTCTACTTAGCACTTACAATTTGTAGCCTTCAATATTTACGTGATAATGGAAAAAAATATGGAGAAAACATTTTAAATCCCCTCCAACAATATCCTAATTATTTAGTATGTAGCACAAAAAGGAAAGCTAAAAAATATACAAGAAAAAAAAATAAAATCAAACACATATACCTAGTAAAAGTAAACACATTACAACCAATCAACACAGGTAAGACTACAACGGAAATAATTTATCTACACTTAATATAAATGAATAATTCAATACGAGACAAAATAGTAACAACCTAAAAAGCGAAGCAGAAATTTATACTATAGTCTTTAATAAATTTCATAAAAATATACGTAAAATATTTAGGAATTTAAATAAAATATTATATGAATGCAAAAGGGGTTGTTTTACAAAACAGTTCACTAATGTATTAGTCATTTATCGAGCGAGGTTTGAATACGATTTCGTCTTAAATAAAACAGATTTAATTAAAGGAGAAAGTGTTATTAAAAGTATTATTGAAGATGTATTAAACGTGTACTTATTTAGGAATTAATTATAGAAAATTTACGTTCAGGATCTTACAACTTTCTATTACTAACAAGATTACTGCCATTACAAAGTGAGGTATTTAAGAACAATATGCGATGAAAATAAAATCCCAAATCATAGAAATCTGAATGAAGTCAACTTGATTACATCTCTAGATACATATGACGTTAAGATGGCAAACCTTAATCCGTAATCCAGGGTGTATCAAATATACTTTTACAAACTTAGATGTCCGTAAATCCTTCGTTTTTGAGTTAAGTTTAAAGGTAGATGGCGCCGTGCTGACATGTAGACTAGGTTAATTTTTGTCAGTCGTGTACGTCTGTGGCTGGTATGTCTTTAATGTTTATCGCTTGTAGTAGTGACTTAACTGAGCTGTGTTCTGTTTAACAATGGCAGAATATACATATGGTGAGCAGGCAGATATGATTTTTACATACATGATTTGTTTATATGGACGTTTGTCTTTATTTTGATGTGAAGAATCCACCCACAAAGTTTATAAACATATTTTTTATACACTATATATATATATATATATATATATATATATATATATATATATATATATATATATATATATATATATATATATATATATATATATATATATATATATAAATAATGGGATGGACTAAGTCAGACAATTATTTTAATATATCTTCTCTTTATATGTTATTTTTCTAGATAAAAATATTTAAGCAAATGCTCTGTTTACAATAAACATTCAGGCCGGTAAATGTTGCTAATACTTTTTATTATAAACAGAGCATTTTTTTAAATATTTGTATCTATAAAAATAAATGTTTATAGTTATAAAATATTTATAAACAGAATATATATATATTTATATATATATATATGTATCTTTATGCATTAGACATCCGACAACATTCATTTTTCTCTTACTTAAACCCCTTCCACCCACCTCTCCTAAAATTCTCTCTGTTAATGTTTAATCTCCCTCCTCCTCATACTTACACTCTCTCTAAATTCTGTTTTTATTTCCGGAGTTGTTTTTTTTCTGTTTTCCTTTTTGAATTTGTAGGTCTGATGAATTGGATCGTATTTACGATTCCAATGAAATAAATTATGACCATGGAATATTAGTGTTTAAGCCTTTTTTTTATATATATATATATATATATATATATATATATATATATAGTGGGGAAAGAACTACAGCAAACTTTGTTTTCGCCACCTAAGCTACGCTTAGAAAATCATCATTGGGCTCTTCGACGTGTTGTAATGATTAGCAAGTTTGTCTCATTAGATCAATTACTTCTGAATAGTGAGTTAGATCCTCACTGGGTGCTCCATATTTGCCGACTTGTGCCACGGCTAAGTTACACTGAGAAAAGTTATAAAATGCTACATCGTAAACGTATATTATTTCAGGTGATAGAGTAAATTCCTCCTTCAGGTTTTAACTTATTATTTTGTTTTGTACTAATTAATTCTTTTATTGCGTTAGTTGTAACAAATAATGTTAAGCATAGATATATTCTTTTCAATTGTAATTGTGATTGAACTGATGGGGGAGAATAATATATTTTGATTCGTTGAATTTTTCAGAATGATCCACTCTTCTATTCTTAAATATTTTAAGGCTAATTTTTTTCACGTTGAATATGAAATAATTATCGTATTGAAGGAGATTAAAAGTATTTTCAATGTATTTCTTCTCTTCAGGTAAATATTGAGGGCTTCCTATTCTGATTACTCTTAAAAAGAATCCGATGAATATTCCGGATTTTAGTTTGTTCTAGCGAAAATGACATTTATGCAATCATTTTTATTATTTGATTTGCGATGGACGCTTAGTTTTAGGTTATTTTTTTTTACTACGGTGTTACATGATATTTAGGAAAGTTAAAGGATAATAAACTCTATCGTATTTTCGACATTCTTTAGTCTATTTACAGGGTCAGGTAATTTGTTTTTGCGGAGATATATTAATAGGCTAAAGAATCAAGGCTGTCCTACTGTTCAACCCATAGCTGGAAGGAGATAAGATTTATTTATAACTTTCTCAAAGGTATTTTTGCGTAAGTGAATATAACGAACTCGAATGGAATATATTCTTTACCTTTTCCAAAAATATCTTAGAATAATGCGGCCAGATATGGTTCAGTGCCAATACTATTAACCATGAGCTCCTTGATAAGATCCATAGAAGAATATTGCTGGTCCTGATCTGGTGGCTCGGCTTCAGTCACTTTCCAATCGCCGTAAGGCTGCCTCTCTCTGTCTTTTCACTAAATACTTTCATGGTAATTGTTCGGATGAGCTCTTCAATATGGTGCCTAGACTTTTTGAATTTATGTGCAATACTAGACTGTCGTGAAGATCTCATCTATCTACAGTTGAGCTGGCTAGATGTAGCCGCAAATTTTATATTAAAAGTTTATTTTCTCGCACTTCTCTCTTGTGGAACTCCTTTCTGGCTCCATGATTTCCAGTCAAGTTTAATACGTAAAAATTTAAATGCAAAGTCAAATGCTATCTATTGTCCTCCTGATAACTCTTTCCTCTTCCAGCTCATTATTAATGTTTCTGTTCCTAATTTTTCCGCATCCTGTAATCTATTGTGTCGTTGGGGCTTGCATGGTGTAATACCGATAACAAAATTCTTGGTGTTGAGATTTTCTTATTTGTGAAAAAAATCCTGAAAGAAATTTAAACATATAAACATTTGCCTACTTGTTTTGGTCATGATTTATTTAATCAACTGACATCGAAGGAATATGTAGCCATAATGAATTTACTTGTGACAATTAGGTTTTGATTCATGAAGAAGGTAGGAAATTGGAAATGAGGAAAAAGCGAAGGAGAAAAAAAAAGCCTTCAGAAGAAAAGATAATAGAGGAAGGAAAAAAAAACAAAAAAAAAACGGACGACATTAAAGAGGGAAAAACGAATTGATCGGAAATCAGAGTGTTTTTTATATTTCTTAATGTATGACCACATTCGTTGTTTGATGGATTCTAACTTTGTTTCATTGGGAATCATAAAAATTATGTTGTCGACGAGCAAATTGAATTAGCTTTGAAGAAATTCCCAAATAATCACGCAGGCAACAATTCTGTTAGAACAAAAAAAAAAACATCATTAGCTTCTATTGCAAACTATATGTACCCTAATTAAAAACAAGATAAATAATCTTTGACACAAAAGATGATCAACAATCACCAATCAAAGCATTTTCAATTGTTACATTGGCCGCACAACCACTACACACTCCCAAAGATTAACTTTCATCTTATACATACAGATAAAAAAAAATCTGAGTATTAACGTGAGAAAAAATTAGTAGATCATTCTAAAATTAGTCGAAGCTATCGCTTTATATTTATACACGCCGTATCCGTGATATTGAGCAATTTTATCCGTAAATATAGCATACCTTAAAACTATATATATATATATATATATATATATATATATATATATATATGCGTATATTTTTTAAAATATATATATATATATATATATATATATATATATATATATATATATATATTGCGTATATTTTGGCAGCATGTTTTTATTGAGAAATGTTTCACTGAATAATTTAGAGAAGTTTTGTCTACTTATTTTCAGTTGGATCCTTTCATATTCACGGACAAGATTTTAGTGTCATTATTAAAGGAAGAGAAAAATTACCGGGTTGATACATATTATTCATTCCGAGTACTTTCGACATTCGCACAATATCATCATCAGGTTTTTTTTCAAGACAAATATTGTAGTGTTATTAATTTTCAAAGACAAAATTGCCGTGTTCATCTGAAAGTTATTTTTTTTTATTTGTGAAATTAAGAAATAGCTGAGTAACGTTTCAGGGGAGGTGACTAAGTTATGAGGTTGTCGATGTTTTTCTTTAAATAACTAATAAGAACTAATGGTGCAAATGTCGATATTTTAGAATATCTACTGTAAACATTTTAACACAATTGTGCAGCTATCTCTATTAAAAAATTGAACCTAAACCTTAATAAAAAATTAATTATGAATATTGCACAAATGTGTTAAAATTTTACAGTAGATAGTTTAAGAATATTGTGTGTGGGTGTGTTTTGTGGGTGTATAATAGTATCCGAAACAAAAGTGGAGTTGTTAAGAAAAGTGGAAAAGCTATAAACAACTCGTTCCGTCAACGCCTGTCAATCTCTTCTTCTTTAGGTCAAAATGGAAAATATATATATATATATATATATATATATATATATTAAGAGTTGAAATAATGAAATATACGAATAATGCATCTTGGGTAAAATTCAGGAAATCAAGTTGACTTCCTTGCTTTAGTAATTAACGTTTCAATATTTACGAACATTCTTAAAACAAAATCACTGTAAATTATCCTTATCTTGATAAGCTGGTTCGTAGGAACGCTGGGTTTAATTTTCAAAATTCATATATCCTAATTCACCAATATCGTCAGAAGATTTAAGTGCTTTGTATCATCAGAAGATTCGCAAACAGGATGCGATAAACTGTCGTCTAAATAACGCAAAAATACACTGTCATCTCATTTTAACAGATATATTTACCAAAACTACACAAAAGTATCTTGATATACTAAAAAGTAAATTTACTCAATAAAATCGCCATTGACTTCAACCACGGCCTCCAGACGACTTCGGAATCTTCTGGATCTCTTCCGGATGGTCTCATTACATAAGTTAGGGATTGTTGTCATAATCCTTAACTTCCGTTCATCTCCAAGGAGTTTTGCTGGTCTCTAGCTCAACTCCGCCCCACACATAGTAATCAAGGGGGTTGCTGTTAGGGGAGTTAGATGGCCAGATATAAGGGGTGATGTGGTCGCTGATATTGTGTGATAGTCATGACTGTGTTCTCCTGTTTGTGTGGTATGGTACAGATAGATATAGAATCGTCCAGCAGCCAGTATCTTGACCCAGGGCAACACCAACTCTTCAAGGCACTTGATGTAGGCATTCGTGTAGCGTATGAAGCTCTCACCAACAAATTCTGGAGTTCTTTTCTTATCAGAACGATCAGAGTGAATTTCCCGAGGTGCCGTACAGCATGCCGTTTCCAAACATTCTGGCGGAGTAAATTGCGTCACGGTGATCTTTATATCAGAGACGGTGATCTTTATATCAGAGACGGTGCCCAACTGACCCTACTATACTATGCATTCGGCAAAGTCAAAAACAAACAATGAGCCTGCGCGAAATTAAATTAAATATAAATTGGCGACAATTTACCCATCGTGTCTTTTATATCCGTTTTTGAATATATAAATATGATTGATTCATTCATTTGTTACGGGTTATCATCCCTTCGCAGGTTATTTTAAGCCAGAAAATACTTTTCGATTGTAAGATGTTTTGGGGAGATAATGATTTAGTGATACAAGTCTTATTAATTAACCCATAGCTGGGGGAGAAACGGTGGATTCATACTTTTTCCAACGATATTTGCGCGTAAGCGTATTTAATGAACCCAACTAAATTGGAATTCGACTCTCTGTCCGCACACCTGAGCTTACAGCACCTGGTATTTCAAAATGGTCACCCATCTAGAAACTGACCAGGTTGACGCTGCTTAAATTAGCTGATAGTACGAGAAGCGGGGTTTCAACGTGATATGGCTGCAAGCTTATACAATTATGCATATGTACGTCAGGACCACCAATTCTGCCTTGGATCTGTGTAGCATTTGTACACTATGATTAAAATGCCTCTCTTCGTTGCTTGCCTAACTTAATTCCATGTTAATGTCACCATGTTGTTCACAGAGAAGAACGCTGTTCCGTGGTCATGTAGCTTCCCTCTCGTGCGAACGTTCAAATCAAGATATGGGTTGTCATTTTATATATCTGTCTGCGTTATTGTCAAAAAAAGTTTCACACTAAAATAGGCAAATACAGGTTATATATTATATGTATGACTGTACGCATGTCTGCGTGTTTGCACAGGCATTATAATCTATTTGTTTGTCAATGCATCGATCAATAATCAACGAAAACTAACCGAGAGCCTCTTTCTGTTCGGGCTTTCGTTTCATATTGACATTAATGACAAAGAAAATAAAGAATCAAAATTATAAATAATACAATCCTTAGCAAAAGAAGAGGACAGAAACGTGACTGTGAAAGAAAGTCACTACAATTATATATAAAAAAAGGAACAAGAGATATCTTGAAAACAAATGTCAGGGGAAAAAAAACAACGTCGTACAAGAAAAACACTTCATTTACAATCGACGCAGAAGAAGTCTTACAAATATGTGTTATGCTGGGAATTCGGACAATGGCTATTGAAAATACACGAGGAAAACTTTAAAATTAAATCATCGTTAAACAAGAAAATTATTCCTTCCCGAAAGTTCTTTACGTGTCTATTTATTTATTTAGGAAACAGCATGCGGTTTTTAAATAAGCCTTTGGCGTTAACTAAACACATCGTGTCATCATCCATCGTGTGAGATTCCAGTGTCCGCTTTTACTTCGCAGTGTTCTTACCATCATTCCTTCCACATTTTACCTTCTCCTTTCAGGCTTTTCTATTTTTTCATAGTTAATATGCGTCATTAATTATTTTGTAAAAAAGTTCTTCTTCTTCTTCTTCTTCTTCTTCTTCTTCTTCTTCTTCTTCTTCTTCTTCTCTACGTCATCTTCATTCTTTTTGTTTTTCTCTTCTTTTTCGTTTTTCCTCTTCTTTTTCTAAAGAAACGAACATATTCTTTATTCTTTTCTCTTCTTATCAAACCTCATTATCCGAATCATTCTTCTTCTTCTTCTTCTTCTTCTACTTCTTCTTCTTCTTCTTCTTCTTCTTCTTCTTCTCATTATACATTATCATCCGAAGTATTGTTCTTCACTTTCTTCTCCTCCTCTTCATGTTTCTTCGTTTTTTCTCTTCTTTTTTTTCTAAAAAAATCTACATATTCTTAAATTCTTTTCCTTCAGATCTCATTATCCGAATTCTTCTTCTTCTTCTTCTTCTTCTTCTTCTTCTTCTTCTTAATATTTTCCTCATACCTTTTCTTTTTCCCTTTCCTTTGTTTTTCTCTTTCTCTCCTCCTTTCTTATTAACTCTCTTAGGCTCCTTTTATCTCACTCTAATCTACCTCTTCGTAGTTCGAACCTTACCCTTTCTTCTTTTCTTCATTTTTATTCTTTTCTCTCTCTCTCTCTCTCTCTCTCTCTCTCTCTCTCTCGCTTTATTTGCATTACTTGCATTATTCACACTGTTATCATCATCTTCATTACAACATTCACAACGTTTCGGCTGTTGTACGCTCCGGCCTTCTTCAAGTGATTGGAATTTCGAACCGAACCCTTTATTCGTCTACGGAGTAGATTATTATTTTTTTTTTTATTTTGATAATTCTCGATTTTCTTCCAGTTTTGACTTTCTCATGTGGATATTATTCATTTCATTTATGTAATTAAATAAATTTCTTACTTTTTTGCTTTCCTTGATTGTTTATCAAATTGTAATGCAGATGGAGCATGGGGTGCTACGTACATGCTCCAGGGCCGGGTGGATGATGGGATCTTGCGAAGGAGAAGAGGGAGAAATTTAAATAGGTGGTGGGTGTAAAAACGGTGAAGCGGAAGAAGTGGCTAACAAAATGAATGCAAATTCACAATGAAATTCTATACATTGTCAATAAAAAAAATCTGTCTGTCTGTATGTCTATCTATCTATGTCAATACTTATATTATTTACATTCGGTCTATTATCCTTATCTTTCTTGTTATTATTAGAACGTTTTGGTTGTTGTGCTCCTCAGGCCTTTTTTCGGGTGCTTACCTCCGGGAATGCCGTCAAGTGTCAGCAGAGTTGGTTTAAGGTTCCAAGTTCTAGACTCGGGATTGTCCTATGGGACAATAACCTAGTGGATAAAAGCTTTGGTTCATGAAATTAGTGACAATAATGGTGTGTTCAATCCCTGGGTCTATATTTGGAAGCAAAACGAGTAATAAATAGGAACAAGATGAGATCTTCGTAGACATGAAGAGTGGAACGAGAGCAATCTACCTACGATTCTTGCTTCTGTTCAGGCAATACAGCAGCAGATCTATGTGGGCTAAACGAACAAGAGAAGCATATTTCCATCAGATTTTGTATATATTCAATGAAGAACAGGCCTGTTGCAAGAATAGCAGTTAAACAATAATCTTGATTATTTGTGATAACTACAACAATGATGAGACCAATAGCACGCATGTAAATAATCATTACGCCTAATCCCAGAAGTTCAGACAGAAATGATCTTGATATTGTTCTATGTTCCCTCCACAAATCTTAAAGCTAAGTGAGAATTGTAACTTATGGCACTCTACAACATTCCTAGCAGCAGAAGGATATATGTGGATTATAACAAGAGGCGGGATATTATCAAGATACTTGAAGAAGAAGAAGAAGAAGAAGAAGAAGAAGAAGAAGAAGAAGAAGAAGAAGAAGAAGAAGAAGAAAATAATAATAATAATAATAATCTTAAAAGAAGAGCGCGATTTAAGTAAAGAAAAAGAAAAGAAAACACTATGTTTGGCAATGTTAAACAGTAATTCAACAGTATGCCTGTATTGAAGTTATTTCGTTTTAAATTTTCATGTATAAAAACATATAAATGTAAAAATATTATAAGTCTGTGTACGAACTTTGCTTGAAGGCATGAAACTGAATCGAGTTCATCTTAGAATTTTCCGTTAGTTGATAAGTTACTAAAACGAATTAATCAAACAGCTTAGCGATAAAGAATAGAGCTCGTCCGAACTTCACAATCCTCTGTGACGAGCAGGTCAATAAAAATGATAAGAATAAGAATATATTGATTTTTAAAAGAAAATATATCGATGCTTAGAAAAGGAGGGGGAGAAAGAAGAATATATTGGAGTATTTCGCTGCTCTGGTGTGCTTTGCACAAGCAAATGATCATCCCTTGCGTGATTCCAGAACCTGCACTCATCACGGAGCATTGTGAAGTTAGGACCCGCTCTATTTTTTATTGCCACCTATTCAAACTCCATTCAGATTCTTTCCAAGAACCGCTATTGTACTTAACCTCTTCAAGTCTAGGTACAACTGTTATCTAATCTACATAACCTTCGCTTCCTATTTCGTCCCGTTACGTTCATATCACACATCTCAGTCACTAACTCTTGCCCTTGAGTGGCTATTGAGACTTGCATTTGTTGAGCATAAGTAAAAAGAAACGTCATTCAATTAACCAGGTGACCGACCATCTTATGACAATAACTTATACCGGGACGATGGAATTCTGGTTAGATGCAAGTGTGCACGTTTTCCTGTTACAAGAAAACGATTTCGAGCTATTTGCACACTTCTGCTATCACCTATAGTCCGAGTATATAGGGATGTTTATTTGCAGACTGTTACCAACATCGAAGCAGCACCAACACATGACCCACAACATGCAGAGTAATCCTTTTGTCAATTTTAAAGAGAAGTCGGTACTAATTACTTTTGTAGTCTTCATTAAACAGTTAGATGTCAGTTTATCTGGAATAAAACAATGTAGTTATTAATAAGAAGAGTTGAAATTAATGCCTGCAATATTTCACAGCCCTAACGTTACTCCTTCCTAGTCAGCTCATGAACTTTTTTCTTCCACTCTCGTATATGGAGTCTAAAATATTTTCCATCAGTTTCACCGAGGAAAACATTGATCGTGTTCACTACATGTTGATGTATGACAGGCGAGTGACTATAAATCAAATGGCCAATGCTATTAGCTTATCATGTGAGACAGTTGAGAATATTCTACACAATGAACTTGGTATGATGATGGTTTCTGTTCAGTGGGTTTTACGTCGTCTGAAACCTGAACAAAAGAGAAAGGCAGTTATTAAGAAGAAGAGTTGAAATTAACGTTTGTAAGATTTCATAGCTCTAATATTACACTTTCATTGTCAGCCTATGAACCTTTCAGCCCACCGAATCTAAAAAAATTGAGGCCTAGTTTTTGAGTCTCGCTGGTAATACTCTTCTGGCAGAAGAATGGCGGTGGTTTTGAATACCGGACTTCTTGGCGTTGATTTCACTATTTGTTCCACTAACTTTTGAAAGTTTACCCTGGGTTTTATAGGTGTAATATTTAATATTGTTATCTTAATTAATTTTATGTTTATTAATATTTAAAAAAAAATGTCAAGTTCTAACTGATCTGCCTCCTTGACATGAGAACGTCATTGGAGAGGAGTAATACAGAGAATAAAAATTTTAACCTAACTGGTATTTTTCGCTTGTAGAACTCTCTTTCGGTTCCTTCCAATTTTTCCAGCCAACTTTGACCTTCAAAAATTTAAACGCAATATCAATCGTTATCTATTGTTCTCACTCCTTAATAATATTTATCTTTTTTCTTAATCTTTCAAACTCTGTAACCTCCTTGTGTCTTAGTGGCTTTACTTCCTTGTATTAGGTGAAATGATTAAATATATATATTAAAGGGCAATTTGAGAAAAGTATATATATTTATTGTTTTTCAATCCCCAAAATGTAATGGTTGTTCGAGCTGTATGCACCTCATCTCTGGGTGTTTTTAAAATTGATTCCAAATGTAACATTCATCATCATCATCATCATCATTTATGTGACGTTTCAATTTAGAACGTCAACAGGTATGTCTATCCACAACTTCGTATCCTTTGTAGCTTCTCATAAGGTTTGTCTTTTCAGCATCATTCATATTCCTGTCCTGCCATCTTTTTTCACAAGATTGTTTAGGTATCCACATCACGTTTCCTTCTATGCTTCTTGTTTTTAATATGTCTTGTGAATGTCAAATCCCCTAATCCTTCTTTTCTCATGTGTCCTATAAATTTCACCTGCCTCTTTACGATTCCAAATATAAGCGTCCTTTTCGTTTTCATTTCACTTGAAACTTCCTCATTATTCATGTGTTCATCTATTCATGGGATTCTCAGCATTCATTTTTCTCCGACTATGTACAGTTTTACTGTCATTATATAAATAAATCGTTCTGAAGTAAGGGGTGTAATTATATCGCAGGAACTGTCTTATGTAATCCCTAAAAGAAAAGAAAATTATTTATCAATCAAAATAAGGCATTTAGAATAATCCAGAAACCTTTTCGGAACAAAATAAATCAAGCAAATGAACAAAAATGGAAAAGAGCGCAAAACAAGGATTTATTATTGGTGAGCACAATCTTGACAAAGTTATGCAGTAAGAGCCGTATTGATGCACAAGGAAAGCAAGAAGGAAGGACTAACTATCAGTAGTATGGAAATAGAATGTATTGTCGTTTGCAAAAGGGACAGCCTAAGATGCGCGCTATGAAGTGGCGACGGAAGAATCAAAGCAGTACAGAAATTTATTTAAATATCTCGGAAATGTTATAATAGAAAACGGAAAATGTGACACAGAAATCCGAAGACGCACTAGAATAGCGAAAGATGCCTTCGAAAAAAAAAAAAAAAAAATTATTAGGAAATAAGAAATTCTCATTAGAGCAAAGAACATATTGTTGAACTGTTGTGCAATGTCAGGCGTCATTTATGGCACTGGATGCTGAATAATTTTCTTACAAATAAGGAGGAGACATGAGACAACAGAGATGTGGTTCTACAGAAGGATGCTGAGAATATCATGAACAGAGTATGTAAGAAACTAGGAAGCTTTAAGAGAAATGGAAACGAAAAGTGTATTTTAGTTTAGAATCAGAAAAAGACTGTTGGAATTTCTAACATAATGAGGAAAGAGGGTTTGGAGAAGTTGGCATTCAAAGGACAACATCGAGTAACCTACCTTGTGTAAATGGATGGCAAAATAGGGAGTGGGAGCGGGTAATAATGACAAAAAGTGCTTAGAGGTATGAAGGATGAGAAGCTGTGGAGAACCATGATCACTCCCGTCCTGGAGAGACACAGCATATAGAGGAAGAAATCAATCAATGACTCGGGGGCATATTTACCCTATACTTACGGATTAGATCAAAGAGGTGACAAGAAAAATAACAAGAATACATTTTCCGCAAGGTTAAGTTATTATTATTGTTGTTATTATTATTATTTATAATAAATTGTCTCTAAAATTATGTCAATTATTATTGTTTTAAATTTTTATTCTGTCGATCGAGGGTCGGATATTCATGAATTTATCACGGACCTGCATCAAGTTCGGAAGATCATTACGGTGACACCCTGTGTCATAACATAGCTGGTCAATATAGATGGTTGTTGGCCATGGCTAAGTTTCCGGTGCAGAAGACCACTTGAAAGTTTCCGTTTTTCTCGCCAGCAGTGTCCAGCAAAGCGCATTCTTCGTTCACGTTAGATTAAAGAATTATCAGTGCTGGGTCCATAGAGTTGTGATTTGGTTGGATTTTGTCTCCAAGAGATGTTAATTATAGCTCTCATTATTCGAGTGTAGGTTCCATCAAGGATTTCAGTTAATGTCCAAGTAGTGGCATAATATATTAATACCGTGACTATTCTCCTTCTCTTAATTTCACCTTCCACTCGTCCTCTTACATTCGTATCACGCACACCTCATGTAGTACTCCTCTACCATGAGTGGCTCTCAAATTTTAAGTCATGTATTGACTGAAACAGTATAAAAAATCACCTAACCTCGCCCCAACTGATTATTACAGATTCCGTTCGTTGTCAATTACTTTGATAAGTAAAGCATTATCTGGTGAAAGCCAGATTCAAGAATTCGTTTAAAGGATTTTCATCTAAAAAATGCTGAATTTTATTTAAAAAGGTCGCAAAGAGCTGACTGATAAGTGGTAAAAAATCATTGAAAATAATAGTGATTATACAAAAATCAGATCATTTCGTGAAATTAAAATTTTCTTGAACGGCCACTCTTTGAAATTTTTTGCATTGATGTAGGTTTATTATTTGGAAACGTTCTGTAGCACCTGTCGAATTAGAGACCCTCCCTAAAATCGACAGAGCAAATTCGCTGTGAGACGTTTTAATAATTTCTTTGAAAAAACGGTTGTACATAGCTGATAGCTTAGGAAATTTCCGGGCATGTTAGGTGCCATAAATGACATCCATAAGAGAATCTATATCTGGTGAAGTTATTTAAGTCCATTAATCGAGGTCTTAGGTTAATGTTTGGATTTTGTAACATCTTGAAGTGTTGGAAACAACTACCTCAAGTGCAAATTAATATTTCTTTAATTACCTCGTTTCATAAAAGAAATTTATTATAACTGATCCATATACCGAAGTATTTAGAGCGTTTAACACTTATAAATTTCATATTCTGAATTTTTATGTTGGATCCGGAGTAAGTGTCATCATTACTTTCATTCCAATTCTATCTGGCTCCCCTTGCTATATTCTACCTTTAAAAGAGTCAGATCAGACCAAAAATGGTGTATCGCTGCCATATATAGACAAGAGCTGCCAATTCTTCTCTTCCTAGTCTTGATAGTGTTCAAAAGCATCCTTATGGGTTATGAATTCTTTTACACTCGATAACCCCTTTCCTACAGACGAAACGCTCATCTATCACTGTTTCCTCGCGCTGCTCTATCGTTATTTCAAAGTGTTCAAAGGAACTAAACTCCTTAGTCTCACCGGTTCTAAGACCCACGGTTAACACCCGCCATGCCACATCAATTGTAGCGAAACACACTCATTCACTTTGCATTCAATTGGTGAGCAGCTTCTTTCAACGATCCGCTACCAAGGTGATGCTTTCTCGAACACTACAATCTTAAGCTGTTCCACTCTAGGGTTAACCGTTATCTTTCCTTCCTATCTGCATAAATTCTGCCTCCTGCTCTGTAACTCTCTACCTTGAGTGGCTCTTGGGTCTTGTACAGACTGATCAACATTTTGAAACAAAAATATAGTTTCTGTCAATTCGGACCAAAGAAGTGTTAAAATTAAAACAGTTATTAAAATAAATCATTCTTACTAAGACCTTTATCCAGCATTCTATTTAGATTTGAAACTAGAATTTTTATTATTGCCGGTATATCATTGGAGTGAGTTTCAGAGCTTCCTAAGCTGCAAATTCTACAGTATACAGGCGAGTGTCTGAGGGCGACGAAGTTGATACTCAAAATGACACTAAGTACATGATGGATACGACCGTCCACGCCTGACACTGACAAGCGATTAATAATTATATGGAAATTGATGACAAGAGCATGAAGATGAGTCTCTGATTAACCAGGGCTCTGTAAGGCTATACATCATAATTAGGGAAAGTGTTGATGGCAACAAAATGAATTTGAAGTGACAAGTGAAAGGGAAAACTGTGATGATCATTTTGATCGTTGAACTGTCGTTTCAACTACCGATAGCAACGATAATAATACTAAAGATACGACGTAATATCCGAAAGTTCACGGACTAGCATTTACTGGCAGACTCCAAAATTGCACACTCCAATCATGTGAGAGAACGTTAATGAAAGTTCGCTGACTACACTCATGGATAAATTCACGAATTTATTTTTCCATAGTTACCGGTGACTAGTCGATGTAAACGCTCATCATAGTGAACTGACACTCGGCCGGCCTTGAAACAAAACAAAAGCCTGTGTTCTAGTTTTATCTAAAAAAGATATTCGGCAGCGGACTGATAAAGCATTTAGAAGATCACGATAGCAATGTTTCCGAGTTTCATGCAAAATTGAATGCTGACATGTTTTACCTCAATTTGTCAGCATTGTAATGATTGCAGGACCGTTCCAACATAAAATTACAAAAAACTCGTATCGTAATTAAACGTAGATAGGTAGAATGGTGGCTCTTGGATGAGTGAATAACCATGGTAAGGTTGAAATTTAACTGCAAATACCTTTCCGCTGAAATTTACAATCACCGATCTTACAGTTCATGAAATTTCCGATAAGACAGGTTATTATTCGAAGATTTTTTTCTTTAAATATTTCATAGCTTTTTTTAAATTTATCACCTCTTAGTTTCAAAGCCTTTCACCAAGCCTATAGTCTTAAAAACAAAACAACTGAATAATACGTGTTAGCTATCAACGTAGAGTAACGGATTGCGGCTCGGATAGAAGTATCAGAAAACCGAGTTCGAATTCCAATTTATACCCTTGGGAAAGGTATTACTCCATCTCTTCTCCCTCCAGCTATGGGTAAATAGCAGGACCGATGGGATTCTATAGCCTTGTGCGTGAGGAGAAACCGGTCTAGGAGAAGGAAAACTCTGAATTCAAAACTGTATGTTGCCCTGGTGAAGCACAAACTGAGCAGCTGAGATGATCATTTGCATTGACTCGATGATCCCGAAGACAGTCAACTTCTTTTTATATTTGGACTATTATCCTCATCTTCCTTTGTTTTGTTACTTTGTGTCCCCCCCGTCCTTCCTCGGGTGTATATCGATCTGCGTAATCTACAGGGAATTTCGAACTGAAGCCTTTATTAAATCTACGGGGGCAGACTGTTTTCGTTCCACTGCTCATCTCTAGGGATATCATCTAGTATTGATTCCACTCAGTGCAAGTACACACTACCTCTAACCAGGAATTGAACTCACAACCCCTTTCTCACCAAATTCACAAATCAACATTATACCTTCTAGGCAATTGCCTTGTAGGATTTCCCTGTAGCTTATCCAGGTCGCTATACAACTGAAAAAATTCGAAGGCCACAATGGCCGAAAAGGTGAGATGAAAACAACAAAGATGAGGACAATAATCCACTTGTAAAGAATGTAAATAATAATAACTAGTGAAAAGTGATAACTCCGTGTCTCAGAAATTAAGACAAAATTAACTTTTAATTTATCGATATTTAATAAACACAAATAACTGTGCGGCACTCAGTTCAGTTTGCACAACAAGTTTACTAATCACTTCGCTGTGACAAGGTTATTATTTATAAGTATGTGGCGGATTCTTCTAACTTTGCTTAAAAAGTTTATGAACCCTCACAATACCACCATTATTGAAGTATCACCAACAATTTAGTAACGGATGTAAGAAAATCCAGACTTGTTTTCAAGAGCATTAAAGTCGATAGTGCTAACGAAAAAAGTAATCAAAACGTTTGTGATGCGTATGAGATATTTAGAAATATTCAAATAGCATTTTGGCAATAAAGAGAAATTTTACTTTATTAATGTCCACCTTCTAATATAAAGTGGTGATGGTTATTGTGTTTATAGAGAGAAATCATTTTTAATAAATCTATATTTTCAGATTTTTTAGAAACCTATAATTAATAACAGTAATGATGGGGTGGTGTTTGCAGTTATGGGCATTAGCATGCCCTTGATATACTAACGTCGTAATACAACGGAAGATGGGACCAGAATAGCTGAAAGAAAAGAATAAAACATGTACATTGTTCTCAAAGAGATTTTATAAACGGCTATGTTATACAAGATATTATATACAAATATATATCTACTTGTCACTATTTATCTCACACAGAGAAAATATAACACATATGAATACAACAAGCAGTGTGAACGGCGAAAAACTTGAAGGTCATGTAATATTTCCTGAGAGAAAAAAAAAAAACGACCAGAGCAGTGGTGCCTCTTGTTTTAATTGATGAGACCGTATGGATTACTCTGTTCGTTCTACTACTGCGGGCTTATGATATCTGTCTTCCTAGCAGGATACATTGCAACTGGTGTTCATCACCTGATAAGACGACGACAATCACTGGCTGTCACGTGATACTCACTTCATCTTAATCAAAGACATATAATCACCGTTCCCATCCCTACAACAGATTTTTTATTGATTTTTTATAATACCGAATTTTATAGTAGTAACGCCCAGAGAATACTTTAAGAAAGCAATAAAAAACATTGCAGTAATCTCAGAGTTAGATGTGATATCCATTTTAGTTGTTACTGCTGTTGAATGTCCTCAGGTTTCTGTTATTTGGTACAATTCTTTGTTTGTGATTCTGTAGCGCCAGTCCACTCGCTCAAAGTCATTTTAATCGTTGACCTTAGAAATCGCTTGTACAGAACTGACAGTTTAGATATTTCTGAACAGGTTTGTTGGTATCCATGAAAAAGCGCTACTTGATACCACTTAGAATATATCAACACTTCCTCATTTATATTTCAAAAGGTATCGCTATAATAGTATGCTATGGTTTATGTAAGTAAAATGTCACTTACGATCTGTATATTTGTATTTATTTATTACTTAGTTTAATTTTTAACTGATTCGTTTTAATATATGCTCGATTTACATTTAAATTTATTCGAATTTAATTTAATAATTAAAAAGGAATTAAATCTATTCTGATTGATAAACGTAAAATTAAAGAAAATAAGATTATCTTAATCTTATTTTTCGTATTTTCAATTCATTGTTCCAAAAATATCCCCAAAAGCAAGGGCAAGTAATCTATGAAAATGTATTATATTAAAACTATGTATGTTCGCCGAAAAAAACAAAACAGCATAGCATAATGAAAAAATACCCCAAACTTAATAAAAAGAAAGTTTTATCCTGAAAATGTTTTTGTTATTAATAAGAGGAAAGGCTAAAGTATTCTATGATTATTTTAAAAAAAGAAAATTATTCTTTACTAGCAGAGATTTTGGTTAAAAATCTTGTTTTTTTTAGGTCATAAGTCGCGTAATATTCAGCATTAGTTTTTCGCGCTTTTTTCATTTGATAACACATTAATTTGGAAATTCTTGCAAAATCAAATAATTGCCGGATTTTAATGAAACTTTTAGAACTTATTAAAATGAATTAAATTATTTTAGAAATGTTTGTTTTTTAGAAAATCATGGTAAATATTTTTTTGCATCTGTTACCCGCCACTTAATTTTATGAAATCTTGAAAATCCTAAACTGCAAATTTCTGTATTTGTTGTTATTAAATGCAGACGTCTTTGAAAAATATAAATCTTCGATTTTTTTGTAAATCGATTAACTGTTCTACTCAAACTTTAGCTCTGAATTGTAAAATACATAACCCAATAAAACTAAGACATTATTTAATTAAAAAAAAAGCTTTTAATGGCTTTTCTGAATAAAATTAAAATTAAATGTGCTAGAAAGGATTAAAAACAAAAACATATTCAAAAAAATACTTTGGTCTTTCCTCTTAATAATAACATAAATATTTAGACGATAAAAATGTTTAATCAAGTTTTTGGTCCTTTTTTTTCTGGGTATGCTCTTTTTTTTAGTAATCAGTCTTTCTATATGATCTATGCTGTTTGTGTTTATTTTGGGCGCAAACTTAAAAAAAACCTTCGTAAGGGTTTCTTCATATTATGGAATCCTCTATATTTGCCTGTCACCACTTACGGGAAGATGCAATCTTCCCCAAATTAACCTTTAACCAATCATCATCTATTTTTGTAGTGATTTTATAACATACTTATGTTATAAATTTTTTATAAAAATAATTATATGTATATATATATATATATATATATATATATATATATATATATATATATATATATATATATATATATATATATATCATGTTATTGTTGAAATCTATAACTACGTTGTTTTTCCTTGATATTTTCAAGTTGAATTGTCTTCATATGTTCGTTTAATTTATTTGTTATGGATAAATGCATAATGTACATGCACATTTTAGGTCTTCACAGAATTTCCCCTTCTGACACATCTTACTTAGCATAAATTCCGCAACAATCTAAAGTCGGATATTCTAGGATATTAGTGCCTCCTAACTAGGCACTATATAGAATACGGAATCGTAGAATTCTCAGAAACCGATACAGGGAGCTGGTTATTTCCCGGATATTTAAGAATTCAAAGCCTCATTTTAATGCTAGATCTGAGTGAGACATTGTTGTATAGTGCTGAGCGAGAAAATGGTGTGAGACAGAGGGATTAAAGTAATTTCCAGTCAGCAAGGGTAACAGAGGAATGTCAGAAGACTGAGGTCATGGGTAAGGGGGTTAAGGTGACCTCACGTCATGTACATTAATGCTGTGTATATTCTATTCATGTCTTGCGGCTCTTAGACATCTGAACTTTATAACTTGCTTAATGAAAGAGTCACATATGATACTTATACTGCAGTATCTACTTTGTTTATCTTTTCGAACGTACATTTTTTTTTTGAGTTTTTATTCATATAAAATCGGACCTTAAATGCTATTCGGGAACATTAGCCGTGCAATATATCGAATAGTCGACACAAATCTGTATATATTTAGTTTTGAAATATACCTAATGTGTATGAACATCTGTAAAACTTACTGAGCAATTTACCGTGCATCTTATTTTAATTAAAATGTAAATAAACCTTATCAGTTCCAATTCAAATGAAAACCTGACGTAACACATTTTATAAAGAATCGTTTTTTAAATGTTCTTACATGATTTGATCTTTGAAAATAATTGTAATTGATTTGTATTTATTTTTTTTAATTTACAGTTACATATTTGAATTTACTATTTCTTTTAATGCTTAAACGATTCATCTAAAAAATTTTCGAGTCATATTTAAATTTATTCGAATTTAATTTACAAGTGAGTACCATATTAACGTTATTATGTTTCAGGGTGAAGATTGATAGTATAATGATAAATTTGCTCTTGAATTGTAAAACAATCTGTTCCTCTACCAGGTGCGACATACCAACGAACACTACAGAAGGTACAATTTTGTAGTTGGCAATGTTTTTCCTGAATTTGACTGAACTATGCTATTGAAAAAATAATTTATACCTGCGTGTATGTTCACGACCAACTGAAATTTTAGACTTTATTAGAATATTTACCTGCATAGTATAAAATGAGTGTATTTTCATTGAATATATATTTTAAATAGATATTTAGAAGTGTAAGTTGTCGTTGTTAATATTTTTTTAATTAGTATTTCTATCTTTGAAACTCGTCCTTTTCTCCACTTGCTGTTTAAGAACTCCCAGTCAAGAGAATTTTCACATGAGTATTTAAAATTGCAAAGAATCACGCATAAATAACTTATCTCTAGCTTCAATTTTGACGACGAGTAAACAGTAGTTACGTCCATAATTTAATGTAAAAAAATGTTATAAAAACTCCTTGGAATTTCCACGAGTACAGCTAGTTTATATCATTTTAAGTAACATTTGGACAATATAATGTATATAATATATGCAGTTTATCTATCTATCTATCTATCTATCTATCTATCTATCTATCTATCTATCTATCTCAGTCTGTCTATATTTATCTATTTATTTCTCAGTGAAGAAGTTTATTAATCACTTTTGATGTTTATTCATTTGCTAAGTTTTGAAGAATTGGATGTGAACTGATAACTTTTCAGTACCCTTATATATATATATATATATATATATATATATATATATATATATATATATATACACACACACACACACACATATATATATATATATATATATATATACACACACACACACATATATATATATATATATATGTGTGTGTGTGTGTGTGTGTGTGTGTGTGTGTGTGTGTGTGTGTGTGTGTATGTATTCAAACTGCATAAATCAACATCCTTAGTCAACTCCCAGTGGATAAATCATGCGTTGTCTTCAACAAATCTGTCTGTAGACACCCGGAATTAAAGTTTACATTGTGCGGCAGCACAAGATCTCCATTCAATAAACTGTTTTGATCACGACAAAGAAGTCGAGTTTGGTCTGTCTTCTAGCCCAACTCTCTATGCACCTAAGTATTTTAACATTCTGATGTGACACCGAGTAAAAAATGACGTTACTAACACTTAGAGTGACCCCAGGATATACTGATATCGCTCCAGATTATCAAAGATTCCTAATGGACAGTAAATTCCTTTGCCACAGGAAGTGTAAATCTCTTTTCAGAGTCGTTTTGGAGGACACGAGAGATGGAAAATTGAACATGATGGCAAATCTCACGAGATGGAGCAACCAGCATGCCTGCATCCTTAACGGTATAACACCGGGCCTGAAAGAAAAACGATATACACAGAGAGAATGCATTCACAAAATTTTATCCAGCATTTCATCTTGAAGTCTAAAAATCCCTTTTAAAGTGGATCTTAACTGGGAAGGTTAGCGAGTTGGGAGCACTAAGGAATGTAGCTTTTTTGAACATTTTGCATGGAAATAGTGATAGAATAGTGAGAGGCTATTAGCGTTTCTTTTTTACTCTGAGGTTCACCCTTTACAAAGCTTGGGGTCAGTCGAGGTAGAGGGTTACAGAGAATGCAGTTTACATATATATATATATATATATATATATATATATATATATATATATATATATATATATATATATATATATATATATAAGGCACAGTTTTTGTGGATAAGTGAGGAAGATAACTGTTAATCCTAGATTTGAAAAGGTTAAGATAGCATAGATCGGGGAACCATCCTCTTGGGAATCTGTTCCACAGGGCAGTGGTTTGCGGGAAGAAACTGTTCGAGTGGAACTTACTACTCACTAACGGAATACGGAGGGTGAATTGTTACGTTGTAAGTGGTATGGCGGGTCCTAAACGTGAAAGCTAGAACTGGCGGAACCAAACAATGCAGTTCGTCCGCGCATTTTCCATGGAGGTAGCGATAAACTAGTTAGAGGCTTGTTACTGACCAGCCGTGAGAGAGTGGTTGGTGGTTGGAAAATAATTTGTAACCTACAAGAACTTTGAAACAATTTTAGACTCTATCGAGACTGGAATGTGTGGACTTGGCTGCTAATGCCCATATATAGCAGCAGTTCTCCATTTTCGAGCTGACCTGGCTCTTTTAAAAGTAGAGGATTGCGCGATGAGTCAGGTACTTAATGGAACTGTACAGGGAACAGACCATTTTCTTGCCTCTTTAGCGATGGATCGTATATGCGAGTTCCACTTGAGATCTGGGGTGATTTTAAGGCCCAATAGTCGCTTAAGGCACCGGGCCGCCCTGAAGGGACATCCATTCATCGTAACTGGTGGTAATTCAGTGAGCGATCGGTGATGATGGAATACAACTAACGTGTTTTCAAGTCAATGAATGTAACCAGTCAGTGTTCCTCCGACTGAGATATTAGAGCTAGATCGGATGAGAGATTAGTTGATAATTTCTGGTCATCACGAGTTTTGGTGGTACGCTCATTGTTGTATCATCAGCAGAGATATGAACAAATGATCTGAGTATGCCCTTAGCTAGATTAATTATGTAAAGTAAAAAGAGGGTTGTTCCGAGAAGTGACCGCTGGGAGATAGCTGTGTTGATTTCTAGGCCCCTGGAGGACTGGTCTTTAGCACCTACCTTCAGAACCTATCAGTCAAGAAGGAGTATTATTGAGAAAACTATTCAAGTGATTCCATGACTGTAGTGCTTAAGCAGCAACCCTTTGTGCCACACCTTGTCAAAGGCCTTTGAAATGTCTAATACTATGGTCCTTCGGGTGTATTTGTTGTCTAGTGCCTCATTTTACTCTGTGAGTAATGATAGGGCATCAGCAGTGAATTGGGCCAAATGAATTCTGTACTGCTTGTCGCTCAAGAGGCTGTTATTAGCTCAGTAACTTTCTGATTGATTATATTATCAAAAAGCTTACACATGATCTGTGGGAAGGGGTTGTAGTGTGGAAGACAGTACACCACTCATAAGGCCGTGTAGGCGCTTTTGAACTCTACGAAGACTGGTATGACAGTAGTACTCCATTCGGCCTGATCTGGCTCTTGTAAAAGTAGAGATTACCACGAGTAGTCTGGTCAGAGACGATTCCCCCCCTCCCGATTTTTTTTTTTTTACAATGAATCTTATTTACGAGTTCAACGAGATTTGGGATGAGCTTAAGTGCCAATAGATTTTCAAGGTAAAGGGCCTCCTTGAGAGAGCACCCCTTCCTTGTGGTTGAAATTAAGGGGCTGCTCGATGATTCTGGAACGTTAATTTTTTTTAAAGATTATTGATATCCACATTTCCCTTCCTAGTAGTAAGCGCTATAAGATAGTCATTAGATTAAATTGACATTTTATTGCATGTATAATGTTATGTTAGTAAACGTCCAATAAGAATACAAGATTAAAATTTAGATATTCAAAATAATGTTTTGTTCAATTCCCAGATTCCGTCAAATTAATTTAATCCCTGTTGTGTCTGTAGTTTTCGGCTCTCTTCGAACGTCAAAATCTTCTTGCGTAGGCCGGATGTTTTTATAACTTTCTTTGTGTCCAGTTGCCTTTTGTGTGTGTGTGTGTGTGTGTGTGTGTGTGTGTGTGTGTGTGTGAATCCTAAGTTCAAGTAGGTTACCATCTTGCTTATATTGCTGCATCCAGCGACAACCTTTGAGATCCGATTATGCATTTGGTGGTTACTAGGTCAGTGGTTCCAAATCTTTTTTCTTTGGGCCACATTTCTTATCACCAAATTTTATGTGATAAAGAGACAGTGTTAAAGAGAGATAACCACGTATTCAAATCAGAACATTATCATTGATAACTCTCTCCTACAATTTGCGAATCCTTGTTAATCTATTCCTAATACTTGATATAATGCAAAAAAATCACTGTGATAGAATTGCTCAATAATTATTTATAGCTATTTATAGTGGGACTCATGCATGCAATTACAAGTAATCCATAATGATATTTTAAATTCTGAAATTATATTTATTTTTGGCATATGAATTTTTTGAAACTGCTTCTAAATCTTTGATTGTCTTTCGATCATTCCGCCTCAACCTGCTATCTGCCTCACCTGCTATCCGCCTCACCTGCTATCCTCCTCCTGCGCACCTATGAGGCGTGCCGCACCGTTTGAGCACCACTGTTCTAGCTAAACTCTCCAGGCACCTATGCATTTTAACATTCTGAGGTGAGACCGAGTACAAAATGTCTTTATTGCCTCTGAGGGTGAACTTAATATACATCGAGATCACCACAGATAAACTCCTTTGAGATCAAAGATTCCTGATGGGCAGTAAATTCGATTCGAAACTCTGGTATTTCCTGGCCTGAATCACCTACTATAACAGTTTAAAAAAATTTACTTTGTCCAACAATGATTTTCGATTATGAAAATATGATGCCATATTTTTAGTCAAATAAACCATTTGTTGAAATTTGTGACCTTCGAAAATCATTCCATTTCTGTTCTGCAACCATGAAACTAATAAACGGAAAATGCATCTGTGAAGTAACAACTCGCCCCGTAACTGCGCATGTGTGAATGTGTATGTGTGTTCAATGTGCTAAATCGGCTTGCGCTTAATTTGCTGATTCATCAAATAAGACTTTTGCTGAATAGATAAGGTTGTAGCATTGCTAATGGAAATAGTGTCAAGTAATTAATCTGATAATGACAAAGCTAATCTGCTACGGATTAATTTCTTTAATCCTGTACGGCTTGAAATGCCTTGAACAGAATATATTGTCGAAAATGCTGACCGGCAAATGTAGACTAAATTTAAGAGATTGCTCAAATGGTTGATTAATATAGATTAACAGACAGACACACGCACACACACACACCCTCCCTCGCATGCACACACAAGTACACAAACGCAAGCACACATATATCATATATATGTCTAATAAAATGAATAGAAAATGAAATAAAAAATGTCGTCTTTAATCCGGTACTGTTGGAAATAGGTCACAGTCGGACTGCCATAAAATGCCGGATAAAATAACCCTTCAGAAATCACAATGTAAACAGTTTTGCTAGCTCATTCCACACACACACACACACACACACACACACACACACACACACACACACACACACACACACACACATATATATATATATATATATATATATATATATATATATATATATATATATATATATATATATTGCCGTGTTATGAAAAGTAAAATAACGTTTAAAACAATAAATAAAGCAATCATTACTGCTTCCAAGCAGGTTTTTGTAATATTTCATGCAATATGAATACTAAAAAGAGTCCCCAAACCAGAAAATAATATATGTTTACTAGCAGGAATGAGTAAATATCGACTTATATGTAAGAAATGAGTAAATCTGTAACACCAAAACACTCTGATGCTGTCGGCTGCTGCAGAAAGATGCGAAAACTTGTGGCGCTGCCCTCGTAACCATTTATGTACCGGACCATGGAAATTGTTGAAACAAAGTTGCCGGATTAAAGAGTTAGGAATGTAAATATAATTAAATACAGAATAATATAACAAATAAATAAAAATAAATGGTAAATATAATTTTAAAAATAATTGTATGACCAATATTTTAAACTGTATATTTTGAATTTCACCATAATGAATCTATCGTATTGAAGCGTGAAACTTGAAATATTTATTTATATGTCTACAATCTATCAATCTATCGATCTATCTATCTATCTATGATTTAGGCACACACATGCACATATATTGTTTAGACAAATAAAATTTGTCAGTTGCTTGATGTTATATTCAGCATCTTGACTTTAGAATTTTCGTAGATTTATTTATAATTGTTCCGACCACTCATCAGGAGGTTTCAGCAGCTGACTGCCGTTTTTCTCAGTTTTCGTTATCTTTATACTATATTTGATGTAATTAATTCATGCGCTAGTTGGGATGCTTTCACTATTGATGTTAGGCTGTTTTTTTTTCGTCTTTTTTGTGTAGTGTGTGTGTTTGTGCGCGTGTGTGTATGTGCGTATGCGTTAAATGCAGTGGTTACTTCTCCTTTACATTGTTACCTTCTCCTTACACTCACTCCTAATTCGTTTTCCCTCCTTTTCTCATAACAAGTTTTTATTAAATATCACCAACAAGGTCTGTCTATTAAGCTTTTTAGAATCTCTTTCCAATTTTCGACATTGGTGTTTTCTATCGACATTACAGTTATTAATAAACTGTTCAGTTTTCTTTATTTTCTTACATTCCAGGCCTTTCAAAGTTACCTCAGCGTCGTATCATGGTTAGCAAACTTGTCTCGCTAGCTCAGTTACCATTGAAAAGTAAGTTCGATTCTCGCTAGGTGCTCCAAACTTTCGGCCTTGTGCCACATCTAACCTACGCTTAGAAAATAACCATTGCAGTCCATTCGGCTGCCGACATCATTATCAAGAATTGTCAGTATGTAAGATGTATTCGAGTCTCTTCCAGCTTTTTTCGATTGTTGGAATTCGAATTTATCAGTCGAAGATGACGTCAAGGCTAGGGTTAACTATTATCTTCTACTTCTTTACACACAAATGGCCTCCTACCTAACGTACTAACGGATGAACTTTAAAAAAGTGAAATATTTTGGTGTCATCTATTAAAATTAGTCTTATGTTGATATTATTTTAGTTGTTTGTAATGTGTGGATCTCTCTCTCTCTCTCTCTCTCTCTGTCATATATATATATATATATATATATATATATATATATATATATATATACATACACATATATATATATATAATAAAAAAAGCTCAAACACTAATATTCCATGGTTATAATTTATTACATTGGAATCGTAATCACGATCCAATTCATTAGACGTAAAAATTCAAAAAGAAATAACAAACTATAACTCCGGGTATAAAAAATAAAATTTTAGTGAGCGTGTATATGTGGGGAAGCTCCAGAGAGGGGTAACAGAAGAAAGAAGAACAGGAAGGCTTAAAGGTGAAGGTGGGGATTAAAATTTAATAGAGAGAAGTTTTAAAGAGAGGAGTTAAATAACTGTTTAAATGAGTGAGATACAGATAAATATGAATTATTTTTCGATGCATTATTCGCTACCTATTCGCTAACCTAAATTAAAATTAAAAAACACACGATGTGTAGGTGATATTACTTGCTTTGTCAAATTTTCTTGATTACATATTGGTTCTCTTATACATGACCTTCGTTTTTAGTTTGACTCCTCCCTCTTTTTTTTCTTGTCTCTCTCTCTCATCTTAAGCTTAGATCATATCGTTTTTAACTGTGTGTATTAAAATAAAATTAAAAAAAAAACGAAAAAACAAAGACCGGAAACGTGTGTATACATTTGTGGTGACACTACACACAATTAAAAATGATATGATCTAAACTTAAAATCCAGAAGATGAGAGAGAGAGAGAGAGAGAGAGAGAGAGAGAGAGAGAAAATGATGGGAGGGGGGGGGCAAACTAAAAACGAAGGGCATTTATAAGAGAACCGATGTCTAATCAAGAAAATTTGACAAAGTTAGTAATATCACCTTCATATCGTCTGTTTTTTTTAATTTTAATTTAGGTCAGAGAATCTGTAGCGAATTATGCATCGAAAAATAATTCATATTTATCTGTATCCTCAACGGTAACACGACTCGGAGTTTCATGCACAACGGAATTTTCAGGTGCTGAATTGAGATTGCCAATTATATATATGCGTCTTTGTGTGTCCGTGTATAAAGGTTTCATCTTCTCAAACATCATGATACTAAAATTGCATTGTAAAGATTAGTCTCAATTGAGCACCTGAGGAAATAAATGCATATTTATTTATATATACTTAAATCTCTGTTATATTACATCCAGCAATATTTTATTAACACTAGCACTCAATTTGAGACGCATATATATATATATATATATATATATATATATATGCGTCTTTCTGTGTATGTGTGTGTTTGTCTATATCTGTGTGTTGACGTTTCATCTTCTCAAACGTAATGTTCCTAAAACTGCGAGCAATGTTCAAACTAAACGTCTTTAAAGAGAGATTTTTGTATGTGTAATTATTTCTAAATAGTGAAAAACACGAAGCTATCAAATAATCAGCTGCAACAACACAGTTATACACAATTAGAGTTATTAATCTCTTAATCAAATTTTCCAGCACGAGATCAAAACCTCTAAGAATTAATCTACTGATGTTATCCTTATATAAACATAGCTTTAGGCCTCCGTAGGTTTCAGACTGGCTTTTTCCCCTCTCTTTTTGCTTATGTTCGTAATTTTTATTTTTATGAATACGATTATTTCTTGCTTTTCTATTACGCCTTTTTTTTTGGCTCACAGCAATTTTGCTTTTCAAAATATCAATAGCCCAAAGGCTAGCAGTTTTCCGCCGTCATAATCTTTTTTCTTCATATCATATTTTCCCCATTAGAGATGCAACTTCTGTATGAGTATCGTTCTTCTGAATGCCTTATAAAGGATATGAAGATCTTTTGTTTGTAGATAGGGGTAGGGTATCAATGTGATCCTCGCCTGAGGGGAAGAATCTTTTTGGATAGATTTTCCGTGACGATGTGCTTATGTTTGTAAATTTAACTGCATTTTCCTCTAGACATTTAAGTGTATTCAATTACATGCAAATGTGATAAAAATATATGTGGGTTTATGCTGCTTCTTCAGAGCGTAGGCGATGATAGCCCTCCACATCTTCCTCTCCCTTGTAGCTCTTAAGAGGTTTTGTCTTTTTGTTAGATTTTTCAAACCCTGTTCTACCATGCATTTACACAAGCTCATCAGTTATGTTAGGCGCCGCGTCCCTCTTGCCCTTAATCTGTCCTGAGGGTATCAAAATTTACCAAGCCTACCTTCCTGATTACATGACCCAGAAATTACAAATTCCTCTTCCTGATCTTAAGTATAAGTTTCCTTTTTGTTTCATTTTTCTCCAAAACCTCGTCGTTGCTCACATGAACGGTCCATGGTATCGTCAGCATCTTTCTGTAGAACCACAATTCTCTTGCTTCAAGTCTCTTCTTCATCTTTGAGGAGATTATCCAGAACAGAATTAATTTTGTCAGGATGTGTCTTCCATTCTTAATAAGTGTATTAAAAAGGGAGAAAACGAACACACAAAAACATGGCGACCTCACTGTATAATTCCCATGCATATAACAATGCAATGATGTGTATTTATTAACCTATGCAGCTGATGAATAAATATAGTGATTTACTAAGCATAACTCGGCACAAAGCTAAAAATATGGGGAACCAAGTGAAGATTGAACTCACAACTCAGTCGTCATTGATCCATGTCGAATGCCCCAATGGACAAATATTGTGATTTACTAAGCATATGTGGCACAAAGCCGAAAGTATAGAGCACATAGGGAGGATAGAAGACACTATTCAGTCGTAATTAATCTAGCTAGACAAACTTACTAACAACTGTATCACGTCGAAGGGCCTCTGATTTACAAATATCGATTTACGAAACATAGCTTAGATGTGCCAAAAGCCCGAAAGAATGGAGCACCCAGTGAGGATAGAACACACTAAGTCGTAACTGATCTAGCAAGACAAGCTTGCTAACCATAACACCACGTCTAAGTGCCTCAAATAAACATATATAATAGGTGTAAGTATTTGCTCTATATTGGCTCTGTAATATTTATCAGCACAGACATTACTTAAATAGAGGGGGTGCACTTAAAACAGGCAAAATAATTTGAGAAATAATTTTTATAGAATAACATATTTTGAACCATCCTTAGGCTGCGACACTTTTTTCAATCGATTATTTAAAAGGGGAGTACTATTTATACAACATCAATAGAGTATGAAATCGATTTCTAACTTTTACAGAGTTATTGAACTCAACTGTTATTTATAAATGTCAAGTCCTCACATAATTTGTATTTTAATATATTTTTTAACTTTCTGAATTATTAAAACTTCTCTTTAATTTTTAAGTTTTAAAAATATTTTTAAAAACTGTTTTTAGATGGATTTCTTTTGGAAGTACAAGCACGAAAGTTTGATATTAATAATTATTTATCTTAAATGAAGAATAAACCGATACATAGTTTATTTTAATATATGTCAATTTTTGTTCTTTAATTAAAAAAAAAATCAATTGAAATCCGTTTGTTCTTTATTTAAAATAAATCTTTTTGTGTCCCTCCAAAACAAGTCTATTCTCGTATCGCTAAAGAAAATAACCGTGAAAGTTAGGGATTGATTTGACACTGTATCAATATTATAAACAGGACGCTTCATTTCTAAACGCTATTTAACATCTTCCTTGATAGTATTATAAATAATGTCATTGAGGAACTCCAAAGCACAGTCAGCATCGGAAATCGCAGCATCAATAATCTTCCTTTTACAGCCGACATTTATGATCTATGCGGGTGAGCTGACTATGAACGAGTGTTGTTATTAGAGCTGTGAAATATTGCATGCATTAATTTCAATGTTGATAACTGCATTGTTTTTTTTTCGGGTAAACTGATATCATACAATTCAAAGAAGGCTTCAAAATAACAAATAGCGATTTTTATTGAAAATGGACAAAATCTGGAATCGTTGTTTGCAAGTCTGAATTGCATAGCAGAAGTACCAAAATAAAAAAAAAGTACGGAAATTTAAACATCTAGGAAGTGTTTTAACAGAGGACGGAAAAGCGACACTGAAATCCGAAGGCGTATGAGATAGCCAAGAAAGCATTCCGAAAGCTAAGCAGAGTAATAAAAAATAGGAAAATTTAACTAGAATGAAGTGTACTAAACTGCAATGTAATAACTGCCCCTCTCCCCCCATATATGTCAGTGAATGCTGGAAGATCTCGTCAAAGATGAAGAGAAGACTTGAAGCAAAACAGACGTGGTTCTACCAAATGATGCTGTGATTAACATGGACGGAACATGTGATTAGCAACGAAGTTTTGAAGAAAATGGAAACTAAAACTAAATTAATACTTAGCATCAGGAAGAGACAGATGAGGTTTCTAGGGCATATAATTTGTAAGGAGGTCTTGGAAAACCAGATATTCACAAAACAGAGGCAAGAGATACAACATATAACAATGAAATTGACTAAATGGATGACGGAACAGGGCTTAGGAGAAATAACAGAAAGTTAAAGTTTATTAAGAGATACAAGAGAGGGGAAATTGTGGAGAGTCATAATCACCTACGTTCTTAGGCCGCAGGGCGCATAAAGAAAAAGGTGTTATTAAATACCCGCAGAAAAAAAAGGGTTTAGCTCTAAAGTTGCTGACATGGTTTCTACATTAGGGGATGACGTCACATTTTTATCAACAGTAAAAAATGGGAAACTGAATTTAGGAAGTCTGGACGTCCTGTCACTGCTAAGACTAAGGAAAACATCGATTGTGTTCACAACAGTTTTGATGGAAGAAAGGCGATTGACAGTAAATCGTCAATGCTATTAGCAGAAACCTTGTGAGAGTTGAATATTCTGCACAATGAACTTGGCATGACGAAGGTTTCTACTGGGTGCGTCCCATGTCTTCAGACACCTGATCAAAAGCGCACAGGCTGACGACATCACTGGATAATCTAACATTGTTTTAGGTAGACCAAGCTTGCACGATTCTTAATCCAGATGAATGTTCGGTAAATTGCTTTGAGCCAGACAAAGAGATTATCCATGCAAACTGCTGCTCCAAAGAAAACCAAGGTTGATTCATCTGCCAAGAATGTGTTGGCTTCCGTTTTTAGGGATGCAAAAGGCGTTTATGTTTATTGCCTATCTTCAAAAGGTCCAAACCATATATAGAGAGTATTAGACCAACTTCCTGAAGTAGTTACGAATGCTATGATGACAAACCACCCAGGAAAACTGACGAAAGTTCTCTTGTTTCATCAGTTCAATCCTCCATCAAACAAGTCCTTTGTTTCAATGTCTACTGTGCGTAACTGTGGGTTTGATCACCCTCCATACTCTCCTGATTTGACTATCATCTTTTAGCTAAAAGCATAGATATAGCTGCGATCCAAGAGACACACTTTGCGAGGTTGATGCTGTCTATCCAGCATACGGAGACTAGCTGACCGGAGGTGTTTCCTCCTTAGTTAAACGTTCCCTAGGTGAGAGGGTAGACCTTTTCCATATCGACGTGGGTGTGGGGCGGTTGACTGTTTACGGATATTGCCGTGAGCAGTGTTTCGTTTCGGGTCGTTGCGGTTTATGTGCCCAACGATCAGACGTAGCGTGCCGAGTTTTTCCGTCAGTTGGGACCGTTCCTGGTGGATTTTTTTCTCCTAGTCTTAATGGGTTGCCATCCTGGACCCCAAAATAGACAATGGGCGGGAAGCTAGCGGGAGTTCACCTGGTTGATCTGAATTTGGGCTCGTCGATAGATACCGGTTCGATTATCCGGGCTGGGAGATATGGCCGTGCACACTTAAGTGGCCGTCTCTCCAGATATACAGCTACCCGGATAGAATGTTAGAAGTGTCGATCTAGATTTACTAGATTGTCTTATGTTCCAGCGTTTAGACTATTCGGACCATAGACTCGCCTGTGCTGGGATGGTGTTAGGCATTAGGCCTAGAATGTCTGGACACTGGAAGTTCAATGTGTCTTTACTGGGACTTCTGGCAAAGCTGACTAGATTAGTGCAGCGGGAATTATTGATGGGAGAGGCTTAAGGATAGGATTAGGTCTTTCACCACCGAATATAGTCAACACCACGCTCTAAAGGCTAAGAAGGTGAAGACTCTATAGGATAATCTGTCCCAGACGGAGGGTGGGAGGGATTGTCTAGAGATAGCAGTGGCTAGACAGGCTTTGCAGCCTGAGGCTAGCAAGCATTATCAGGGTCAGGTAATTAGACATAGATTAAACAAGATGTCAAATGAAGCTGTGAATATGGGTGCAAAGTTGCGCAAGGAAAAAAAACCGTCGAGGTTCCGATCGATAAATTGGTAAGGCATACTCTGAAGTCGACCAAGAACTTGAGAGAGGCGTTTCGGCGGTGACGAGTTTTGCAACTATTTGGTTGACTTTCGTCGGCTTAAACAGATTGAAGTGCGTAGCTGATAGGGAGAGGTCACAGAGGGCGAAGTTCACTTGGCATTGAAGAGAGTCGGAACTGGCAAGTCTTCGGGAGTTGATCGTCTGCCCTAGAAATTGTACTTGAGGCTGTCGCACATCTTTGTTCCGATTTTTGCAGTTCAACAACTGGTTCCGGCAGGTGTCCATCCCCGATCGGATCTCCAGAGTTGAGATCACGCTGTTGAAAAAGGTCAAGGGTGTTGGGCGGGATTTAGACTATCATAGGCCCGTAACTCTGCTAAACACAGAGTTAAAGATTTTGGCCAAGATCCTGAAGAAGCGTTTGCAGTCAGTTGTCGCGATCTTGTTGGGGCCTGAGCAGATTTGTGATGTGAAGGGACAAACAGTACAAAGCAACCTGCATCTGATTCGCACGATCGTAAATGTTGTAGAAGACGACAATGAAGCAGCGCTGAACAATTTGGATGAATCCAAGGCATTCGACAATCGACCATCAATAATTGGCTGCCGGATTCGAACCCGACTTCTGCAAGTGGATCAGCCTCCTGTATCGCTCCTCCAGTGATGTGGTAAAGGTAAACGGAAAACGGTCGAGTGCATTTTGCTGTCTCGGTTGGTTCGTCAGGGTTGTCCGTTGTCGACCTTTACGCTTTGGCGTTGAAGTCCCTCCTTCGCCGGCTAAGGAACAGGCCTGCATCCGGCCTTCACAGAGAGTCGCTTTCCCCGGAGAAGATTGAACCAGGGTTTCTGTGTACGCCAATGACGGAATGTGTTTCCCAAGTTGCTAGCCGTGGCAAGAATGGTGTTGTGGACGTCGCGAATGGAGGGAATCTTGCGATATGAACGTTGTTCTCATCATGATCAGGTTGGATTTTTGCGCATCAGCTCAGGGTGAAGATCAAGTTTGATAGAAAGCGTTTGATATCGACGGATTTCAGCGAAAAGTTTTTAGCTTGGCTGAGTCAGCCTTTGATCTTCCCACCTCGTCATATATCTTTCTTTCTGATTGTGATTAACTAGGTCTAGAATAGTCAGCGAAGTCCAGCCTTTCCTCATTTCCCCTTTGGCCTTCTGTTACAATTTTTATATTTTTTACAAAAATAAATATACATTCCTAGACAGATTGTTTTTCTTTCTTACCATAGAAATGTTTGTCTATATTTGTGACCGTGTTTTTGTTCTGTATTGTAATATTTTCCGTTAAATCTTGTGTCCTTTTTTGAACCTTTTTTTCGTGTTGGTGTGCTGTGGTGAGGTTGGGGTAGACTGTTCTAGTTCCACGTGGCATGTCTAATGTATGTCAGTTATCAGTTATCTCCTGTTAATTCACCTCTCCAAGTTCTCTACTACCTTAACCATGTATCGAACTCACAACTTTTGGGTCCTGTCATTGGATCTAACCAACGCCTTTATCCAGTGTGCCATGTGTCCTTAAGGACATTCCAACCACCTGAAGAAGGCCGTAGCGAACAACGACCGAAACGTTGTGATAAATAAGGCAACGAAGATGAGAACAATAGTCCAAATAATGTAAATAGTGTACATAATAACTCATCTCAGAAATATAGACAGATACTGTAGGACTAGGATAGTCAATGAAGGCCAGATTTGCACTAATTCCCCTTCGGTGTTGTTCCATAATTTTGCAATTTATTACAAAATAAATATACATTCCTAGACAGAGAGAAAATAACATACTGCCATCCTACAAGGTACCACCTTGGGTAAAAAAAAAACATCACTGAGTAGACTGGAAGATCATTTACAAAACATGGCACATGGTAACCAAGATATATGGAGGGAACTGTCCTTGTACCCAGCAGAGCAGCAACCATACAATCCATTCGGTTATGGAACGGATGATGAAGATGCAACCAATTAGATATTCTTGATTTTTTAAGGGTAGACGTCTAAGAATTTCGCACTTTGAATTCGTGGTATGAATCTTTCTCAACGAAATTTTGGGAAATATTATAAGAGACTGACATGGGGATTATGTTTTTGTTCATATTTTGCCAAGGATGTTACGAATGTCCTAGTGTTAGTGTATATATATATATATATATATATATTTATCCACAATGCTAGAAAAATCTTAGAAAGATATGTAAAATTTACTCGGTTCTTTATTTTTTCACAACCTGTCAAATGAAGGTCGTAGAGCAACACGGACAATATGTTATGATAGTGAACAACAAAGATGATTGATATTAGACCCGACAGTAAAGGACCTAAATAAGAATGATGTAACCTTTAAATATTCTAAAATCTTGTCCTGCGGCTGAAAACAATAAACATCGAACAAGACAATTGAAAGCAATTAGACGATTCTTGGTGTATCATTCTTCAGTGCATCGAATATTGACATCTGGTCTGGTGCTTCTGTTTTATATCTAAAGTCTTTTGACAAAATATATAAAAAAAAGAATCGGCAACATTATCAATAACAACCTGGCATCTCGTCTTTTGTTGCTTTCCCTTCGCCCTAACGTAGTGTCACTTTGCTTCTTCTGTAAATATGTCTAAGCTAATTGTTCTGATTGGTAATATATTAAGTTACGAAGGCAAAATTAAAGTGTATTCTAATAAAGTATATCCGAAGAGCAACTGCCTCTTCAAACAATCCAAGATATACAGCAACTTAGTGTATTATTCAGTAATCGTAGTGTGTAATGGTTTGGATCTCTATCAAAATCAATGTTACATGAAAATGGATAGAAATCGGTGAAATATGAACATTAAAACCTATATTAATTTGCCCGGATGGTAATTCGGTGTAGCAAAAGGTGAAATATTGCAAAATCAAGGAGCACTATACCATAAATGACATACAAATATCTAGTTCCTCAATGGCTAATTTGTATTTTTTCTATTCCTAGTAATAACTAATTTTGACTTTTATTTTCTCTAAACATATGAATAAATTTAAAGCTAATTTTCATCTAGTAACAAATAACTGTTTTATAGGTATCTAAAAACACAAAAACGATACATAAGATTTAAAATGGATTTGAAAAATGTAAAATCTTTCTTGAAGCTTTTATTTTACTTTTAATTTCAAGCTAATAGAATAAATATAATATTTCCAATAAGCAAAATACTTTTGTGTATTTAAAAAACTAATTTAAATTAACTGGAAGGAGGTTTTTTGTGTTTTTCTTTTCCAAAATAGCTGATTAGCGAACATTTTAGTTGTCATTCATCGCAATGAAATTCTCTTTATTAAAAAAAAAAATCTTTCAAAAATAAAATATACTATTCTGAAACTATTTGAAAAATATTAGTTGATTTAAAGTATAAACCAACTGATTTGAAACAACTATAAGTTTAAAATATCACAGAAATGCATTTTTAACCAGACTTCGATATTTAAGGCGTTGGCGGGTTTGACAGCTTGATGACAGATTCATATTTTGTTCTATTGTTTAGGCGTCAAAAAATAATTGAATTAAAGTGAGCGCCTTTTATATATAATTTCTAAGTAATCAGTATTCTTAAAGATTTCAGAAAATATTCTCAATAATCTATTGCTTTATGGAATTTGAAATATTTTAGCTATAAATTTACTATAGTCTTAATTTCTGATAATGTCGTGTATGGTCGACTGTATATATTTATGCATATCAAAACAATCAAGATACTTTTAAAAATGTTGATGCGTGATGATTTATACTAAGTTTTTCAATTTATGATGAGTAAATATAGTTTTCACTTAATAATGAAATCATCTAAAAGGATTATATTAATACAGAATTTTAAAAGATTAAAATACGTTCAACACGTAATAGCTTATTCTAATTAAAATGTAAGCAAGACAATATTGTTTTTAATAAATCTTATTTATAAAAGAAATTATATATATATATATATATATATATATATATATATATATATATATATATATATATATATACGGGTTTAACAGCAAAATTATCTAAACTGTTAGATATTAAAATTTGAACCATTGTATCTTAGAAATGATTAAAGATATCTTACTTTAATTCTTCGAGGTTTTTATAACAGCATTGGACTTTACTTTGAACAATAAGAATATATTTCGCTCTAATTTGAAATGATGATCCCTCTTGCTGTTGTAACATGCTAATCCAGTTTTCTTCTCTGCTCCCCTTGTTTAAAACTTATTCTCCATTCTATTGATGATTATTGAATGGAATTTAAAGATGGAAGCCAGAGTATGAATCTTGGTACCATTACTGAAGGATCTTTTTCCTCTCACCGTTGCTCAGTTTGGAAGACATAATGAGAATTTCACAAAACCATTTTAATCTGTTTTCTAAGGGGATTTCAGTGATTCTTACGAAAAATGGTGTCAAGATGGCTAAACGTCTTATCTGAAAGCCTGGAAAAATAAACACGATTAGTTTAGTGATTTTTTAGATGTTAAACACACACACACACACACACACACACACACACACACATATATATATATATATATATATATATATATATATATATGAATTGACGATTGCGTTTAAGCATGAGACCGACTGTCGCCGCTGGGTGTACACTTTTATATATAGATTCGTTCTCGCACATTGCACTTTAACCTATAAATATAGCATACTTTAAAACTATATTTTTATCGTATATATATATATATATATATATATATATATATATATATATATATATAGAGAGAGAGAGAGAGAGAGTGAGATAGATAGATAGATAGATAGATAGATAGATAGATAGATAGATAGATCATCAAGTTAAGTATGTAGCTGAATGTATTCCTATCCACATCTTCCCAATATAATAGACACATTTACTCCACGCAACGAACCAGTTTCGTAATGAAATCTTCAGTACGCGCCTGCTTGTCCTTTCCGATAGCTACGCTGGATGCTCTGTCTGTTGATAGCAATGCTCAATGCAAGTGATGATCGTCTAATGGAGCGTGTTTCAGCTTTTGTTTGTGAGCAAAACAAGTGGGATTTTGACGCTTCTTTGCCTGAGTAATCATTCATGCAGCAACGGTTGCTATTCACCGTTGTCACCTGAGCGGATTTTAACTCTTGCCTCTTCTTTTTTTCTTTCTTTCTTTTGTAGTGTGTGGAATCGTTCAGCTGTGTAATAATGAACAGGAAAGACCTTTCCTGCTGTCGAATCTGAATTGGAAAGATGTAGGGTCTGAGGTAACAAAAGGATTTTTGCAGGTCTGCTAATAACACGACCTAGCAGTGTAAGAAAGAGGACAGTATCAGGGAAGATTTTAATAGTCTTTCAATGGCCAGTTTCTTCCGAGAGACTGGACGTGTCAATTGATTAAATGTCTGATAATTGCATTATCACAGAGTAATAAAACAACTGTTTCACATGTTATTCGGCCATCTAAATTTATATATATATATATATATATATATATATATATATATATATATATATATATATATATATATATATATATATAGTGCGTATCCCCTCAAATATTCTGCTCCTCTTATTCACATTCACTCCAGCTGAGTTTACCGATATACTACGTTGAAACCAAACTAGAAATGTCCGCAAATATAGGACATCCAGTGAGGACCGAAAACTCACAGCATTTTTATCTCTGAGGCCTGATTAGGATCTGAAATACTAACATAGGTCACTAGTCTTTATTAAATTTTAAGAAAAATCTGTTTGATAATGCTGCCTTCACAGGGTAACAAGTAACGAAAAATTCCCATCAAGATTTTGACACTTCAAGAGTTTTAATGTCCATGTTAATTTTAACTTTCCAAGCTGTATAAACAAAAAGTATAATTAATCTTAGAATCCAAAAGAGACAATTAAATTTACTTAGGCTTATAAAGAGAAAAGAAGGCTTGAAAAATTTGACACTTAACAAAAATAATGAAGGCGAAAGGTATAGTGAAAGGCAGAAAATAATCTACCTAACAAGAGTTTGTAAATGGTTGACAGAACAGGGATTAGAGTAAAGATAGAGTAAAAAGACTAAACTCACTATGAGCCATGATCTACCTCAGTTTATTTCTTTCTTTCTTTCTTTCTATCTATCTATCTATCTATCTATCTATCTATCTATCTATCTATCTCAGTCGGTTTCTTTCTCTGTCTTTCCCTCTCTATCTATCTATCCTTCTATCTCTCTATCAATTCATTAGTCTGAACAGATCTTTCTCTCAGTCTGAGTAGGACATAAGAAACAACTACATCAGTAATATAAAAAGCAAAAAACCAGACAAGAAGCAAACAAGAATATCATATGTAATAATGCAACTTCGTCTATAATTGGGCAGATAAGCACTGCCAGCGAACATATATTTTTTGGTCATCATTATTTCGATGGGCCAAAGGGAATATATAAAAAAAAACGGGCATCTATATTCTTTTGCAGAAGGAATGAAGAGAGATCAGCAAAGGAATGGTGAAAAGGTCACAAGAAATTTGAAAGAAAAGGAAAAAAAGGGGAGAACACCTATTTATTCTATGAAGGAATCTAACAATTCAAACAACAGAACACGCAACACACGCACACACACACACACACACACACACACACACATATATATATATATAATTATAAATAGATATTACATGTATATATACATAAAAGGAGTACTGATGAGTTTTTCTCCAATCACGTAGGGATGGAATCAAAAAGAGATTCATATGTTTGGGCATTTAGATAGATTTTAGGAACTGACAGAGAACTTTTCAGTAATCACTCGTCTCTCTCTCCCTCTCCCTCTCTTTCTCTCTCCCTCCCCCTCTCTCTCTTGCTTTATATATATATATATATATATATATATGTATATATATATATAGCGCACAGGGTGTGCTCGTCTGAATAAGACAGGGTTCGATGGAAACTAACAGAGTTAAAATTTATACGACTAATAAATATACATTTGTTCCTCATACAAGTCTGAGTTTCATGCACGTGGCAATCGTCAGGAACAAATAGAAAATTATATATATATATATATGTATATATATATAATGTGCGGATATATGGTGTGGATAAATTGTCGTCTAAATTACGCAAAAGAAAAATAACACTGACAACTTTCTTTCTGTTCAATTTTGCCAATGCAACTTCCACTTCTGTTTTTAATATTTTCGGTATTTCCGGTTTGTATTTCTGTGTATTGTCGGTTGTTCTTTTTCGTTCTGGAAGAGTTCTCCGATATATTTGTTACATTCCTGAAATATTCTTTTCTTTCTTTAATATCAGCGTTCCGTCTTTTGATTCTATCCATCCTGTTGATGAGCAGGTTTTTATCCTGTTAGCTTTTTTTTATTTTTATTTTTATCCATACCTGCTTTATCTGTTATTCCCATTGTTTCTATTTCTTCACATTTTTCATTGAGCCATTACTATTTAGTCAGTCTGCATTTGTTCCTCAATTCTTTGTACAGTGTTCTATATTCTGTTCCGTATCTTGCCATTGATTTCTGTCTCCTTTTTATCATACCAAGAATTTCATCTCTCATTCTTTCCTTTTTTCTTCTTCGTCCGTTTTACATAGCGATCAGCAATTTGACACGTGGCATTGAGTAATATCCTTTGTCATACAATTCTGCCAGTGACTCCTGTATCACAACATTATTACTTTTGTTGCGACCGGGGTTAGAGGTTATATTTATTTCACCATTATTATTCCAAATCAGAATTGCCATCACTCCTGCTGCCACCCCTTTTTTTTTTACTATTTTATTTCTTCATAGTACTCTATATCTTCACCTTTCTTATGGACTCTTTTTCATTGTCGATTTATATTTGCCCTCACCCCCTTGTTTACAAAGAAGCATTTTATAACATATCCTTTTTTTTTCGTTAGACAACCTCACACCTTTGTCTCTATGGTAATTTTCCAAGTGAAGCTTAGATATGGCATAAAGCCGAAAGCATGGGGTACCTATTGATGATCGAACTATTCAGTGGCAATTAATCTAGCGAGACAAGCTCTCTAACCAATACACCACCTCGAAATGCGCACACCTCTCTCTGTATGATGGCTTTATTTTTTAACCGTTTGAATTCGTGTAAAGTTAAATGCTTTGGAACGGTCTCTTATAGCTTTTTTTAAACGAATGTCTGTTTTTAAATTTAGCATTTTTCTTTACAATTAGTTTTCATTTTGGTATGTTTACTCTAGCTTTTTTTTTCGCTTCTATTTTCAGATTTTTTATAAAGTTTATTTCATCACATTCTTCCACTTATTTCTTCACCCTTAACATTCATTAATTCTTGTTTGCATTTTCCTTCCCTCTAAATATTTCACTGTCATTTTCGTTCCGTCATTCTTCCATCAGCCTAGGATTATCATCCCCACTTTCATCCCTACGACATTACTTCATTCATGATCCATTTTATTCCCAACATATTTTCTGTTTTTTTTCTCTTTACGAATCTTTCTCTGTTTCTTGAAACGACACACCAATTATTAATAATAGGTTTTGTCTGTTTCTTTTACTAATCGATCGCTTATTTGAGATCAATATATATACTTTCTATTGATCTTTGTTTCCCGTTTGTATAAGTGTGTCTAACCGTGGAGTATGGGTTAGTTCTCGGGAGTCTGTGGTCTGACTTAGCCCAGTTCCGTAAAAACCGATGTTATATTTTTTATATACTTATAGTTTTTTTATTATTATTAATTATGTTCATTAAAAAAAAAAAAAAAAAAAAAAAAACATTAATTCAATTTCCTTTAAATTCAACTCATTTTCTGCTTTCATATTATCGGCGTTTTCCTCTTGCTGATAAGCCGGATTTTACAAGAAATTAAGGTACACTAAACTTGCACAGAACTCCAGCACTCTACTCAGTATTCAAGCGGATGTTAATTTGAAAGTATTCCATTCTTCCTTGTATTTGTTGTTTTCATTTTTGTTGTTGTTGTTGTTGTGGCTTTTGATATCATTGTTGTTGGGGGTTTTTTGTCTTCTTTTACTTCCGGTTCTTCATCTTGTATTTTTGTTATTGTTTCTTCTTTTCTAGTTCAAGATTAAGTTCTTGTCTTCTTGTACTTCATGCGCATTTTGTTTTTCTTCTGCTATTTTTCTTCATCTTCTTGGCCCCCTCCTCCCATTCTTCTTCTTCGTCTTCTAGAACTTCTCGTCTCATATTTTTCTTCTTCCTCTTCTAGTTCTCCAACTCCCATTCTTCTTCAACATCTAGCCCTCCTCCTCCTCCTCCTCTTCCTCCTCCTCCCATTCTTCTTCATCATCTAGCCCTCCTCCTCCTCCCATTCTTCTTCAACATCTAGACCTCCTCATCCTCCTCCTCCCATTCTTCTTCATCATCTAGCCTCCTCCTCCTCCTCCTCCTCCTCCCATTCTTCTTCATCATCTAGCCCTCCTCCTCCTCCTCCTCCTCCCATTCTTCTTCATCATCTAGCCCTCCTCCTCCTCCTCCTCCCATTCTTCTTCATCATCTAGCCCTCCTCCTCCTCTTCCTCCTCCTCCCATTCTTCTTCATCATCTAGCCCTCCTCCTCTTCTTATTCATCTTCTAAGCCACATCCTCTCATTCTTCTTTTTCTTAACAATCTAGCCTTCCTCCTCCCATTCTTTTTCTTCATTATCTTCTTTTAGGGAGCGTTCGTATTCTTCTAGGATTTTTTTTTTCTTGTTCTTCTAGTTTTTTGTTTAATTCCATTTCGTTTGTGTCATTTTTGTCTATGTCTTCTTTTTCTTCTAAATCTTTTCCTTCTATCTTTTTCTGATTTTTTTTCTAGTCCTTTTTCTTTTAGGCCCTCCTTTGTTTCTACCCCCCACCACCTTTATTCTTTTATTCCATTCAGTTGTTTTTCCATCTTTTTGTCCATCTTGTTTTTTCTTTAAATTCTTGTTTTTGTTATTCTTTTTGTTGCTGTTGTTCTTCCTCTTCTGCGACACTTGACCCTTTTATTTTTATTAATCTTCTTCGTGTCTTTCTTCTTCTTGTCATTATTATAATTTATTTATTTCTACACAAGCGGGGATACCCGACATTGCTTGGAAGATCTCTGAATAATAGTTTACTATTGAAAATTTATTTATATTTTTCAGCCATCTTATTTTTTCATTCTTTAAAAAATAAACTCCATTGTTCTTTGGCTTGTTAAAAAATGACTACATTTAGGAAAATATCACACTACCAATACCGTACTCGGGTTGGGGGCATGAGGAACTCTGCATCCCCATATTTCTATTAAAAAAGGTACTTTATTTTTTTCTAATTAAATACTAACATAAATACCCCCCATAATGTTGATTTCAAACAAATCAAATCAATTTTTCTAAGTTCATTAACCTTTTTTTGAATTATTATTAATATAAAAGTAAATAAACTTAAATTAAGATATATTTAAACATATTCAATTTAATCATTATTTCAAGCAAAAACTATAGCGAGCCTTATTTCTTTGAAAAATAATTATTTTCTATTTATTTTGGAGGGTAATTTAAATTTTTTAAGTAAATAAAGTTTTGTGTTTTCTTTCTTTTTAAATAAAGTGAAAGAATCAAACATTTTTCTGTAAATTAATTTAATTACTATTTTGCAATAGAGTAAAATTAAGATACATTGAGAATTTAGTCTTGAAAATCGATTATGTTTAAATTTCTATTATAAATTAATTGATTTAAAATATGGTTATTTTCGCTACACAGTTCCAACCATGTTTCAAAAATAGAAGCTAAAAACCCCTAATTTTATTTTTTTAAATTTCAAGTTATATTTATATTTGAAGAGAAAAGAAAAACTTTAGTTGAATAAAGATTAGGAGAGACAGATATGAATTACGGTCAACATCAGTCGTGTTGAATATTTGTTTTATAAATTTAACTATATTTAAATTAATTTTGGGGAAAATATGTCTTGCTATAGTTCTTTGCTTTAATAAAACTTAATTTAAAATTATTTATCTTTTATGTTAGTTACAAACCAAACAATCAATGAAGTGTATTTTTAAAGATTGAATAAAAAAAAATATTTTCTATAAAATATTAATAAGTCAATAACACACACACACACACACACACACACACACACACACACACACACACACACACACACACAACTGCTTTTTATATATGTATAGACAGAACGATAAAATTATCCCTACATCATAAACATATAAGCAAAATACGTGTATTTAAAGTTATCCTGTTATTAAAAATAGGCAATTAAAAATTTCCCGATTAAAAATATCGAAAAAAGAACTTATATGTTCGTGGAATATTTGATTGTATTAAACCTTCTGAAAATTTTCCTATAAAAAATATTTACGGGAATTTATTCTGTTGTTTTCACAATTTTTGTTTCGAATATTTGAATAAATAAACAGCAAACTTTTTTTTCAAATAATTGTATTTAATATTCTTCTTTTAAATTTACTTTGTTTTTGTAATATTCATTTTTTAAGTTACGCTTTTAAATTCAAGAGAATAGAAATTTTTAAAATACACATAGCATTTCCAAATTATCAGCAGAAGTAAAAAGTAAAAACGAACGGAAAAATAATTATTCTCGTTCGTTTTCATTTTTTAATTCTGAGAATTTCGAATACATTTTCATGCAATTATTACGCATTTTTAATTTTAAAATATCTTCGTAAATATAAATCATACGATGATAATTTTTTTTTCTAAAACGTGGTTTGGGTGATACTGAGTCTGTATATATATTTATTTTGTTGTTAAATATGGTAGTCTTTTTTTTTTTTAGCTAGCCAGACAGACACACATACAAACAACTGCCCTTTATATATGTATAGATAGTCCTTATTATTGTCACCTTTCTGTTGTATTTTCGTTTCTGATTCCCATTTTAAATCTCCACCATATTCACCAGATAATACAGAGCGATAGACACAGAAAAGCCGAGGTTGGTGAGGACGACCTAACACCACATGTTCTAACTTGGCGCCACAAAAAAATACTCCCTCGAAACATTATCTCAACGGCGACCGAGTGATTTACTAGGAGTAACACCCAGGGAGGAGCCAACTCACTGCTAAGTCGTAACTGATCTAGCAAGACAAGCTTGCTAACCATTAAACCATGTCACAGTGCAACAAGCTAGAATATGAAGAATAAAAATAATGGTCCTTACACGCTGGAGATGATCAATTATCAAACGATAAACATGTAGATGGATATCAATTACTGAGTGCGATGGGCAAATTGTTGCCATTTTATATTTTTAATTTCGAGCGTGCGCATTGCTTTTTTTTTTTTGTCGACTGCACAGTAAGTAAGGTCAGTTGATCACCTGGTGTGAAAAAAATACCAATATGAAGCAATTCAATTCTGCCAGAAATTTGGAAATGGCATGCTGTAATGCTTGGCATTTGTGCCGGAAGCCTTAATACGAATATTTCAGAGTGTTTGAGAGTCAATCTGAGGACAATACAGAGGATTCGGAAAGGTTTTAATGACAAAGGTGTTTGGAATGATCACTACTGATGGTGACATTATGCCTTCATTCATATTCCACAGCATCTCAGACACAAAACATATCAAGGCCTATATCAAGTGTTTCGAGAAGGTAATGCTGCCCTGGGTCAAGAGGGTGTTTGCTGGAAGGCCCTATGTCTGGGAACAGGACAATGCACCATCCCACACAAACAGGAGAACACAGTCAGACAATATCTGCGACTACATCACCCTTTACATCTGGCCACCTAACTCCCCAGACTGCAACTCCCTTGATTATTATGTCCGAGGTGCAGTTGAGTGAGAGACCAACAAAACACCTTGTAACTCCAAAGATGAACTAAAGGCAAGGATTATGGCAGAATTCACCTACTTAAACAAAGACACAGTCCAGAATAGTTGCAGGGGATTCTGATGTTGTTTGGAGGCCGTTGTTGAAGCCAATGGTGATTTTATTGAATACATTTACTCTTTAGTATTTCAAGATATTTTTGCGTAATTTTGGTAAATATATCTGTTAAAATGAGATATAAGTGTTATATTCAGTTTGGCGTAATTTTGACGACAATTTATCCATCGCACCTTGTTCGCTGATACCTTTGAGAAGTGAACTCCATTAAATAGGTTGGTGCAGTCTGATCTGCTCACCTCAAAGAGCCAGCTCATTTAATGTTTCTAAATGTCAACTAATTTTGCATTCAACAAATAAATTTATACCTACTACAGCAAAGGAAAGACCTGTATAGATATTGTAATACTTAAATTATTTAAACATTAAATCAGAGATTCGGAAATTCAGAGATTGATATAACTAAACTTTGGACTCTAGATTCACAAGAGATGCTCAAAATGGTGGCCGTAAACTTACAGGTAATTATTAGTACGGTACTGCTTAGTTAACGTTGGCCAAATTGTCCGGTGGGATTGTTGCACGTGCATTTTCAATTTCTTGTCTAAGGGCTCTCAACGTAGTCGGTCTTTTGCAATGCAGAACATCTCTTAGGACTTGTTGATGCTACAGGCATGAGGGTAATGGTACCTGTCAAGAAAATATCGTACTACAGTGTTAATATAGTATTCTAAACTTTTTAAGTTCCTTAAGTGTGTATACACTTTTGGCGGACTTCCTCTCTTTCTCACTCTACCCGCTCGTCTATTTATATATACAGGTCTGTATTGTGTGTAGTCTATTCTATTATTCTAACGGTTATTTTGGTGCGTGGTATCGGTTGTCTTTCGAATTATTCTAGGGACTACTGAGTGGGGATAATTGTGGATCCGAATGCAGTTTTTTGACTATTTATTGTGTTGTTAGTTAACTTTTCATTTATTATTTTTTTGTTGGTCGTTATTACTACGTTGTCTTGTCTTTATATGTACATGCGTAGTTTGTTAATTTGTTTATTGTTTACTTACTATATTTACTTATTATTTACAGATATGACGAATATCTCAAGTTAGTGACTTCGTGGACCACGTCCAGTTGAATCGAACGGGTTGTTACGTAATTTCGCTGATACTCCCGTCGGGCAGCAAGTTAATAGAGGACGGAAGCTTTCCTCAGCTGAATTTCCAAATTTTGCAAAACAGAGCGGGACTTCCGCTGCACCATCTCCGAAACGATTCTCATCATGCTCTCAGCCCAGAGTAACTTAGAATGAACAGGCTGATATCTGAACGTTTCTGAATGGAATCGTTTTCTCTCCACCATATCATATCTTTTGTGACTCTTAGTGAGTTCGGCCTTTTTAATATCATTACCCATCTTCGTCTGCCATCCATTTATACAAGCTCGTTAGGCAGATTAATCACCTCTGAGAATTGTGTAAATTCTGCGCTGAATTATTTTGAAAACAGGGTGCATTTCTTATTTACATGCAGACTACTGTCCACATCTTGTTGTTGTTATCAGAACATTCATCTGGTGTATACCTATCCTGGCAACCCATAAGGTGTTTCGAACTGAAACCTTTATTTATTCAAATTCCGTTCAACTACCCATATTTAGGGATATCTCGTATGGTTCTTATTTAGTAACGCGGATCACTAGTAGATTAAATAGTTGGTTCTTGAATTTGGTAACATAGTAATTGTGAGTTCAGTCCTTGGGCCGGGCAGTGCGTACTTCCTGAACTCAGTGGAACTGGAGCGAACAATGATTGAGCAGTACTAAAATGATAATGATACGAGATATGTCTAGACATGCGTAGTGGAACGAGAACAATCTCATTGATCAAATAGAATGTTCAGTACCAAATCTCCAAACATAAATAATATCCCGGGTCTGGCAAATATAACGCCCTTTTTATTAACTTTCATTGAACAAAAATAAATTAGAATAGTTTAAAATGGCTTAGGCGTTCGGGAATGGATCAATCTTAATTTGGAGCTGAGATAGCTAGGACGACGTGAAGTAGCCATCACGATCACCCCCACACTTTTTCTTGTGAGGTGTACTGAAAGATCTTATTTACAGGCTTAAATCGAAAATAGTTCCTGAATTAAAACTGTAAATGACTGGTAATTTTTCTGAAATTCATGTGTTGAATGGTTTGTGGAAGTGTTGCTGATACTGTTCAGCGTGAATGTGAAGGGGAGCATTTTGAACGTTTTAAATAGTTTGTTAATCGTAGCAAATCATGTTGTTTTAATGTGACAATACTTATAAATATTCTTAAATTTATTTAAAAAGGTGTTACTTTTGCCGCAGCCTGTATTAGAAATAATATATAAATTTACCTGAAATAACCAAAAATATTCATAAAATATTACATAAGTTATAAATAATTCGTGCGCTTAAATATATTAACTATTTACTCAAGTTTAGATTTTGAACAGTAATGTTTTGCTATATATATGTCACCCCAAATATTATGCAGATGGATCAGAAATTATCAAGTTAAAGTTAAAATTTAATATAATGACGGAGACTAAAAAATCTATCGCTATTCCATTAACAATTAAAATTTTATAAGACACGTTATATTTAATTATAATTAAAATTAATATAACTGAATTCTACATTTTACCTAACACATCTATTTTATTCTATTAAAAGTAATATTTTAAACAATTTACATCATAAAAAATTTGAAGTTAAACATTTTAAATTTAAATTTAAATTTAAATTTTAAACAATTACATTATCATAAAAATAATCTGTTTATGCAGGCAAGAAAACACGATATATATAAAGCAGTTTTTTCAAATTTTCACTGATGAATTTTGGCATCTCCACGTTATATCATAAATTTGATACAAAGCGACTGGGTAAAAAGTACCCAGTCGCTTTTTGGCATCTCGACGTGATGTAATGATTAGCAAGCTTGTTGCTCTAGAATAATTTCGATCCCCATTGGGTGCCGATGGTTTCGGCTTTGTACTACATCTGAGCTATGATTACAAAATTTCCATTACTGAATTGTTTATTCTTTGTTTTTATATATAACATATAAACATTAATAATTTTATAGATTTGATCTTGAGTGGTGTAAAAATTACAATTAGAGCCATTTTACGCAATCTGTTGACAAAAAGGACTGAGGGCAGCGGCAAAAGTAATGCATAATGTGTAAGTCTCAGGACCTGTGAACCTAAGTGTGGAACGAAACTGGTTCAGAAATTTCAAGAAAAGGGACAACAGACTCGAAGACAAACCAAGTCCAAAGAGACCTTCTGTTGTGGAAGATGAGGTCTTGCTTTTAATAGTTGAACAAAAGTCTAGCACAACTCGGCAGAACTTAGTCCTTCACAACGCCACATCAACTGATAAACTTGGTCTTATCAACACACGCTGTTGAAAAGTTCCTTGTGAATTGACTAATAACCAGGCACAGTGATGTGTGAATATTTACCAACAACTGCTGGTAAATCCTCAAGATTCCTGTTTTTTTTTTTTTTTTTTTACGTCGAATTGTAACTGGGAATGGGAAATGGAACTACTTTCGTAATCCTAATTAGAGAAAATCAGTCGCTTCGTTCCTGTCAGACTTCAGGACCTGTTGTTAAACAAGGGCCGGTTGAAAAGAAAGTCATGTGTTCTTGGTGGAAAATAGAAGGGCTGTTGCACTTTGAGTTTGTCCCAGAGGTCATGCCATGAACGCTAACCTTTATGCCCAACAACTGCAGCGAGTATATGATGCTTTGACAACCGTCATTGTTCAATCAAAGGCACACACCTCTGCAGCATGTCAGTGCCACACAGCGAATATGAGCAAGTGCAATACTTGAGGAACTGGAAATACTGCCCCGACCTTCCTACAGTGCAGACATTGCACCATCACTGTACCACATTTTCCGATCCATGGCTCATTTCTTGCGAAGACGGTGGTTCAAAATATGGATGAGATTGTAAACTGGTGCAATGACATTTTGTGTCTAAACCATCCGAATGCTGTAAGCATGGAATTGAACACTTGTCACAACAGTGGCAACAAATAATAGAATAATTATGGGATATATTCTGATGAATAAACGCTTTTCGTATGTAATTTGTTTGAACTATTAAAGCTTGAAATAAGAAATAGTTTTTGGCTCAACAAGTATATATATATATATATATATATATATATATATATATATATATATATATACAATTTATTTTTAAAAGACATTTTTATGTTTAACGTTCTTTTTTTAGATACAAGTATTTAAGTAAATGCTCTGTTTTAATACACAGTAAATAACATTTACCGGCCTGAATGACCGAGAAATTTTCATAGAAAATATTCGTCCTTTTGACAGGATTCAGGCCGGTAAATGTTATTTAATACTGTTTATTATAAACAGAGCATTTACTTGTATCTATAAAAAAAGAACGTTAAACATAAAAATGTCTTTAATAAATAAATTGTCGGACTTTGTCCATTTCTTAATATATGACGTCATTTGTTTACATTTTGATACGCCAGAGCAGTTATGAATGTACGAGATTCATGGAAGATTGAAGTTTATAAGCAGTAAATTCGACCTTGTCTACCGAACGCTCCTTTGTGGCTGGTCGGTAAGGCACGTCAGCGTAAATGACGGTTCCGTATAGGATGCAGGTTCGAATCCTGTCAAAGGACGAATATTTTCTATGAAAATTTATCGGACATTCAGGCCGGTAAATATTATTTAATGCTGTTTATTATAAACAGAGCATTTACTTAAATACTTGTATCTATAAAAAAGAACGTCAAACATAAAAATGTCTTTAATAAATATATATATATATGTGTGTGTGTATATATGAACTTTATTCAAACATTGCACATAGCGAAGATGCATGGAAAATGGTAATAATTTAATGCTATTCTTTGTATACCTTCATCATTGAGCACGAATTACGCCTTTAATTCATTGACTGATGAACAAGATTCACTCGTGGGTAGTAGTTTTTATTATGACGCCAACAACAAGTTTTAACTTTTTTGTGGTCTTGCCATCAAGGCTACAACCAAATAACTGTTATCTGGCGTCTAATGTAGGAACGAAAAATCATACTGGCAACAAAACCAAAGTTTCTATGAGAAAATATATTGAAAATAAAGTATTAAAAACATATTGCTTAAGTTGGCTATTATAAAGATAGTGTTTGAAGTCAGATTTCTTAATTGATCTCTTACTAACAACGTGCTAAATATTTTCTATTTTCTGGAGTCATTAGTGTAATAATTAAGCACACACATAAATTATTTATCAATCTCATTTATTTAAAAGAGGAAGCCATGTTGAGAGCCATAAATATATTATTCTTGAGCGTGCTTCTATGAGTTATTAAAAAAGTATTTTCAGTTAATGCAAAGGTAACGCGTGATTGTTTACAATAAAAAAATATGATTTCCAAAGGCAAAGCAATATATTAAGAAACAGGAAAATTCTGGTAGAATCAAAGAATAGGTGGCTGAACTGTAATATGAATAGTTTCATGTGGTAGTGAATGCTGGATAAATTCCTAGCAAACTTGAGGTAACAGATATAGTTCTACAGAATGATGATGAGAATACAATAGGCGGAGTATGCGAGCGAATGAGAAAGTGTCGGTGGAAATGGTAACACTAGTGTAAAATATCTGGAACACATCGGAAAATTGACATGGAGAATGAGAAACACAGAGGAAATATGGAAAGAACAAAGAGTTGAGGTAATGATTAATTAACCTACTGAACGGCAGAACAAAGACTAGGGGATAGAAATGTGAAAGACAGTGTTTAGAGATACGGTGGATAAGGAGTTGTGGAGACCCATGATGATTTTATGGATGAACACGGCAAGTATGTTTTAATGTTCAACTTGTGCAACACCCGAGAGCCACTCGTGGTAGAGGACTACAGAATAAGAGGTACAATGTGTGGGAAGATAACTTCTAACCCTAGATTTGAACTGGTTAAGTGGTAGTGATCGGTAAAGCATCCTCTTGGGAGTCGGTTCCACAAAGCAGCGGTTCGTGTGAGGTTCTCAAGTGGAAATTACATCTCACCAAGAGAATACAAAGGGAATGTGGGTGGGTGGTTGGCTACGTAGCGAATCTTAGCCGCGAGTATTAGAACTGATGGAATTAAGGAATGTATTTCGGCTGTGCTCTTTCCATAGAGGTAGGAACATAGCAGTGGGAAATTCGCGGCGTCTCGTCTGTGAGAAAGAGGTTGTAAGACAGAAAATAATTTATCACCCATAAGGACACGGAGAGGCTTTTAAACTGGAAAAAAACTTGAACGTGAAGAGTGAGCAGTTCCTTCCCATTAATAGTGACAGTATCATTACTTTTGGTCTGATCTGCCTTTTTTAAAGGTAGAGTATAGCAGGCGGAGTCAGTTACTTACTGCAGCTGTACATGGAAACGACCATTTTTCCAGCATCTTTAGCGATGGATCGTATTTACAACTGGATTTCATTTTAAGGACCAATAGGCGCTCAAGGCACGCGGCCACCTTGGGGAACACCTTTTCATCGTGATTGATTAAATGTCTAGATCCGATTAGCGTTGATTGAATGTAACTAGTTTGGTTTTCGAGGCATAGGATGTAATCATCCAGTTTTTCCCCACTGAGCAGTTAGAGCTAGGTCAGAGGTGAGATCAGCTGCCAATCACTGGTTGTGTAAAGTTTTGGAATTCGGCATTTAATCTCCTTCGAAGTAGTCCCCTACTGAAGTTGCAACTTTATTCGGCGTTGTTTCCATTGATGGAAGCATTCCTGAAACTCCTTTTTTGGGATAGCGAGTAGCTGCCTCATCGCATTTACTTGAGTTTCGTCCATCTTGAAATCTTGTTCCTTTTAAGTGCGATTTAATTCGTGAAGAGGAAAAAGTCACATGGCGTGAGATCTGGGGGCTATGCTTGTTGTCGGAACTAGGGAATATTGCGCTTACCCGGAAACTACGGCACAAGCCATGATTGATCACTGATGGTACCTCTGTGGTGTGTTGAATCGATCACACATTGCACACATACTTTCACAACACTGCTATAATCATCAGTGTGTATGTGAGACAGAGTTCAAGGTCAATGTGTAAGAACTTTGCGTACGTTAGTTTAGTTACCATAGCAACAGTCGCAGTACTTTTTGATCAGATGTCGTACATCCGACAGGCTCCAGAAACATATTGGACGATTTTGAAATTAATCTTTAACTATCATTTTCAATATATCATATTCTTAATTTGAGTATCCTATAAATTACATAACATCATAAGATCGGTAATATACGTTTATAATACGATCAGCGATGATCATCTTGTCTCACCGTAACGTTATGTTTGCTTTTCTGTCAGTCATTGGAATTATTGTTATGTTGGTTAATCAAAAGAAAACAACTAAAGCCAATCTATCCAAATGCACCGGTTTTAATCGTCTGAAACTGCGGTGGTCTACATCATCTTAAAATTAGTAGCATTTTATGAGGGCGATGTTCTCTTACGATCAATACCAAGAAAATGTTTACGGCATCCTTAATATTTGCTATATTTATTTGTTCTAAAACTATATTACGCAGTGGCTGAATTATTGTTAATCTGGGCCTCGAGCGATCCGGCATAGTTATATTTTGCTCCTCTTGCAGAAACGGAGAGAAAGATAAAAGCGTTTGAGAACAAATGCACGAGAAAACTCCTTGGCATCTTTATTGGGATCGTAAAACCAATGAGTTTGTGCGGAAAAGGGTTAAAAGTTTTGTGGGCCACCAGGAACCTCTTCTAGCCATTGTCAAACGGAGAAAAATGGCATGGTTTGGACACATTGCAAGGCACCGTTAAAGGTGGACGAAGGAGAGGATGCCAATGCAAAAAATGGTTGGACAATGTCAAACAATGGACAGATATACCAGAATTGCTGGTGGCTGCCGTTGATAGACCGTTGTGAAGGAGATTCAATATGGCTCCTGAATGCGGACCCCCCTACAATTACAAAGGTCAATCGGATGATGATGATGATGATGATGATGATGATGATGATTTGACAAGAGATAGTGAAATGAATTATTGAAGAAGATGATGCAAAAGACAAAAAGGAGAAGATGAGCACTGGGTAGAAAGAAGGCAATTTGAAAAAGAAAAAGAAAAACGAAAAAAAAAAAAACACGTAACTACAAGTAAATCTGTTGAAACACAAGCTTTCGTACAGTCAACGAAGCAAAGTCGAAACTGGTCAGTATGTAAATGGGTGACACGGAATTCGTTATCGACGAGCCGAGTTCGAATCCCGGTCACATTCATTTTCTTGCTAAAGGAAAAGTACGAATCATCTCCCCCATCAAGCTATACGTTAAATGGAATCGTAGACTGGACTTTCTACCCTTAGTTAAGTATCAGTCTCGAGATAGGCAACTCGCTAAAAGTGTTCCATCCTTCAGCAACCTGGGCTACTCGTGGGAATGTGACGTCCCGTAAAAACGAGCTGTGCGTAAAATTGTAAATCATGTGAGTTGCGCAATCTGCCGCAAGTGGAGATAGCGTCTACTTTTTTTTTTTTTAATTTGAGCAGACGATGAGAATAAAAGTGGGACAGGGGAAAGCATAAAAAAGGCGAAGGGAAAAATTAAAGAAAATTAAAAAAAAAAACAAAAACAAAAAAAAAACAGACTAATAATGTTTATAAGACCGGCAAAAAGTGAACAATGTCTGTGCGATGAACAAGAAAAAAAAAACTTGTTTAAAATTGCTATTTGATTTATTAGCTGTCTTTAACAATGCTCAGAGACTCGGACAAACTGTTATTGGATGATAGTGAGAAGGGTACATTCTTTTCGATTCGAATACCAAAACTAATTTGACAGTTTATTCGCTGCTTGTATTAATTCTTTCCTTGTACATGCTCTGATAAACATCTGAATCAGTTTTCTTTTAAGCCAGTGGACGCCCGAACGCCGGGAACAAAGGTTATTGGCTATTTGTTTTCATACAAGTGGTTTAAGGGCAATCGACTGGCAATACACGCCGTCATATGAAAGTATATATATATATATTACAAAGTCTGTTAATCAAACACTCACGCACTTATGTCTTAAAGTGAAAATAAAATTCACTTTTAGTTTCCTTGAACGCCATTCATTTCGTTTTCCTGGAAATTGATGGTGTCATGAAAAAGCATTATTATCATCTGAGATTGACGCAAAAGGGCGTCTTTGATTGCAATCATTTTCCAGAAATTTGTCTAAAGAAACGAAATATTTGTAAAAAGCATTATACAAATAAATGCTTTAAAAGTTGACCTGTATATTTTGATGAATTTTGACTTGAATATATAATAACGCTTTATCACAGCGAACAATACAAGTGAAGAGATTTATATATATTTATTTCCAGGGATCACACAAAGTCTTTTGAGAGTGTTTGGTCAGAAGAACTACTTGATATATTAGAAAAGCTTGCTTTAAACGGGAAAATATTCGAATAATACTTAGCCTCCACTGGGAACAAATAGCTAGCATACAGACTGGGAAAAGTATTTTTAAGCAAAAAAGTACCAGAAAGAGGAATATATCACTAATGCATTTTCACAGCATCTTGTACAGCGAGACGATCTTAAAAGAGCTAGAAAATCTACTAGTAATTTATTGACGTCGTAGTCTTAGCATAAGATACGAAGATAAAAGTATGTTGATGGCAGAGTCCGAAAAAAAACCAACAAAAAACAACAACAAAACAAAACAAAACTGAAGAACCTATTCAGTGAGACAATCAGAAGAAAACATATCAGTAATTTAATAGTGGACATTGTATTAACATAAGATGCACTGTAGGTTGATGGCAGACTCACAAGAGAATCTGAAATATAGGGAAGAAGAAAAAACTAACCATTAATTTCAAGAATTAGAATATGCGACCGTCATCAACATCGAGTGGTCTTTTATACATTGAAAATCCGGTTCCCGTGCCATCAGCGAAGTGGAGCCTGATCAGTACCTCGATGGGTAACCGCTTTATATCAGGTGTATTAAGCTTGTATATGCGGCTGGCGTAATGGATAACGGCTTGTAGTTGTTATTCGCAGAGCCGAATTCAAGTTCTAGTACGGGTTGTTATATTCACTTACGCGTAAATATCCTTAGATTATATATGAATCCACTTCTTCTCCCTCAAACTATGGGTTAATTAGTAAGACTTGCATCAGTAAATAATTATTATCCCCCCCCTAAAAAATTATTTTCTAGCTTTAAATAACCTGCACAGGGTTGATAATCTATAAAAGACAAATCAATCAATCAGGAAAGAGATAGTCCAAGATAATACCCTCGTTTTGGGATCCTCAAAGTTACTGAAGTAAAGGAATTGAATTATTTGTGTAGTGTTTTGTAGCGAAGATAAAATATAAAGGTAGATGATTGCCTGCAAGACGAACAGCCAACGGTAAGAGCTACGAATCGGAGATGTTAAAATTCACCAAGTACAGAAGTTTAGATATCTGAGTTTTTTTTTGTTTGTTTGTTTTTTTTTTTGTTTTGTTTTTTACAGAGAAGAGAAAATATGACATCCGAAGGGGTATTGGGATAGCAAAATATGACTTCAAAAAAAAAAAAAAAAGAAAGAAAGAAAAAAGTGTTGAAATATAAAGAGAGTTTTAATATCAATGCTTATAGAGCAGTGCATGCTAGAAAATGTCGAAACAGATGAAGAAGAGACCCACGGGGGCTGGGGAACAAAAAAGTGCTCTACAGACGGATATTGAGAATATCATGGACGGAATATATGAGCAACAAGGACATTTTAAGGAAAATAGAAAGAACAAGTACAATTATATTTTGAATCAAAGAGATGTAGGATGCATAAAATAACAAGGAAAAAACCCGCGATTGTCACGTGTTTATTACGAGAGTCGACGGAAAGGGATGACAAGCATCCTGCTGCAAATGAAATGAGGAAAGATGGCTTTAAAAATTTAACACTCCACGACCATATTGAAATTAAGAGAAAAAACATGTGTAACCAAACAAGTGTAAATGAATGGCAGAACACGAATAGGGAGGAATAATTAAAAAAAATGAAAATATAGGAAGAATAATGATTACTCCCGTACTGAAAGAACATGGCACATAGAAGAAGAAAGTAGTTTAAGAACAGACGAAGGAAATCGTCGTAGAAGTCTTTCAACATCTAAATAACGGATTAAAGGAGGTGCAAAATGTTTTTTTTTAGAAATTAATACATAATTAGTAAAATACTGTATAATACCCGGTGGCCCAAAATTCACCATGGTAACTGAACATTTAATAACTTTTTTGTTTATAGACATTTTTTGTTTTCTTTCAGGTATTTTATAGAAAGGTCATTGGAAATTAATCCTGTAAAAATACACGACAGAAAAGTATTTAAATCCTTCTACCAAAACCAAGAATCAGTAGTTCAAAACTCAACGCGCACATCGTCACCATTATTTTGTGAGAGATTCTCCAAGTTTTGAGAGTAATGGTTCAGTAAGTAACCTTTCACGAATTTGCGTACCTCGTTCGGTTAGGAACGAAGTATTATTTGAGCGAGAAAGGGAGAGTATCGAAGAAGATCCGAGCGCATCAACTCGAAGGCGGTCTCGACAGGTTTGAATCTCTTGGACGTCTCTCCGACGAATTCGTAAATGCGTCAACCTGTTTCGGATGGGGCAACTGATCATACGACAAAGGCCACAATCCAGCTTCTCAAACAAATTTTAGGAAAAGGAATAATTTCACATAGTTGCGGCATAAACTATGTTCTCCAAATCTGACAAATATTGAATTCTACCCATGCGACTACCCTAACCTCGCGCCTAAAAAAGGTTTACGCCATCAAACCCCAGACTCTCCAGCAACTAATGGACAACATTCAGACGGAAATGAAAACCCTCCAGCCTGAAACAATGAGAGAAGTGATGGAAAATACCTTAGAAAGGGCACGTTTGTGTGAAGCTGAAAATTGATGTCACTTAAAGTATAAATTTATTTACCTTATCTACCCTATGTAATACAATGATATTGTGAATTGAAGTTAAAAAATAAAGTAGTTACTAAATTTTGAAATGCCTTGGTAACTTTTGGTCCAGCCGGTATATAATTTCGTGTTTAACCATGTATGCTGGACATCTATGAAGAAGAGACTTCAACGATGAGGTTTTGCTGATGGATATGTGGGCGATTTTAGAACTGAAAGGAAACTTAATCGAATAATCAAAAATTATTTAAAATTTGATTTGAAATAAAATTAGAAATGAACGCTCCTAGAATTTGACACTCACAGTATATATTAAGGTAACTGAAACAGTAAGGTGCAATGAGTAACCTACTTAAAGGAATTTAGTGCATAGAAGAACAAAGTGAGAAATTAGAATAACAAAATCAGAATGTTTTGGAGATTACTGTCGACATGTTATTAAGAATCTTATAGAGTTTGATCTTGAAAACTTTGGCATTTATTAAAATATCAAACCAACTAACAGGCTCAGAAAGGAAAAAAGATTCAATAAAGAGTTAAGCGTTGCTTAGTGCTACAAGGGACAGAAAGCTGTGGTGAGCCGTGATCACCCTTGTACTGAATTCAAATGGCACATAAATGGTAAGAGTCCATTTATTTATTATTTTAAAAAGAATTATGTCGTAAAATAATTCAGTTTGCTTTCTCTTTTCTTTTTAAGTGCCGTGTCCTTTCAAGAGGTAGGCGATCATGGCTCCCAATATGTTTCATGCCTCTGCCAACACCCCCAGACCGCGTTCTACCATTCACTTGCTTAAGCCCACCAGGTATGTCTTTCATTACTTTCCCTTGTATCTCTTTCCCTTTTTTCGACCCGTGAGTATCAGATTCTCCAAGCCCTCCTTTCTCATTACGTGTCTCAGAAATTTCATCTGCCTCTTCCTTATGTTAAGCATAAGCTTCCTCCTTGTTTTCATCCTCTCTAAGACCTTATCGTTGTTCACACGCTCAGTCTATATCTTTAGCATCCTTTAATGTTAAACACCACCATACTGCAAATATCATCAGCGCATTCAACAAGTGACGTTTGCACCATCATTTAATGAATGACGGTCCTTTTCTTTTGGAATGTCATTCATTTCTTATTCTTTCTTTCAATCTTATTAGTCTCTTCTTTCTTTCTTTTTTTCTTTCTTTCTATTCTGTCTTTCTTGCTTATTCTTTCTTTCTTTCTTTCTTTCTTCCTATTTTGTGTTTTTTGCTTATTCTTTCTTTCTTTCTTTCTTTCTTTCTTTCCTTTCCTTCCCTCCTTTCTTATTCTTTCTTTGTTATTGTTTTCTCCTTATAATATCTAGTATATTGTCTCAATCTTTATTATGTTTCTTTCTTTTCCATGTTTTCTCTTTTCACTTATTCTTTTTTCTTTCCCTTTTTTTTTTTTCTTTCTTTCTTTTTTATTATTTCCTTGTATCTTTCCTATTTTCGTCCCAGTGCTAACTAAATTATAAAAACATAGATAAAATACTACCCCTCCAAAATATAAGCAAAATGGGCGAATGAAAAGTGTCCAAGAAGAAAACTTAAACAAAAGAATTTTCTTCTTGTATTAACGAAAGTAAACTTGAAAACCTTTAATTTGCTTAAAACGTAAAATTACTACAAGCAGTAGCTTGCAATTATTTGAAAATTTTGTGTAACTGTAGAACGCTTCATGAGATGTTCGTAAAAAAATCCAATGCTGATATTGCAGTTGCTATGATATTTTTGCTGGTATTTGAGCCCGCTGCACGATTCCAGATAATTTTAGATTTTTTTTTCAACATGTGTACTCATGTCTTTTGACCTGTATTGCGCCAATGTCTTCG
>CAHIKZ030003932.1:890000-990000 GCA_903632075.3 Acanthosepion pharaonis
GAGAAGCAATCGGAAGGGGATTGAAGTCAAAATGCCAGGTGAAATGCTGTAAATATCTGAAAACTTGATAGATCAACGGGACGAATTTGGAAAATGGCTCGAATGAGGCGAATCCAGTACCGTAATCTTTTCCAGTGTGCATCTTGCAACATGTGGTTTTATCTTGTCATGCAAGTGTAACACTTTTTCCAACTGGTATATGAATATCACTTTTACAACAGACAAGTGTTCATTTGAAAACACAACAAACTCTGAGGATCATTTAATTCATGAATTCAACTACCATTTAATTCATGAATTCAACTACCTTTAAGATCGCTTCGAGAGACGACTGAAGTTGGTCGCCCATAGCAAGGGAACGTTTAAGAGCAAAATTCCTAACTGTAACGTAGTAAACCATCTCTGACATTTCTTGATTATTTACGCAAGAAGTAAAAATATTTCTCTATACCTTGGGAGCTGATGAAGCTTTTTTGGACCTAAAAAATACGCGGTATATCAAATGGGTTTCATCATATACACAATTATATGGGTCATATCAATGTAAAAAATATACAACTTGACATTAAATATTCCAGAAGTAAAAAAGAAAGATCGTAACGCTAATTAATATGCGTAAATATACGTTTTATAACCAAACAACGGTTATTGTAAATCAATTGGGAGAAATGTCCGATCTATTATTTTTTCAAGAATATATGCATATGCAAATACACAATCACATTGTCGTGTAATACCCACAAAACAATTATAGGTCGTTAAATCAAAGACGATATTTGAAGGGTTGAAAATGAGCGTCACTGGCACATTCCAAAATGAAAAGATAAAATGGAACGTTAGCGCAAAAGATAAAAAAAATCTCTCTAAGTTGTTAAAAAATTATAACAAAATTGCTACAAAATAATAAGGAAAACATTTTACAAGAAAAAATATTTATATAACGTAAATGAAGCAAATTCGGAATAAAAAAAACGAAACAAACTTTTAAATTGAGAGAGAACTTTCGTAAAACTTTCCTGAGATCGTTTAACTAAAAAATATTCTCTTGCCAAGGAAGGCGAAGTCCGGTGTGCTTGTTACATACGCAAAGGTCATGAGCATTTCATTTGGAGGATAGCGAGAAATATTCACCAACACTGGTCTACATTCAATACACGTTTCTGTTTTTCTTTTCATTGCTTTCTAAATTGATAGGATATTTTTTTCGAATTCTAACATTATATATGTCTGTCTTTGTGTTTATTTCTTTATTTCTATCATATATATATATATATATATATATATATATATATATATATATATATATATATATATATATATATATATATATATATTTCACATTGTACATTTCTCTGTTTTAATATTGAATCTTCCGTGGAAGCCTGACGAGCGGGAGCAAAACCGTTCTTCCCCCCCCTTTGTTGTTGTTTTTTTTTATTATTTATATTAATTTAATATGTCTTGTAATATTAAATTTTATACTTTTATTTATATATATATATATATATATATATATATATCTTTTAAAATGAACTGTATTTTTAAGTAAAGAGTATTCAATAATGGGGATATAGCGTTTGCAAATATAAACAAAGTAGACACTAGAAAGAAACACGGCATGGTAACCGTCGATTTCACACCTTAGATGATCATCAAAGCATCTGTTCTCATTACTTTAGACGTGAGAATAAGAATCACTATGCAGTGCTGTTTTTCATGGCCATGTCTCTTAGAACTGAGGCCCTATTGAGTGGGTTACACATAACCCCGTCTTTAGTATTGGGCATTATCTCCAATTTAGACCCCAACAAGGCTAGTGTTGGAGATGGAATACCAGCCATTGTCTTGAAGAAATGCGCTCCTGAACTGGCGCCCGCCCTCTCTAAACTATATAACTACTGCCTCAAGGAATCTTGTTTTCCTGACTTCTGGAAGTCTTCTTCGATAGTTCCTGTCTTCAAGAACTCTGGCGCCCACTCTGACCCTTCTAATTACCGTCCTATCAGTCTCCTACCCCTCTTTGGCAAAGTCTTCGAATCCCTAATCAATACCGAAGTGGTTAACCACCTTACATCCCATGATCTGCTCTCAGACAAGCAATATGGCTTCCGCTTTGCCCGATCTACAGCTGATGTGCATACGGTCATCACTGAAACTGTCTACCAAGCTCTTCAAAATAACGGGGAAGCTTTTGCTGTGGTCCTAGACATCTCTAAAGCATTTGATAGGGTTTGGCATGCTGGCTTCTTCACAAGCTTCAGGGTTATGGCATTACGGGTCGATTGTTTGACCTAATACAATCATTCCTGTCAAACCGTGAATTGAAGGTCGTTCTCAACGGATTCTCCTCCAGTTCCTATCCCACGAACGCATGTGTTTCTCAAGGCTCCATCCTAGGCCCCACTCTGTTCCTTATCTACATAAATGATCTTCCTGACGCCATAAATTCACAAGTTGGCATCTACGCGGATGACACCACTATTTACTCCTGCCTCAAAAACAAATCTAGTGTCGCTGACAAAAATGACCTGGCCGTGCGTCTCGAAAAGGACCTCCAATCGGTTGTGAACTGGGGCAGGAATTGCCTGGTCAACTTTAATGCCTCAAAAACAAAACTGCTCTCTATTAATCACCACATAGATCCTTCCCTGCCCTCCATTAAGAATGCCTGACGCTCAACTTCTCGAGAGCAACTCTCTGCGGCTGCTCGGTCTCACGTTGACTGCTGACCTGAGATGGAACAAATACATTGAGTCAATTGCTTCGTCCACCGCAAGGAAAGTTGGCTCCCTGTGCCGCGCCACGAAATTTTTCTTCCCGTAATCGATCCTTCAGATCTACAAATCAACAATTCGCCCTTGCATGGAGTATTGCTGCCATATATGGTCTGGAGCCCCTTCTGTTTGCCTCGGGGTTCTTGATAAGCTCCAGAGGCGGATATATAATTGGCCCTGTTCTGGCATCTCGTCTACAGTCGCTCTCTCACAGACGCGCCGTCGCCTCTCTCTGCCTTTTTTACAAATACTTTCATGGTAATTGCTCCGATGAGCTGCATTCGCTGGTTCCCAGACTTCATGAATTCAAGCGCCCTACGAGGCTGGCATCCCACTCTCATCCCTTTCACTGTCGAAACTACTAAATGTAGCCGTCTCTTCTACTCCAATAGCTTCATGTCTCGCACCTCTCGCCTGTGGAACTCCCTTCCCTATTCCAGTTTCCCTGAGAGCTATAATCTCCAACTATTCAAATGTAATGACAATCGACATCTCCAGTTGCCTTGATCTATCCATTATCCTTCTCCTCATCCTTTCCTCTATCATTCTTATCTGATCTTGCTCCAAATCTTCTGTAACCCCTTGCGTCCTAGTGGATTCCCGCCTTGCTTGGGGTGACACGCTTATATATATATATATATATATATATATATATATCAAAGTGTAGGAGAACAGTAGGATTACAGCATTCAAAGGATGAAATGGAAAGCGTATTTCTTTATCAACGGACGTAGAACTGACAACACGAAGGACAATTACGGATTTAAAAAACGAAATACTGCACCCCATATCAAGAAACTGGTAAACTTCGAAGTGGATATGTCCATGTTCTAATGTAACACCTGCATAAGATAAATATATATATATATATATATATATATATATATATATATTATGTATATATATATATATATATATATATATATATATATATATATATATATATATATATATATATATATATATATAGATATATTTATGTAATATATATTTATGTATATATATATATATATATATATATATATATATGAAAAGATTTAGTGCCACACCATCTATGTATTATTCTTAAAACAGGGGAAATTTTATTATTCAAAAGTCGGATAAAAATGTATCGTCTCTATTAAAAATAAAAAAACAAAACAAACTTAAGGTGTCTTTCGTCTAATGCTTCGTCAGAAGAAAAATCGTCTGAATTATAATTAACTTACTAGAAGGAAACACATCTCTTTGCAATAGATCTAAAACAAAAAAGAGGCGGGGGATGGGAATAAAAAATAATAATTTAAAGTTCACCCAGAACGAAACAAGGACTCGCCGAAAAGTGCCAGTTTTATGTTTCAGTTCCCTTTGCCTAAACAGTTCCAGACAAGACGTGTTGATAACAACCATCCCCAAGATTTTAAGATGGTGTTTAGTCCAAACTCTGTGACGCACAGAGAAGAATTCCGATGAATAATTGGTCCTACAAGTGACAGCATTTAATAAATTCTCATCGATATTAGACATGCATTTATGAATGCCAGGATGATATTGGATCATGTCTACATATAGACTCAGGGACGTGCTGAACAATTCGCTACTCCAGTCGCTGGCTAGTTTTAACCACATAGTCAGTCTCATACTGAAATTTAAAACAATAATTAACTAAATTTTGTTGATGGGGGTGGGGATAAGACATCTTCACGGACGGAAAGGAAAGCACTTCTAGTAGTAAAGATGTTACGTACAACTACAGAACTGAAGCATTGCATAGTGGTTGAAGAAATCTTATCAGCCCATAATTGACTACGATAACTAATGCAGGGACACTTAGGTGGGACAGATGTTTTAATTTCACTAAACTTAGAAATTTCAAGCATAATTTTAGTTTTAATGGTATTCGGCATCAAGTTTGTACTCCGAACATATCATCAATGCACGATAAGTCTTTTGACAAGGGTAATGTTCCTAGACTTAAGGGCGAAAAAGTCCCTGCTGAGATACAACCCAGTAAAATTGGGCTTCCTATATGCGCTGGTGAGAAAGGTACCTTAAGTTTCTCTATTTTTAATCAAGGCGATTCTTTGTTATCCGACATTTTATTAATAAATTTTAACCAATATAAGAAAAATTATTTAATAGATTAAAGATTTGTTGTTTAAAAAACAGCAATTTGGACTTTGCTAGTCTGACGATCCTCTGTAGCTGAGTGGTATAGCACATTAGATCAATTGACTGTTCTGTATTGGACACAGATTCAATTCCTGTCAGAGAACACATATTTCTTATGAAATTTCTGGAAAATGAAAAGTTATATATTATTAAGTTTCTGAAAAATAAAAATTTATTAAATCAAAGAAACGAAATAGCAGCTTTTGTAGACATTTTCCTTAAAAAATAATAAATAATAAAAATAATTTGCATAATTATATATCTATTATTTGATCATAAATAAATTAATTTATAAATGCGCAATTAAAGTCTAATATTTTAATTTTACAATACCATACATAGTGTATTAATAAATAAAATAAATATAGTATTTTAGATCTTTATAAATAAAAATATAAATATAAATAATGTGACTTAATCATATTTGAATACCCCTTTAATAAAATCTCTGTGTAGTTTTGGAATACAAGAAAATAAATCGAAAATAAATGAAAAATATATGCCAAATGTATTGTATTGTAATCCAAAATAAATGAAAAAACAAAACAAAAAACACCCCCCCCCAAATCGAGACATTGATGGTACGTCTGCATAAAAGTAAGTCACTATCAACAGACTGAAACCTCTAATCCCCACCTAATATTAACCGACTTTCAATTTTCCACACAAAACATATACTTGTATCTTCATTCGTCAAAAAACCCAACACCCACTTTATAAAAAAATTCTGAATTCATGAGAATTCAGAATTTTTTATTACCCTACCAACTTAAAATATATAATACTATTTGGCTTATATATAGAGTAAATCACCTTTTTTCGAAGTTTATTTTCAGTATCGTTTGAAAATGGAACTGAACTTCAAATTTTAAGTTTAATTTAAGATTTAAGTTTTTGTCTTGAAAAATTAATTTCTGTGTCGCGATGGAAATATATTTTTTTTTAAAATAATTATATTATTATGCTCTACTGTGTATCGAGCACTGTTTTTTTTTTCTTTTGATAAATGCTAAAGATCTCTGTATTATATATCTAACTGTTCTTTCTTTTTAATTTTGATATATATGTTCAATTTTCTATTTTATCTTTCCAATTTCCAAATAAGCATGGATTTACGTTATGAATAAATTGTGCAATCTGATAATGACTGTGGTAGTCGAAAGTACTTGAATATGGCGACAAGAATGCATAAACTTGTAAGAATTATTCAGAATTGCAATCTCGATGTTTAAAATATCGTTCGGAACTTTGAAAGATAAAATAAATGTTAAATAGTCAAATACTGTTAATGAAATTTATCAAACTTGTTTATATATATATATATATATATATATATATATATATATATATATATATATATATGTATATGTGTGTAGCGGTGACTGTTCACATAGAAACTATTTAGGATTGTTTTAAGGCTTTTTCAGTTAAATGGCATTGAGCTGTTTTTCTCCAGTTTGCTTTTGTAGCATACTCTCTTAGGAGATGCATATTTTATATTTTAGATAAATTATATGTTCTGATATGGGGGGGGATTTTGAAGGCCCTATATTATTTTTATAGTTCTGCTCCTTTGCTGAGGCTTACTTTTTCCGATGCTATCGAGCATTTTTCTAGGCACGATTTGGGATTTTTTTTTTTTTGCTTTTCCCAAGTAAGGATGATTTTTCGGCATTTCCATCCTGACGGATTTTCCGCCACGGTGAGTTTAGAGTGTGTACAGTATTTCCATATCGATATCATCATTGTAATATCTTAAACATGACGAGTGAGTATAAAATGCTCCTTTTCACAAATAGCAGTTGTCAATGCAACTCAAGTAACTTTTACTTATGATCGGTCACTTCACCGGAAACATTTTTAATAATTTTCCATAAAAAATGCAGTAAAACCTCTAAGACACATGGGATTACTGAGTGTGTAAAATAACAAGTAAAAAAGAGAAGCCTTATTAAAGATCGAGAACAATAGAATAATAATCAGGAAGACATCTGATAACGATTAATACTGAATTAAAATTTTTGAAGGTCAAAGTTGACTGGAAAGTATGGATCCTGGAGAGAGTTGAAGAAACGAGAATTGCAATAAATAAATAAATAAATAAATAAATAAATAAATAAAAATAAAATAATTTAGCATAGAACTTAATGGTTAAATCTAACGAATTTAACTATGAATTGATGAGACCCTGCAGCTTAATTTCATAAAGTCTAGGTACCACAGCGAGGAGTTCATCCGAACACATAACTATTTATAGAAAAATCAGACGGAAGCTACTTTACGGCGATGGGAAAATGTCTGAAGCCGAGATGTCAGGTTAGGACCAATAATATTTCTGATTTTTTTAAAAATCTAGAATGTCTAAATATATAGATGGAGCATCGCAACATATGTTGCAGAAATAGTCAAAGCATAGACAAATAGTAAAACCAACAAATATGTATTATAGATAATGTAGAGAAATATTGTTAGTACGACAATGTGAAACGATTTTCTTAGCAATATAGCGCGCAACAGATTCAATATAGTCTTTTCTCTTCATATAAACCAAAGACCTTAGCACAAAAAGGCGCAACTAGTCACCCTCCCATATTGAAAAAAAAAAAATCCCATCCTCTGTGTTCCAAAAAAAACTCCAAATTATGGAGGGTATTATAATAAAAGAGAAGCTACCAACTTTATCTAAGTTATTTTTTTGCATGGTGGACCGTATATTGAAGTGTGCTTAAAAAAAATTCTGTTTGACCGTTTTTCTAACATCCTGACCTGAAATTGGTTACATCAAACGAGAGAATAGCGGAATTAAAACAAAAATAGTTGCCTAAATATAACAAAGCTATACTTGAAAGCGAATGTAGCAACATTCGAAAGTACCCAGGAAAATAATCTAAAATGAAATTATGAACTTTGGCAAATTTGTCGATAACACAAAAAACATAATTTGGAATTAAAAAAAAATAATGATAGACAGAACTTTTTGGGGACTATTTTTGCTGCTGAAGTACACCTTATATATATATATATATATATATATATATATATATATATATATATATATATATATATATATATATTACATTATTCGGAATATTGTCCCAATCTTTGTCGCCATATTTATCACAACGTTTCGGCCGTTGTACGCTCCGGCCTTTTCAGGTGGTTGGAATTTCGAACTGAACCCTTTCTTTCGCTCACTGGGGTAGACTGTTCTAGTTCCACGTGCCATGTTTGATGGATGTCAGTTATCAGATATCTCCTGTTAATTTCCCTCTGAAAGTTCTCCACTGCCATAACCGGGTATTGAACTCACACTCTTTGGGTCGTGTCACTGGTGGGCTCTGTGGGTGACGACGAATAAACGCAAATACGCCTGAGTGTCTGCAATAGGGACTGGCTAGCCGCCTCAGTAGACGGGTATCCTCGAATACGAGCGGCCAGCTATACTATACATACACAAACACACACATATATATATATATATATATATATATATATATATATATATATATATATATATATATATATAGAAGAGAGAGAGAGAGAATCTCAAATGTGCATAAACCCGTACATATTTAGTGATTTGTTGGCTTTCCCCACGTATAGGAACACACAGGTATTTATCTCCAGAAATCTTTTCATTTTTATTTTTCATATCATACATAATGATGCTTCTTCGCATGGTTTACATCGTAAATTCGCACATAAATATCTCTTTTTTACTTGCTTATCTGAACATTTTTTTTCTTTTCTTATTTTCTTATGCCTATTTTTCACCAAATGCTTTGTAAGGAGGAAATACGCGAGCGCGCAATTAATTGCTGAGCACAAGCACACACAGACACATACACACGCACGCACACACACACGCATAGAGAGAGAAACAACAAAAAAAAAACTACTTGACATTTAAGCTTTCGCTCGCTGAGTTTCGGCAATCAGGGTAGGTAATTTTCAGAACTAATCCGTAAAACAGCCTTTACCGAATGCACCAGGAACCAACAAAACTTTCATAAATGATTAACAGGATACCACTGATGGTCTGCCTCTATTATCAAATACATACAATTTCTTACAATGCATATAAAATAGGAATGAAGGTACCCGCATAGAAGTAAACCCCAAGCAATAATAAGAGTAAAAACTGCGAGCGACAAGCACACATACATATATATATATATATATATATGATAATATGATAATAAGATGGACATTTAATTATCTATTTCGTTTATAATTTTTGGATAATTAAAGTCTTCGTCTTCTTATTATCATTATAATGCTCTGTAGTCTACATTGACCTCTCCCTGGATTTATTTCCTCCTCGGAATTATTTCTTCGAGTCATAAACTGGTAAAACACACACACACACACACACACATATATATATATATATATATATATATATATATATATATATATATATATATATTATATGAAAAAATTAAACTTTTAAGTATCAGTTTTATCCCGACATCGATGTTTCTTGATAAAATTTCTTGTCTTCAGGGGTTTTTGGTTTGAACGTTATTTCCACATTTTTTAAAAATTGTTTCAATTTTTTCCACGTCTTTTTCAATCCGCCTTTTTACTCCGTTTTGTACACGTGCATATTCATGAATTTAATCTTTTTTTACATACGCATGTTCATGAAATATTGCTTTTGTGTACGTCTTTATTTTTTCAGCTGCTGATCTTATCCAACCCATGCAAAATGTAGTTAAAATGTCATTAATTTTTCAAAATTTAAGAAACGCTCATAAATATAAATTATTGTAATGGAAAAGATAAGATAAACTATGAACGATGCTAAAGTAAAGTTATTGTTGAATTTTTTTAATATTTTTTTTGGGGGGGGTGGGGAAACTTACTCAGAGGAAAAATTCTCGAGAGTGCCGCTATAGAATTTCGGAAAATATAAATCTGCGTGCCGGACTTTTTCAAATGATGCATTTTTATAAGCGTGCCTAAATTTAAACGTTTTGACAATTTTACTTCTCTTTATACATACTTGTTGCAAAATAGGATCGTAACATTTGCCTTGATAAAGTCCATCGGAGGACGAAACATGTCGGCTAAGTTAAGTCTTCCTTTTGTATTTATTCTTAGATATATACTTATATTTGTGATTTGGCAACACACATACAATTATAACGCCACTATTCTATGGCTATTGTTATAAAACATTCTTACTATATAATGTACATCGTATAAGGATTCTCTATACGTAATATCTGGCTACTTGTCCTGACGCCTGTATTGTATTAGTCTGAAGACTGATTCCAAACAGCTAGATAGTGTCCATCCTGCTCACTTAGACGGGATTCGATACGTCAGGTTTAACATGGGGGACCCGAACGCGGACAATGGAGCCGCTAGTCCAAAATTTACCCATTCCCTGCAAACACCAGGAACAAGCACTTCGCTTTTCTGTTCTACTCAGCCGTAGACAGAGTCCTGACTGAGTTAACTTCTGCCTGCAGATAGAGGTCTTGCTAGTCGCAAGTCAGACAGTGAACTAACTGCCTGGCTCGAAACAGTCTCCCATTACGTTGAGATATGACACTAGGTGGGGATTGTTGTGAGGAATCCGAACGTGTCCAATTGGGCCAATATTCAAAATTTTCCCCAACCCCGCAAAAGCAGTATCGGGTACATTACTTGTCTGTTTTTCTCAGCCGAGTTTCGATCCGTAGACAGTTCCCCTACTGAGTCATCCTCTACACGAAGATAGCTCTTCTTAGTCGTAAGCCAGGCAGCAAACTGCCTGACTTGAAACGGTAATATATTTAACCAGGACTCCCCAATTAGACCAGATACGACACAAAGTCAAGTTTAACGTGGGGAACCCGAGGGCGAACATTGAGAACACTGGTCCAAATTTTACCGATTCTCCATAACTGCAGAGAACGGGTAATTTGCTTGTATGTTTTTTCTCAGATGTGTCTATCTATAGAGTCCCGACTGAGTCGTCTTCTGCCGAAGACAGATGTCTTGTCAATCGTAAGCAAAGCATCGAACTCCCTTAGTCGAAGCCACTAGGTATTTAGCCATGCCTTCCCACTGAGACGGGATGCGAAACAAGGCTAGGCTTACCCTGGGAAACCCGGGCATGAACACTCGGGTCACTGGTTCATAATGTACCCATTCTCAACAACTGCAAGAAACGGGTACTTTGCTTGTCTTTTTTCTCAACCGCGACTCTGTCCGTAGTCAGTTAGGAGACAGGCAGCGATTTGCCTGGATCGAGGCGACTAGGTATTTACCAAACATCCCCACAAGGCAGGATATGGCACAAGGCAGGTTCTTACGTGGGGCAAAACCGAGCCCATAAGATCTGGCAAAACATGGGGTCGGGTTTGTTTGGGTTCCTCTCTATCCGAAAGCAGAGAGTTCGACAAATCATTCGCGAGCCTGGCAGCGAACTACCTGGGTCTTACAACTATCCTGGATCTCTTTATATTAATGGACTAGTTCTTATAGTCACCGTGGGTGTACTCCCCAACATTCCTCTGTTTGTGATTTCATTTTATTTTTATTTTTTATTACTATTAGAATACCCTCTTCTCTGTTTGGAAAGTTCGTCAACGTCCTTGACTTTGTAGCGTTTCCGGTTCGGGCCCATTTCCAGTTCTTCACTACGTTTACTTTTTTCTTGGACTTGTAGATTCCACGACTTGTTTTGCTGGCGCATGGAAAACTTCATCTTGTATTTTTATTGGTTCTTCCAATACTACTGGTCTTTCTTCATTGTATATATTTCTTCAGCTGATTGTGTCTTTTAAAAAAGATGTTCGATTTTTTATCCTTTCACCATGTAAATCACTTTCCGGATTCTTGATGATCGTGTGCCGTCTTCCCAGGTGTTTCCTTGCCTTATATGCTCTAAAGAACACTTGATAATATCTTGTCGAACACCGATTTTACTCTTCAGGCAAACATTAATTCCGCCGACAACATGCCTGTGGCTGTATTGCAGTTAGGTGTTACCGCGGCAAACGCACAGAAAATTTTGATGTGCTTCCTCATTTACTTTGCCAAGTCTTTTTTTCTTCAACGCTCTTTTGAACGTTCCCACAAATCGTTCCGCTTGTCCTTTCGACCTTGTAAGATATGGCAGGATCGTAATATGCCCAATGGAGAATATCTTACAAAAGTCTTGGAATTCTTTACCCGAGAATTGCGAATTATCAGATATTTTGGTATCTGGTATGCAATATCTCGCAAACAGTTCATGCAAGAAATTCCTGTCACTGAGGATGTTGGATGTTTGCACTGATAACTTTCCGGCAGTTTTGTGAAACTATCAACTACCAGAAGATAATATGATCTATTGATAGGGTCAGCAAAGTCTATAAGCAGTCTTGACAACAGCGTGTCTGTCTTTCGCCAAGGTTCTGTGTTTATGATAAGATAACTTTGCTGTTAGAGTACAAACTCTACATGTTTTCACTATTCTTTTAATATCTTGTTCATTTGGGTCCCATATTCATAACTTCTCATAGATTTAATTCTAGAAATACCAGGATGACTGCAATGAAAATCCTTAAATATCCGTTTCTGCAAACACACTCGGTATTACAACTCTTTGGTCGTACATTACTACACCACTTCATATCGAGTACGCTAGAAATCTGAATTTTTCTTTGTTACTTTTTTTCAATTACTTTTTTTTTATTTTTGCAATAAAGACGTCATTTTCCGCCTTTTCTTTTATTTTGTCCAGGGCCACAGGTAACTTCGTACTACGCTGCACAAAAAGTTTATTTCCATTTCAATTTTTAGTGCTGCGATAACCGTGTCTTCAAATGATTCTGCATTTTAGGGATTAACCTAGGTAAGCCATCCACATGTCCTAATTTTGTAGATGCTTGATACTCCATCGTAAAGTCATAGTTAACAGGATGCTATCCCAACTTTGTAGTGTATTACATATATGAGTAGGTATATATGTGTAGGTATAACTGTTTTGGAACCATATATTGTTAATAAAGTTCTGGTCTGTTTGCAATGTAGAATTTCTTCCATGAATAGATTTATGAAATTTCTTCATGGCGACTATAATTGCTAGAACTTCTTTTTCTATCTGGCTATAATTTTTCTCTGCTGGTGGAAGCGACCGTGAACCATATTCGAAGGCTTTCATTTTACTGTCTTCGTATTTGTGTCAAATCACTGATCCAAAACAGTAATCACTAGAATCTGATGTCACTAACATTTCTGCTTTTGGGTTGTAGTGTGCTAATGATAAATCTGACGTTTTTTTATTTCATCAAACGACTTTTGATATTTATCATTTCAATTGCACTTTACTTCATTTTTAAGTAGATCGTTAAGTGGAGCCCTTAACTTATGCGTATTATTTACATAAATTTGATAATAATTAGCAATTCCCCCCCCCCCCAAAAAAAGAAATTCTTGTAACGTAGTCACATTTCCTCCTTTAGGCATATTTTGAATAGCAGTTGCCTTTCATTTTTATCACTAATTTGACCAAGGTATTTAATTTTCTGCAAAAACAATTCACATTTTTCTTCACTAAGCTTGAATCCGTTTTCTTAGTTTTCCCAAAATTATTTTCCCATGCACAACATGTTCATTCGATACACTTATGAACAAAATGCCGTCCACATATGCCTCTGCGAAGTCGCAATCCGCAAGCATGGTATCCATGGCTTGTTGAAAAAAAAATAGCTGATATCCCCTTTATACCAAAGAGAAGTTGGTTAAAGTTATATAATCCTCTGTGCGTATTTATGGTCGTTAATTCTGAATATTTATTTTCAATCTGAATATGTAAATATGCTTCAGAGAGATCCAGCTTTGAAAATATTCTTCCGCCGTTCAACTTCGAAAAAAAAATGTTCTGGATTTGGTAATGTGTATTTATGTTTTTAAACAACTGTTTAATTCCGTTGGAAATCCGAGCAAGCAGGAATTTTATTCTTTCCTTTCTTTGCATACATCGCTAGTGCAACCCATTTTTAATGGTTAATTTTTTTCTATGACACCAATTTTTTCCAGTTTTTTTCAACTCTTTATTAACTTGTTTCCAATTCTGCGAATGGTACGCTCCGTTTCTGATAAAATACTGGCGTCGAACCTTTTTTTACTTGAAATATTGCCTTGAATTTTGAACACCGATTGAGTTCATGTGACAGAACATCAGGAAAAGATTTAATTTTTCCTTAAGATTTTTGCCCTGACTTTTTAAATTGGTCGTTTTTCCATTTAAGTTAATACAATAAACGTTTATCGGCAAATCCTAAAGTTCCAAATAGTTCCAACCAGTCTGTTCCGAATAAATTCGTAACATTTTTAATGCATAAGCAATAGTTTTACCAGCTTATTATAAAATAAAATCATTGCAAATTATTTCTAAAAAATATAAAATAATAAAAAAAGTAAAATTCACCAGAAACTGAAATCGTAACTTCCGAAGTCCTTTTTTAATAAAGGCTTTCTAATTTCCTTCCATATGGTTTCACTGATTGTTCAAACTTCATTACTCGTATACAGTAGCATTTCACATCCACATTATTTTCAGATTCACAAATGTTTTGTTTTCTGTGACCATTTTTTCTGTTGCAATGCTGTTTACTAATTTTTCCTGTGAGAATTTTTTCTTGGTTTGGTTTTTCTGTGTGAATTTATATGTCCTCGTTTACCACATATGTAACATTCCGCATTTTTAAACGGACAGTCTTTCCCGAGATGTAATTTAACACATCTGAAATAAAGATTTATTCTCCTTTTTGTACATTTGGCCTTTGCTTGTAACAATGCACATTCTTTTTTTCCAGAATTTCTTCACCATCGTGTTTCAGATTTAGCATTGTCTGACAATCATCCGCTATTTCTTGCAATGTAATATTGTTTTGTTCAATTTTTGTTAAAAGTGTCGCTCGTATTTCAGCATCTTTTTCAGTTGTTAAACATTGTACGAAAATTAATCATGTTAACATATCTGAGTCATTTCGTTTATTCTAAACATTTTACAAACTTTATTGACGATACCAACATATGTGACAACGTCTTCGTCCTCTTTTTTGGTTAGATCGACCCCCTCAAACGAGCATCAAACACAGATCTTCTGTCAATAAAGATTTTCATGAGAATTGTCTTCAAACCCGATTTCACCTGGTTTTCTTGGTAAAATGTAATTGCAATATTTTTCATACTCTATCGGTGCTATTTTCTCAACAACAATCTCTTTTTTTGCCTCTTATCTTCCCAGCCACTGATTTCCTGACTGAATATTTGTTCATATCTAAGAAAATACGCAGTAAAAGTCAGTCTCTCATCAAGATTGTATATAAATTCCGATATGGTGTTTTAGACAGTGTCTAGTGTAAGAGATATTGAAATTTTTTTGTGTTCTTCAGAATTATATCCAACAACACCTGTTGCTGTTTTTTGAGAAGACGAGGCGTTTTATTTAAATTGAATTTATTTCGTCTAACAGCAGGCACTGCCCCATTTTCTGTAATAGGTTTTCTCGAATATGCAAACCGGCAGACGAAATGGAGCGTCTATTCAAATACGGGTATCCACTATAAATATCCTTTGAAGTAATGTCTGATTAAAAAATAAAAATATATAAGTCTCTCTCTCTCTCTCTCTCTCTCTCTCTCTCTCTATATATATATATATATATATATATTAGACGTTATCTTTAATGGGTACTGGTATTTGAGTAGACGCTCCATTTATTTATTTATTTTCGTCTAATTATTTGGAAAATTATTCGTTCTCCGACAGGATTCGAACGTGCGGTCTACGGGGAAAACTGTCATTAGATCTGACGTACTTTGACCTCTCGGCTACAGAGAGATCAAAGCACGAGGGTCCACTAAAAATATCCTTTAAGTCTGCCGGGCTAATAAATGAAAATAACATCACCTTTCATATATATATATATATATATATATATATATATATATATATATATATATATAAATATAAAAATTTTAAAATATGCTATATTTATGTGTTAAAGCGCTCAATATCAAGGATAGAGCGTGTGTAAATATAAAAGTGGACATTGAGGTCAACACCCAGAGGCGACAGTCTAAACGCAAAAGTCAGGCCATGTGCATTGTGTTTTTGCTCGACTATTTATATATAAAGGTCAGTGATGTATTGTGGGTAGTCTTTTGTGTCATTCTAACGGCTATTTTGGTGGTAGTAACTGTTGTGTTTCGAAATATTCTAGGGGTTATTTTATTGGAAAAATTGTGGATCCTAATGAAGTTCGAGTGCATTTATCCATCTCTCTCTCTCTCTCTCTCTCTCTATATATATATATATATATATATATATATATATATATTATATACGTTTACATATAATGCGCTTATGTAGAAATTATAATTAAGCATAATGCGTTTATATGTAAAATATAATGCAATTATTCATAATGCGTTTATATATATATATATATATATATATATATATATATATATATATATATATATAAAGAAAGAACAGTAAGATATATAATCCAGTGTTCTTATAGATATTTTTATTTTTACAAAATATTGCTCAATGTAAATTTACAGAGCATTAATATTATAAATTAATTGATTTAAATATGGTTTTTTCCGCTACACAGTTCTAACCATGTTTCAAAAATGAAGGTTATATTTTAAATCAATTAATTTATAATATATATATATATATATATATATATATATATATATATATATATATATATATATAGACCTTTGATTATAGACGTCAAGAAGATAATGAAGGTCAGTTATGCCAAACGGGTACGAAACATGAGCATTAGCAAAACCATTTGAAAACAACTAAAACGAATAAAGAAAAAAAAAGAATAATTTAAAAAATAGAAAGAGAACAACATCGATCGGAGAGCAAATCAAATATAAAAGAATAGAAGAGAAGTTATAAAAAGAGAAAAAATAAGATGAACACAATCTGATAATAGTTAAAATAAGAATTGACAGTCACTACAAAGATTTTCCATTAAAATCTACAAACTTTTAATCTTCGATAATGGGAGAAAAAAACTATGCGTCTACTCAAAACACGGGTATCCACTAAAAACTAAACTTTAAGTAATAAAAATATAGGATTTTCCTGATTTTTGTTAGTGCTCTTTCTTTTTCATGGAAATTCAATCGGCTTTCTTCCCTTTCTTCACGTTCCTTCTTTTCCTGTTTGCATTTCGACGGAACGATTTATGCTAAACAATGTGAAACTCATTCACCATTTTGATTAATACTGCCACTTACCAGCGTATGACAAACACCTTCAGTGAAATATAGCACATTTATTTCTGTTGCCAGCAGAGACTGATGGACCTCGATAGAAGGAGACAAAAAATATTAATCAGGGCTAAAATCCAAGCATCCATTTACGCAAACAGGCCTACACGTAAATACGAAATAGAGTCGTAAATATACATACATATTCAGATAGAGAAATACGCACACACAAACTACAAACAAACAAACACAGAGAAGAAATCATGAATATCAAGACACATGCGTAGACCTTTTTTAAAAAATCATTTCATCCAAAGCTAATGAAGCTACTAAGACGCAAGGGGGGGGTTACTGAGTGTGAGAGAATATGAAGAAGAAAAAAACACTATTAAGAAGAGAGAACAATAAAAGAACATGAATTAACAGCACAGAAGAAAATGTCAGACATTGCATTTAAATTTTTGAAGATCAAAGTTAATTGGAAAGCAAGAAGCTGGAAGAGATTTCAAAAAGGAGAAATGCGAGAGAAGAAACTATTAGCATAGAACTTCCGGTTCTATCTAATCATTTCTACTGTAAAATGGTGAGACCTTATCACCAATATCGCACTGAACATAAATTAATCCAGTCTAGCTATGAATGAGAAAAGTTCATCAGAACAATTGTCATGGAAATATTTATAGTAAAATGATGTTGGGAAATGACTGAAGCCGAGTTGCCCGATCAAAACAAATAACATTGCAGATTGTTCTTTGTATTTTATCAAGAATCGCTAAATACATCAGACTATATGTGTTAGCGATATACAAATCATGGATAAATGGTAGACTTATAAATATGTAAGACGAATTCTAGCGAGAAAATCGATAAGCATGACACTGAACCAACTTTCTTATCCTCAGACCTTGCAAGTTATTCGGTACAACATGTCCACTTTAAGTCAGCAGAAAACCTTAACCCAAAAAGACGCACAAAGTAAAAGAAAATGAAAATATATATACAGAGACTGACAGAGAGATAAAAGCTCACATAGAGACAGAGAGAAAGATACATATTCGCGCGCTCACTCATTCGCAAGCAAAGATATGCAGATGTAATGTAGAAAAGAAATTATAGTGTCGAAACAGTTAAATGTAACAGCCACTTCTACTCCAACAGATTTTTCTCTCGCACTTCCCGACAGTGGAACTCCCTTCCTCTTACTTGGTTCCGCGATAACTATAATCTTCAAAAATTTAAATATAATGTCAATCGACATCTGATGCCTTTATCTCGATACCCGGTTTTCTGCTTATCTTTTCCTCAAACACCCCTCTTTTCTCTTACTTTCACTCTCTGTAATTCTTTGTGTGCTAGTGGCATTCCTGCTTTGCTTTGGGTGAAATGCTTAAAAAAATACCAAAAAAAAAAAAAAAAAGAAGTATCAGTTGGCGACGAGGATGAGATCCAACTGATATGTCCCAGAAAGGGATATATTTGTTCGAAGTAGCAAAGTGGTTGTTGACTACTGTAACCGGGTAGGACAGTCTAGCAGGTAATCGTAATGGACTGATCCTCGTCGTAGTGGTAGGCAATAGGCGTAGGCAATAGGCGAAGACTATAGGCGTAGGCAATAGGCGAAGACTATAGGCGTAGCCAATAGGCGTCCAATAGGCGTCGACCTTGTACCTCCACATCAGTCTGTATTTATGGCTGACATCAGCCAATCATATTACTGTGAGGGGGAACACAGGTGTATGCATATTCATTATATCAGTAATAATAATAATAATAAGTAATAATAATAACAGTTAAAATAAGAGCCCGATTTAAGAAAAGATAAAGAAAAGAAAACACTGTGTTTGACAATGTTAAACCAGATTTCAACAGAAATTCATGTCATATTTAAACAATTCTTTTTCAAATATATATATATATATATATATATATATATATATATATATGTATATATAAATCTACAAAAATGATAAGTTTTTGTAGAAACGCTACTTGTCTACGATTTAATACTGATTAAATACAGTAATTGTGATACAAGGGTGAAAAAATTGGGGAGATAAGTCAAGGCTGGTCGACACTAACTCTTTTATACCTTGCTAATCAGATTTAAAATCAATTCGTTCATTACAATTTACTCATTCACCATAAGAATCTATCCGTCACCATTCGCTCCTATATACTCCAAAATGCCCCCCACACGCAGGGCCCCCACTGAAAAACACCCCATGACTAAAAACTTCAATATTTACAATTGTATAAAAATTCTATCAATGTTATGAAATGACGGAGGTGGTGGTGGGGGGGTGATGACCTCGAAAACAAACTGGAAAAAGACAGACGTTAGATCGGTCCACCCCTCAAAAATAAGAGTTGCCGATGTCTTCCGAAAAAGTCAAGAGGCTGTCACTCTCTAAAGGAGGGGGGAAGGATAAAATGACATCATGGGCATTAGAAAATTCGAAAATCTGACCCAGCTGAGATTAAAAACGCAGGCCAAAACAAACTGAGGAGGTTGGGAATCTCGACTTGGATCGTAGGGAGAAGTCGGGCAGAGGCCCGGAATGACACTTACTCAAATTAACTAGGTACACAAGAAGAGTCTAAACCAGGGGAGGGCTCCACAGGAAACCACCCCGTTGCGATATAGGGAATACAAAAAAAGAAAATCAAGGCTAACCCTTTTCACGCGAACCAGGCTTTCTATCAGCCTTTAATGTTCATCCTGAGTTTATGCTCAAAGAATCTGATCAGATCCTGATGAGCATAGCGATCACATGGAATGATTTCCCACATCAGCATCCAAATCACCATTCTAGCCGTGGCCAGCATACGCTACTTGTCTATGATTTATTATTGATACACTACTTGTCTTGTATTGAAAAAAAAAAAACAAAAACAAAAATGGCTGTCTTGGTAATGGACTCGTCAAGACGAACGAAAAGTCGCCAGCGTGATGGTATGCAACTGAAACGAGCTTAATATGATGGTGATCTTTTTCATTTTGAAATTTTTCGTTAGTTTATTAATTACTAAGATGAATTAATCAAGCAGTTTAGTATAAATCTTATGGAACTCTCCTAGCATTCTGTTCATTCCCCCGACCGGGAAATTATAATTTGCTTACGTAACCATCCTCTTGCTTTTTAAAGGTCGACAGGTCAATAGATTCTGAATATTTTTTTTCAAAATGTGCACTTTAAGATGTTTGTCAAAATTACAGTCGTTTATAATAAAATGTTCTGCAAGCTCCGTTGATGTCACATTATTGTGTCTGATATCATACATGTGCCTATTGAATCTTTTTTTAAAAATCAAGCCATATTTGATATATTGGGCGGCGTATATTAAATGAGAATCAGTATAATTACCACCCTCTGTAGAAATCTTGATGTTTCACTTTGAATTTTGAGTTCCTTGAGAACTTTAGTTTAGTGTCTAAAAATTTAACAGTAGCTTGGGCGAAACTAAATGTAGAATTTATTTGTGATCAAAGTTCAATCATTCTTCTGTGCAAAAGTATCAGAAAATTGCAGAAATTTTAACAAACTTTCCTGCGTACCTTCCCAGATAAAGAAAATATCATCAATAAGTCGCAACCAAAATTCTGGTTCATGGCCGTGCTATAATCTAAAAAGTTCAAGTAGTTTTTCTTCGAAGTTTGTTATAAAAAGACATTCGCAAAGTTAACGGCCATGGGTGTCCCTATAGCACACCCTTTGATCTGGTGGAACAACTATTTACTTAATTTTATCGTGTTGCTTCCAAGACGAAATGAATAAGTTTACAAAGAAAGTTTGACGGAATGGTTGTGTTTTTGCGTTTCCCCAAATCTTTGTTGCATGCTCCAATCTTTTCATCTTAATCAATATTAGGATGAAGAGACGAGATATCCATAGTGACCAAAAAGAAATCATAAAAATCATTTTTGCGTCCTGAAACTTTATTTATTTTAGAAATATAATGTCCCGGATATAAAACGAAGACCGTTTTGTTATAAGAAATAAAAAAAAAACTATGTAGCCACTCAGAGATTTTTGCCGTACAACATTCATATCCACTAGAAATTGTATTTTTGAAAGGCCGTAAAACATTAGTTTTTTGTTCTGAATGTAATGTTAGACTCTGTATCATTAATATAACTATTTCTTTTCATTTCAGAAATTATCTTCTGTACATTTTTTCTGTAATATGTGTTCAGGTCTGAAGAAATTTTAACGACGAAGAGCATTACATTGCGAAGTCGTAAGGTTGTTCCAGATTTTGTTATGGCTTGATTTCATGTTCTATCAGATTCAATCACTATCTTTGTCCTCGGTTTTAATTATTGTAGAATTTTCGCCACGAGATTTTCTTCGAAAAAATATTTCTTTAGCTCGTGACGACGGGCAATGTGAAATACACCCCGAGCTAATTTATTTTTTATTAAAAGTTCTAACACTATGTCAAAAATTCAATCCAAGCTCGAAAACAGAAATCTCATCTGGAGAAAGAATCAAATTTCATACATTTATTACAGTTTTATTTTCCTGTGTGTTTGAAATTTTTGAATGAGTATTAGTATTGGAATTGTAATTTTTTGAAAGATGTTTGTGCGTGTCGAGTTTCGGGGACTTTTGATGTTCTACACCGAGAAACCTTGTACGTGTTTCATGTCAGGTTGTATTGTGGCGATTTCTAATATAAGTTATGAGAAGATTTAGCAGGTTTTTTAGGAGCGACCCATTTTCGAGTAAGTGGCAATGATTTACTTGTGTCTATTGTATATGTTGGTATTAAATGAATTTTAATTTTTGGGAAGGGGACAAATCTATGAATCAGAATTGAAAATGAGCCCTCATTTTGGACTGATCAAACAAAAACCTTTCTGGAGAATTTCTTATGACTAATTCGAAAGCATACACTAGGGCAAAAATCCACAATTATTTTGGTCGACTTGAGGAGTAGATATTTGTACTTGTTTTATAGTAAAAGTTATGTCCTCTTGTGATGAGTCGAGTGATGTTATTTGCATAGTGAGTTCGTGAGATACAGATATGTTTAAGATATCATAACTATATACGTCTCCAAAAAAGTTAGTTGACATAGAAAAGTGTTGTTTTTTTTTGTGTAGTCTATAAAAATTCTTCGGTGTGGAAAATTTGTTAGAAAATCAGTAGGGAATAGATAGTAGGTTTTATCTGAAATTTGTTAGTAATCAGAGTGAAGCCAGATTTTAAAAAATCGGTCGTATAACATTTGTCCAGTAAATAAATAAGTTTACTTCGTGTTTTTCAAATTGAAACTTCGCAGCCAAAATTCTTTGGTAGTAGCAGTAAGATGGATACACCGTGATTTTTTTTTAGCTTCTCCTCTTTATTTGAACTTAAAGATAAAATTTCCTTGTTCTCGAAGTTTCCTAGACAATGACATGAATGAGGGAAACGGGACTCACACGAACCAACCTGTGCAAGTTTATTTAATCTTGTTTCAATGTCCGTATTGAGAATAACCAATTTAGAACTGTCATGTTGGATAACAACATTCATAGCAAGGAAATAATTGTTCCCTTGTAATAATTTCAAACTTATCATGCAGGAATCATCTGGCCGCGATAAACACATGGGAAGGTTTGATGTCAACCGTCATAATAAGTATTAATATTAAGTAATTATAATAAGTATTAATAATATTATTCTTAATAAGTAATAATAATAAATAATAATAATAATAAGTAATGCTAATAAGAATTGATAATAATTAATTATAATAGGTAATGATAATAAGTATTAATTAATCTTTATAATAAGTAATAATAAGTATTAATAATAATGATAATAGATAAGGATATAAGAATTACTAACAAGGAATAAAATAATGAATAATGATAATAAGCAATGGTAATAATAAACCTAAAGTGAATAAGAAAAAGAATTTATGGGATAACAGGCAGACGTGATACGAATCCTTCAAATCATGACAGGTGTACAAAGTAAACCCTTCACGGTAGATAGGAAGAGAAAAAACAAAGAATGAACGGTATCATCATTTTCACAGGATCGCAGAAAATGCATAATTTGGCGTTACATATAAAAGAGGAAGGAATTTATGCGAAGAGTGTACATTAAATGTTATCAAAACATTCTAATTCAGCCGAATTGAACGCAAATGTAAAGAGGAGATGTGTCGGGGCTAATAGACGCAAACGCCGGGAATATGATACTACGACAAAACACACGGGCAAACATACATTCACACACATGCAATCAGTTTTTTTTTTCAGTCATATATGTGCGAGTGGGTGTATACTTCGGTATATGAATAGACTTAGATAGATAACTAGACAGATAGATTGATTGATTTTGAATAAAGAGAGATATGTACATATATAAACAGATATGAAGAGAATGAGATAGAAAGATATATAACGAACAGATAGATTGATAGATAAATAGGTATCTCAGACTGATAACGAGATACATACATACATACATATATATATATATATATATATATATATATATATATGTGTGTGTGTGTGTGTGTGTGTACGAAAATATAAGAATATATTGATCTCCGCCTATTGCTGTAAGTAAGGAAAGGATTTATTAACGAACTGTTTAAAATTGTTCCATTGTGCCTGTCTAATATTTTGAAATCATTTTTGATTTGCTTTGTAACGTGGAGGACTTCAAGCTTGTATGAAGATATAAGAACCTATTGATCTCTGCGTATTCCTATATCAACGGAAGGGATTTCTTGAACTGTATTCTTATATTTTCGTACAAGCTTGAAGTCTTCCATGTTATAAAGTAAATTCAAGTTTGTATATCAATTGAAAATTGCTTTCTGATTAAAAATTCCGAGTTATTATCAATGACACCAATCGCACATCTAAGAGGTAATCCATCTAGGTAATGACTAGGGTCGATATTGCTTAACTTCTCTGATCTTACCGTAGCTATAGGTTTAATAAAAAGGTAGTCTGATTTTCTCTGGCATTGGCTGGAAGCCAGTCTATGAGAACAAGTAAAACATCAAATATATTTCCGAAGAAGTCATGACAATTATTAATAAATAAACGGAAATTGTGGAGAGCAAGTGTCAATTAAATTCTGTAGAGACATTCAATTAGAACAGTGTTTCTCAACCTTTTTAAGTAATTGGTGTGTTGTTGCTTAGAAGGTTGAGAAACTAAGAGCAACTGAAAATATTACGACACACTTAGCAACATTTTTAAAGGCTATACATTTAAATGTAATGAAATTCAACCATAGATTTTTTTAAATACACACACATATATGAACTTACTTGATTTCAATGTTTCTATTTAACTATTTAAGAAAAAAAAAAAAAATACTTTTTTAAAAACTGAATGTTAAAACAAAGTATTTAAAATAACATAATCGAAGAATAGTGAAAATAATTATCTGAAAAAAAGTTTAACACTTATTCATTTATTCAAATACTAACGCTTTAACATTACTAGCTTCACACTCACATATATATGCATGCCGTTTGGGCACCTCAGTGTGGTGTAATGGTTAGCAAGCTTGTTTCGCTAAAACAGTTCGATCCTCACTGGGTCCTCCACACACTCGGCCGTGTGTCACATCTAAGCTACGCTTAGAAAATCGCTTTCGCACCTCGATGTCGTGTAACGGTTAGCAAGCTTGCCTCGTTAGAACAATTGCGACTGAGTAGTGAGTTCGATCCTCACTGGCTGCCCCATACTTTCGGCCTTGCGCACATCTGAACTACGCTTGGAAAATCACTATATGTATACCGGCATACATCGAGTGATTTTCGAGGTGGTGTGATGGTTAGCACACTTGATTTGTTAGAATATTTACGGCTGAGTAGTGGGTTCGATAGTGAGTGCCCCATAATTTTCGGCCTTATGTCACATCTAAGCTACTCTAAGGTATATATGTATGCTATGACTAGTGTGACGCAGCACGACGGTTGAGAATTACTGAATTTGAAGAAAGGATTAAGAAAAACAGAAAAGGCTGGGAGCAGAAAAAAGTAAAAATTGAAGGATCTTACAAAAATGATTATGAAAATAATAAAGAAGAAAATAAAAGAGTATATACATAAAAAAAAATGAAATAATGTAAGAAGGAAATAATGAGGCTAAAAGAATGAATAATGAAGGAAAAATAAATAAGGCACAAACGGAAGAAGAAATATTCTACAAGAGAGTGAAGAAAAAAAGAGACGAAGAAAAATGAGACGGAACGAAAGAAAAAATGAGAATCAAATGAAGGAAAACAATCAGCGAAAGAAAGAAAAAATAGTAAAAGAAAAAAATGAGATTTAGAGAAAAAGAATGAAAAATAGAATAAAACGAAAATAGGAAGAGAAACAAAAAAGAGAATGAAATAAAACAAAAATAAAAAGGAAATAAAAGTAAGTGACAGAAAATATAAAAATATAAAAGATGTCTTTAGAGAAGAAGAAAAAAAGGATAAATAAATAGAAAAAAAAAAAGAAATAAAAGGAAACGGAAAGAAATAGAAAAATGGATTCACAGAAACAAATAGCAAGAAAAACCGAAGAAAAGAGAATGAAGTAGAACATTAGGAAAAGAAATTAGAAAAATGAAAAGAAACCAGAATAAAAATGGAGAGAGGAGAATGAACGTTCAATAAAAAAGGGATAAGAAAAAAAAAATTGAAAAGGCAGCAATTATTATCACAATGGGAACGTAATAAAGTGTCGGAATAAAGAGCCAGGGTTATGAAAAAAAAAAAAGATCTGCAAAGGAGGATGGGTTGGTAGAAAAAGAACATTTATTTACACACACACACATAGAAAGGGAGAGAGAGAGGGGGGGTGTAAAAATTTAACCATTGTCTCACTTTTGCACTCATAACAGCATCAGAATAAAAACCTTGTATTGGATCATAATTTAAACGAGCATCAGCCAGTGAATTTCTTTAAAGAACAATACCGGCTTCACTTCATACTGGCTCTTAACCTTTCCTTTCCCCTTCTCCTTCATCTGCCTCCACATTGAGGGAAACACCCCGGACTCCTGAAACCATATTTGCAGGACCACCCGCCATACAATCTTGTAACCTCTTTGCCCTCCGTTAGTCACCCATATTAATGGCCCTCTTTTCAACATTTTCAACACTCTGGAAGCTTATTTTGTTGCTTCCTTTAAATTCTTTGCAAGGTGGTAGCTTTTTGGCACAGCTCATTGAGGTATTGAAGATTCTCGTGTTTTTTTTTTTTTTTTTTTTTTTTTTAGGGACATGGTTGCGGTGTTGTCTCCTTCTGTATGCGAGTATATTTAAGATTAATCTGTATGGTTTATAGAAGCAATAACAGATTGTGCGAGGTTTATTCTGAAATTTGTTTTAATAAGTTCGTATGTTATCCAGTGATAGCCAGGAAATGGGTCAAAATTAAAGTAAATTTTAATGACAGAAAATTATTTTAGTCCTGACCCTTTTTTTCTGGTCATCATTGGAGAACAGTTAAATTATTATAAATTTTGGAATATTCATGAGTCACGAACTTTCTATAAATTGACCGAACACTTGAATTTTTGACAGTGTTAACACAACAAAACCGGCTGATTTTTCAGCCTCCATCAGCTGTATTATTCGCAAGAAAGGAGCGAAAATAAATTTATAGCGCGACTAGGGTTATTTTAGCTAAATACTTTACTAAGGCCTTTTATTATAGAAATATATTTAAAATAAAGAGCTGGATTTTCATTAGTCAAGAATTAATGGAAATATTAGTAATGGTGGGGGATATCCGTTTATGTACAGGAAATAATCAGCACTTCTCACCACACACAAACTGTCTTGTAGCCTCTTTGCCCTACGTTGTTCACTTATATTAGTGGCCTTCTTGTCAACATTTTCAACATTTTTTCGGCAAATGTGACTTATCTCCTCCACAGCCTGTTATCGTTAGGATTAATAGTTTTCATTTTTCTTTTGGTAGTGTGGATTACTAACATATGGTCATAATTTTCATTGCTTCCATTATAAAGTAAATTTTATTTGGTAAAGATCTTTGTGATTGCGTAGCACCAGACTTCGGAGTCTAATGAAGAATCGTTTTTTCTAAAACGTTAAAGGATTAGATCGTTTGAAGCAATTTTCAATCATTGATCTGAGAAAACGGTCGTTGGCAGATGCTAGTCTGAACGATTAGGACGCTATGCAAGACGGATAGCAGGGGTCGGCAACTCCCTGCCACTGGGCCACATCCGGTCCGCCGCGGAGGATTTTTAGTACGGGCCACCGTAACTAAACTTTATTCAATTACCGTACTCTTTTTAAATTTCTTTCATTTCCAGAAGTCAAAAAGTCAAAAAAAAAAAAAAAAGACTTAAGAAAATACGTCTGGACAAAGAATCTAAAAAAAGGAAAAATGGATATTGAGTGACGAAATTTTAACGAATACTGGATACTAAGCTATTTTTTCATTGAGCACTTCGGAAAATGTCTTCGCTTAATTTGTCAAGAAACAATTGCCGTAAACAAAGTTTCTCCAGACGAAGGGAGCCTTCCTAACGAAGCGGTCTGAGGTCGAGACAATTTATTATAGTACATTGGATATCATGACCCTTCCCCAAGACAGTGCACAGCTTTCTGACCCTTTCTCTCCAAAAGGTTGACGACCCCTGACGTACAGAATAATGCTAATTGAAATGTTAATATTAGCCGTTTCTTTATAAGGAAACATTCGACATTCAGTGACCGAGTAGTTCGTAATACACTCGATTGAATTTTATAAATCATCTTTATCTTAAAACAATTTTACAGGATAAAAGATTTCTCATGTCCAGTAGCTGTTAATGCTCTTTCCACTATTGATGGCGTTTTCGTTCCTAAGCTTTTATTTATTTGTTTATTTTTTTTACAATGATGTTCACCATTTACTAGGCCCAAGAACCACTCGTGGTAGAGAGTTACAGAGTAAGAGGCACTGCCTAAAGAAGATGATAATGCCATCAAGACGCAAGAGGTCATTGGAAGTGAAACAGAAAGAAAATAATTGAGGGAACCGAAAACCAAACTCGAAATAAGAGATAAATCTCTAACCCTGTTCAAAAGAGGAGTGTGAAACGGGCGATAAGCGAACCTTCTACTCCTATTGAGTCCAGAGTTTTCGTCGGAGACGTTCGAAATATAGAGTTGAAATGGAAGGAACATGAAACTCAATCCTTAACAATCTGAATTAGTGTGGAATGAAAATATCTTGATTATGTTATTTTTTTTTTTCGAGTTATATGTGATATGCATTTTAGATGTTGGTGATGCTGACGTGGTTTCTATTATTTGGAAAAGATCCTTTGTGTAATTCTGTACAGCCATTCCCCAGTGTTCACTGCCTTCACTGACTCAAAGCCAATTTTAACTACTGATCTGAGTAAAGAAAGTTTGTATATAGCAAAGAGTTTAGTTTGGCTCCATGACTGACATCCATAGGTCAGCCTTGAGATCTGACGAGGCCTTTTAAGAACATGGCTCGAGATCTGACGAAGCTTTAGAAAGGCATATCTCACGATTTCAGGTTAATATTTGGGTTTTGTAGTATTTTGCCGGGTTAGACGAAATAACTGTGGCGTAAACTATTCTCTGGTTAATTTCCTTATCCCCCATCTAATTAAATAAATAAATCCTGCCTGTCTGTCTGTGTGTCTCAAATCCCTCTAACTCGGGTTATACTTGCTCTACCTAGACATATTCTATCTTTTTGGAATCAGAATGATTCCAGGATTGAAAATCTGCCTTTCATCTGGTGCTTGAACATCCAGTCTTTTAGCTAGAATTGGATTTACAGCGCAAATCTAAAGTTAAATTGAGATTTTGAAGTTCCATGGAGTGAACTGAGGAATTGAAAATAAATTCTTCAAAAATGTTATTGCTGTTTTCTAAACTGGAGCAGAGATCCGTTTAGAATTGTGTAAGAAGCCCAATAGGCCGCCGTAGCAGCTAGCGTAAAAGTCCACACGGAATGCGGCTTTTAAGCTAGTACAAACTTTTTTTTTTATCTGAGGCATCCAGCAAGTTAAATAATTTTACTATAGAAATACATTGAAAATCATGACACAGGGAATAGATCTAGTATATAAATGTTTTGATAATGATTTTCCTATCGAAATGCATAGCAAATGAGAAAGAAAGGGATTGTCAGTGGTCATGAGTAAAGCAAAGTATAATGTTAATGTGTCGCTCATGCTTAAAGAAACTCCTCTCTGATCTTTAGAGCAGGAGTAATGGTATATCCTGTTTTGGGGTGGGTTTCCCGTTTCTTCTAATAATCTACTTCAGCTTTGTACTCTAAACGCTTGTCCTAACCTAAAATAATATCACTCTACAAAGTAACCCTCTACCTTGAGTGGCTCTTGGGCTTTGTATTGAGTGAACATTAGTAAAAGAACTTATTTAAAGTTGAAAATCATTTTACAACAGTAAAGCATTACAACTTATTTTAGGAGAAAAAGCATTGAATATCAGGCAAAAATATATTCTCTACTAGCAGCATGGCCCGGCGTTGCCCGTACTTGATTAAAAAATCGTACTACTCATACAGCAATCGCTATCACTTGACTTAAAACATTTTTGCCCTTCCTTGCCTTTAAAGGAGTGCCCTTTGCCGTGCTGATGTTGCTACATGCCTTATTTCTTGCCTATCTCACACTGCGAATTTTTTTCTAAGCTCTATACTAAACATTAAATCTGTTACAAAAAAGAACTAAACAAAATGAACGCAAAACGATCAGCTTTAAAAAAGACTCGTAACTGGAAAAACTGAATGTTAACAACAAATATTTTTTCAAATCCAACCCAGTTCTGCGAAATCAGAATCAACGTTGAGTTTAAGCAAGCGAATGAGCCAATTGGAGTAAAGTGCCATGCAGATTTAAATGTTTCCCACGTGTGATGAATGCAGCTATCGATTTTTTGCATGCTAGCATGCTAGTTAAAATTCGTGTCAGTCAGCTGTTGGCTGTCACGCTGGCCAATAGAATCTCCTGCCTATTCGTGTCAGCCAGCTATAGGCTCTCACTCTGGCAAGTAGAAAATGGCCGCAAACTACATGAAAACTGCCGTAGAAGCATGAAAACAATCGATTATTTCCTCTATCGATGGGAGTTGGGAAATGCAAAGTCAATCTTGGCCTTCCCGCTAACATGGAGCATGTGCATGTAAATTTTGGTGCAAATCCGTCGAAAATTGCGGCTGTGCATTCGTTACACACACACACAAACATCCTGCCTTTTATAGATAGAGATACTCAGGGTTTAATGCAAGCGTTACTAATAGAATAGATCCATTATATGTAGAATTATTGTTTATAGCTGTTGTTCACTAGGTTTGGCACAAGGCCAGAAATAAGGCGATCCCAATGAAAATCGGACTCACAACAGATGGTCTCAGATTACCATGCTAACACTTAACTTGCAAAAAGGTGCCTTGTTATTCACAAATCCTAGCTTAGCGGTTTACGGCCACATCACGTTAAAACAACGGTTCTCGTACTATCATCGAAGTTAAGCAACGTCAAGCCTGGGCAGTACCTAGATGGGTGACCGCTTATGACTACTTGATGTTTGTAAGCTTATATATATGGATTATGTAATGGATAATGACTCGGAATTTTAATTGGAGAACCGAGTTCCAATTCCAATCGTGGTCGTTATATTCACTTACGTGTAAATAATATTGGGAAAGGTATGAATTCACTTCTTCTCCTATGGGTAATTAGTAAGACTTGTTTCACTAAAACATTATTATCTCCAAAATTAAAATAAAATTGTGGACAGAAGAACATTAAATAACCCATAGAGGTTGATATGCCGTTAAATAAAAATAACCAGCTAACCTAACTTGCTTTCTAAAGAGGATGAAATACACAACTGATTGTTAATAAGACTGGCTCGCCAAACACTGCCTGACACGGAGACTGTCACGTAGTCTATGTTTTCTGATGTACAATAACAATTATTCTTGAAGTGACATTCTAGTATTACAAACACCATTGCAATTACCAACCCACCGAACAACACATCAAAATGTTTAACTAATAATAGTAACAATAATGTTTCAAATGAAAAGATCGCATTGGGATTTATATAATTCTTATATGAATTCTTGAGGTTTCGTCTAACATTTACAAACGTCTTATTTTCCTAAGAAAATATCTGAGGATGCAATGCAAGAAAAAGTATTTCTGGGGTGTGAAAATAAGACGCAAAACAACGGGAAGAGAATGCAGTTACGATTGTAATCAAGGACGGACGGATGAAGAGGGAATGTTTAATTTGAACCGATACTCGCCTAAAGATGGCTTTAAAGAAACACTTTAGTTTTCAGCTAATTTCATTACTTATAATTTCATCACTATCCTGGATTACGACCATATCACCTTGAAACACCCGTTCCCGTACGCTGTTCGAAGTTACGCACCATCAAGCCTGGTCAGTATTTAGATGGGTGACCGCTTGGGAAGTGATCTATGCTTGGATGTGCAGGTAGTGTAATAAATAATGCCGCGAAATTGTTAATCAGAAAGTCGTGTTCCAATTTCAGTTGAGTTGGGTATATTCAGTTAGTGCGCAAATAACCTTTCTCCCCACAGCTATGGGTTAACTAGTAATAGTTGTATCACCAAATCATTATTATCCCTGCCAAAATTAGTACTATCTAAAAATATTTTCTGCAAACGTTGATATCAGTAGAAAACGAATCAATCAGTCAAGCGTAGGTACGGGTTCAAGAGATGGATATATAACTTTCCAAAATTTATTTCTGCGAAACTGAGAGTGAATTTGAACTCGGCTCGCCTATTCCATTCCGTCCCGCTACCTGCACAAGCACATAATAGTTAAATTACTTTGTTCTCTCTCTCTCTGTCGCTCTCTCGAATTTCTTACTTTCTCCATATTTTTCTTTTGTCCACTCTGTGCGTGTGTATCGTCCACTCAATATTAGAAAGGCTAGATCAATTACTCTGATTTTATTGTCCACTGAAGATATTTGTGTTTAAGATGAATATGAGACATGAGTTCATAATTTCAACATTTGTTTCCTGGTATTTATATTTAGATGTGTTAAACAGCTTCGGAAATATTACCATTTGTATCAAGTAACCCCATTTTTAGATGAGTAAAAGTAAAGGAACAGAGAGGCTTAAAGTAAATAACATTTAATATTTGATTGCATAAAACATGCTAGCAATAACTGTATCAAGCCCGCTGATGTAAACAAACTGTTGCACTCTTCATTTGTGACGCTTTTCCAGACTTTTAACACAGCCTCTTTCAAGTCTTGTTTGTTTCGGGGGTCTCTTCGGTAATTCTCCTCTTCAAGAGATGAAATGCATGCTCTATTGGATTGTGGTCCGTTGCTTAATTTTGGCTGATCTAAAATTGTCCACTTTGCCTCCCTGATAACGTCCTTAGTTGTGTTGGTCGTATGTTTTGGGTTATTGTCTTGCTGCATTATAAACGTCTTTCCAATTAGTTTGGATGCTTTGTGTACTGACAAACAAAAAAATATCTGTAGATTTTTCTGCTAGCCTCATGATTTACATAATCAATAAATATGAATGAGACTGTTCCGGAAGCAGCCATACAAGCTCAAGCCAAAACACTACCTCCATCATGATTCACAGATGAGATTGTATGTTTAGGATCATAAGCAAAACCTTTCTTTCTCTAAAATTTGGCAATTTCATCAGTTTGTTAGAGATTAATCTTGGACTCATCAGTCCATAAAACCTTCTTCTAGAACTTTTGTCGCTCATCTCTGTATTTCCTTACAAATTCCAATCAGGCCGTCCCATTCTTACTGCTCATGAGTGGTTTGCATCTTGTAGTATGGCCTCTATATTTCTGCTCTTCAAAGTCGTCTTCGAACGGTGTATTGTGAAACCATAACCCCTGCACCCTGAAGGTTGTTGGTGATGTCACTGACTGTTGATTGGGTTTGTTTCATCGCAGCTCTGACAATCTTTCTGCCACCAAATGCTTTTCTTTTCCTTGGGCGACCTGTTCCATGTCTGTTGCCCATTACACCAATATTTTCTTTCTTTTTCAGAACATTCCAAATTATTGTATTGGCTGTGCCTAATGTTTGCCCAATGGCTCCGATCGATTTTCATTCTTTTCTCTGCTTCAAAATGGCTTGCTTTCCTCCCACAGACAGATCTCTCGTCTTCATGTTCGATTATCCTTTTTAACAAGAAATGCAGTCTTCACAGGTGAAACCCAAGGTTAAAACCGAATGTAGTTATTCAAAGCTATTTTATGTTTAAACAATCAATCTAAAAGACAATGTCATTCACATGATCCAATAGTTTTGGTCACTTGATAAATGGGTGGGTTCAAACAAAGGGTGTCATGTTCGAAGAAGTTTAACACTTCTAAATGCAAATATCAGGGAATAAAAGCTGCAATTCTGAAGATTTTTCTCATAATCATTATTGGATTTTAAACCTAAATTCCTTCAGTGAACAACAAAAACAAAGGAATTTCTCTTACCGTCCCGATACTTTTGTAGGTGACTGAATATATATATATATATATATATATATATATATATATATATATATATATATATATATATATATATATATTATGTCGGCATAATTATGTCGGCAAATAGCATTGTCGATAAAATGTTCTGGTGGCTGCTCCAAGCCAGAGAAAAGTCGAATGCGGACTACTAGTGTCTCATGATCTGCTGCATCGGGGATATAGAACTTGTCCGCCTGTAAAGAGAGTCTATCTAGGGAAAGAAAGCTTATTTTAAACCTCCTTCATCAGGCGGTGATATCCAAATACGGAAAAAAAGACTATGGCAATAAATACAGACAGAAAAAAAAAACTGTGTGGAAGCACGAAGGCAGTTGGCTGTCAACACTGATAACCTTCCGGCAACTGCTGAAGCCAAGCCAACCCAAAATATAATACCCTGTATTCCTTTGGATCTTGTTAGTTCGGAATTGTGTGAATTATGCATTTGATTTGTTTAGCGGAGTCTCTCCATATATTATTGACCAGGAATCTGCCCTGGAAAGATCACTCCAGTCTTACCACCAAAGGAATGAATCATGATCAAGTAGGGGACTACATATATGTCGTGAGATAAACTGATACCTACTATATATATATATATATATATATATATATATATATATATATATATATATATATATATATTAAAATAATAAAGAAGAACAGTAAGATTTATAATCAAATTATTTTTATTAAAAAAAACAGTGCTCGATACAAACAGTAGAGCATAATATTATAATTATTTTCTTTTTTAAAAAATATGATTCCATCTCGACACAAATTTCTGTTTCAAAACTGAAACTAAAGTTGTAAATTTAATTATAAAAATTAAACTTAAAATCCAGAGTTTCGTTCCATTGTCAAGTGATGTTAGGAATCATAAGTTCTTCCAAAGTCTTGGTTTGGTATATTAGATTTGCTCCTTTAATCAAACCCCAAAGAAAAAAGTTGTAGAGGACTCCTACATAAAATACGGAGTTACTTTTCAATCACCCTGTTGAGAATTCATAGTTTAAAACATTATGCGGATGACAGTTTTATTGATGGCAAACTCAGAAAGAAAACTAAAAGGAGTCAGAGATGAAGTAGAAACGAAAAGCAAGAAGAAAAATATAGCTATTAGAATGCACGGTCGCCAGGAAAAGAAACAACGGAAGGCGCGAATTGCATATATTGCTATCATCAAAATCGAACATATATTGTTTTTTTTTTTAATCTGAAATACAGACGACGGAAAATGTAGCACAGACACCCGAAAACTTATAGGAATAGAGAAATATTCCTTTCAGAAACTAAGCAAAGTATTAAGAGACACAAAAACTTCATTAAAAGCAAAGTGTGCTCAACCGCTATTTAATATTTAATCTCTTATATGAGTTAAAGTTGAAAATGATGAAAAAGAGACAAGAATCGACTGATGCGGTTCTGCGGACGATTGCTGTGAGTAGTAAAATAGGAACCAAAATCACAATGATAATCACAATCAGGTAGAAATATTTGAAAATTCTATGGCACATAACGAGGGAAGAGAACATAAAGAATTCAATACTCGCGGAACGTAATGAAAGCAAGAGAAACGAAGGAAAACAGTGAGTAACCTACTCAAAGATCCTTTGCGACACAGCTAAGATGGTGGCTGCGGCAGGGGTGTGTTGTCCTAAAGCGCCGACGTGGGAAACAACATCATTTCTTCGAGGTGCCGTATATCTGACCCCGAACGACAGACAACTCACCTAACCTTGTACGGGAAAAGAAATTTTCTGCACCTAGATGATTCGAAAATACTCTTCGTAGCGCCATTTGTCCAACGGAAGCTTGCGTTTTGAAGTTGACGGCCAAGAGAACGTGCTAGCAGCGCGTGCTGGTGGATAGTGAGTTGCGAAGTAGTTTGCATGAATCGATAGCAGACATAAGACTAAGAGGGATGGTTAGGAACAAGAAGCTACTTAAAGCAACCAATGAAAAGAAATCGTAGAGACCCATGATCACGAACATCCTGAAAGAACACGATACACACAATAATAAGTCCTCTTTCATTTCTTCATTTGCATGACCTAAAATCGATTCAGAAATTATACATTGATTCTAGATTTTTCTCTCTATGTCTTGCAAGGAAGAACATAGTATCTATGCAATTTTCATATTTTATGAGCTATAATCAATTTGGTTTTATAAGTAAAAATGCTCGAAAGGTAAGGAGGAAATGGATAAACGTTGTGAGAGGAGGAGGGCGTAAAAGAGCAGACGAAAGAAATGTACTGAGAATAAAGACGAGAACAATACACACACAGGCACACAGACACATATAAACACACACACACACACACACACACACACACACACACACACACACACACACATATATATATATATATATATATATATATATATATATATAAAAGAAAGAACTCTCAGATTTATAACCCAGAGTTATTTAGCATTTATTTTTAAAACCAGTGCTAGATACACAGTAGAACATAATGTTATAATATTATTATTTAAAGATATGTATTCATCGCGAAGTTTAGTTTTTAGTTCAAATACATGGTAATTTCTGTGTCGCGATGAATTCATATTTTTATATAATGACAATATTAATAATAATAATAATATATATATATATATATATATATATATATATATATATATATATATATAGATGTTGATTTTGAAGTCAAAATCCAGCGGCTACAGTATGTTTAAAATTAAAAGAAAATGATGCAATAAAACAAAAAATACAGATTTTTCAGTCATTTGAGGTCTTCTATAAATCCTTTTTATTATGAATAATTTTGGCTTGTATTTTTTTCAATAATAGATTTCCTGATTTCTTATCGCATTTCAAGAACAAAGCTAAAACAATACTAAACCTAATTCTAAAATAAAAATTACTATGTAAATACAGTCAATCCATTACAGATATTATATGATAATTGACTCCCTCACGTTAACATTGCACTGGCAAATGGAGCTGAGTTAATGCAACAAAGTTTATGCCATAGCTTTGTTTTTTCTTCCCTTAACATCACTGATCACATGAAATACGTCTCAATTTGCAAATATGTAGGAAAATGTTTTTTCTTTTCAGCATAAAGGAAACAGACTATTTTCATCCAGGTTTCATACTGTTAAAACATCTTACTTACTATCATTTAATCTCTATAGAGAACGTTTTCTGCTTTCCATCAGCACGGCTGATGCTAACATTCAGGAGAGAAACACTTTGTGCCTCGTTGGGCTCACGTTTCCATTCACATGAAGTGGAGTGAATATATCGAATCAATTGCTAGGCAATTATTGCCACCAAAATCCATCTTGCATAATTGTAAAAGTACTATTTCTCCATACGTTGAATAGCGTTATCATATTTAATCTGGTGAATCTCGCTATTCTTGAAAAAATCCAAAATGTCTGCAATATAATCGGTTCTGATCTGGTATCTTTCCACAACCGTAACGCGACTTTCCTCTGTCTTTTTTAGACATATTTTCATGGCAATTTTTCTGCTTTCCTCTTTTGTGTCTATGAATTTAAGCGTGCGACTGGATTACCAACTCTGTTTTCTCGGTTTACTGATGGACTTGTAGATGTAACGGACAATTCTATTCTAATAGTTTCTTTTCTCTCATATCTCGCCTGTGGAACTCTCTTCCGGTTGCTTGCTTTACTGTCACCTACAATCCTCAAAGAGGTAAATTGAGAAGAATTATCACAATATCGACCCATTGGCCTCCTTAGTGTAATCAGAAAACTTTTCGAATCTATAGCCAAAAAGAAGGTTGTTGAACACATTAAGGGGAACAACCTCCAGAGAAATAATCAGTATGAATTTTGCCCTGCTATATCCACTGTTGTTGTATAAATGCCATTACTCACAGAATCAGCGACGAATTGGACATTTAATTCAACACGAGGACTATCGATATATCAAAGTCCTTTGACAAGGTGTGGCATCTGGTGGTTCTACATAAATTTCCCAGCTATGGAATTTCTAGAATGGCTTTCTCAATTATCAAGTCCTTCCTAACTGGTAGATCCCTGTAGGTCATTGTTAACGGCCAGTCATCGAAAGCTTATATAATCAATGTCGGCATTCCTCAGGCTTCTCTCCTACGTCCTACCCACTTTTTACTGTATATTAATAATCTGATTGATTGACTTTTTGTTTAACGGCATATCAACTCCTGATGGGTCATTTAATGTCGAAATTTAATTTTCTTGGGAGCTTTGATGTAATAAAAATATTATATATGTTATTCTGCTTTCACAATTGAATAATTGGTAGATCGTACTCAGCTTTTGTAGATATACATATTTATGTGGACATACTTACTAGAGATAGTGCCTGTTTGATTTCTTTAAGAAACTGTAAGCTATTATATGGATTAATGTCATGAAAGAGTTCTTTTATGTTGGTTGCTTGGTTGATTTTGTTTTATCAATCATTAATGCCGAAATCTGAATATTTTGAACACAGTTTTATGGTTTCGACTAAATATATTTTGAACGCATTTGTATGCTTTCAACTACAGATAAAATGTATCGTTGTTTATATTGCTATAAAATATATTGTTGGTAATTTTACTGTAAAATGTACGGCTGGTCAGTTTTCATTTAAAATATAATGGTAACTTTACTATAAATAAATACTGCCAGTAATTTCCTTATGCAAAAATGTATTGCTGGTATTTTTACCACAAAAATGTACATTCACTTTTATAGTATTTTGTTTTTGTTTGGGGGTTTCTCTATGTGCCATAACTGAGACTCTAACGGGTGCTACCACCCCGGGAAAGTGTGGACCTGGGAACAACTGCAATTAAGAGGTGGTTCCACGCTCCCCAAAACATCCATTCCCCCGAGCCTTGCTGCCGGATGTAGTTTATCGTCATACCCAGGACCATTAATGATCTGAGCAAGAGCATACTTCGATCCTTAGTTAGTATCTATGCAGATAATAGAACAGTTTCTAGGGGCATCTCCAAAAATCTGTGAGACCAGAGCCTCGCAGCTCATCACTAATCTAACTAGTTAATTTAGTGGAGTTAGGACTGCCTTGTAAAATTGTACGGATAAAACCAAACTAATAACGTCCCACTACCACCGAAATTTCACCTATCATAATGAGTGGGTGTTCCCTCAAGAAGCCTTCTTGTCTTGAACGTCTATTTGGACTGAAGTGTTCCCCAGATCTCAACTGAAACCCATATGTATTAATAAAGATGTTGGAAAAACGGTTGACTCAGTGTACAGCTCCATTAAGTATCTGACATCTACTGTTATACTTTATCTTTAGAGCCAAGTCAGACCAAAAATGGAATATTGCTGCCATATCTAGGCTGGAGCTGCTCCGTCCTCACTTAATTGTCTTGATAGAGTTAGAAAAAAAAAGCGGTCTTGTGGATGCTGAATGATTTTCCACCTTACAACCCCAAACTCACAGACGAAACATCGCAAACCTACCGCTATTCTATCGCTATTACGATGGCATGTGTTCTGACGGGCTACTTTCCTTATTTCGGCCAGTCCTGAGCTTTACATCTGGGATTCGTCATTCCAGATACACAATAGCAAATAATTCCCATTCTCTTCGTATTCCAGTCGTAAAACGTATGTTCCACTCGGACAATTTCTTCCCGAGAACTGTTGCTTCGTGGAACAGACTCTCAGCGGGATTTTTCCGATCACTACAACCTTAACATCTTCAAATCTAAGGTTAAACGTTATCTTTTCTGCATAAACCCATGAACTTCCCTTCTTGTCTTTACTTACGCTCATGAACCACACAGTAACACTCTAACTTAAGCGGCTCTTGAGCCTTGTATTAGGTGATCATTAGTATAAAAAAATAAATAAGCTGGAAAGGCTGATATTCCATACAACTAACCAAACCATCAAATATTTCGGTTTCTCTCGAATTCTAAGCGAGCTGACAGGTGGACGGATGAATTGGAAGTCATGAAAATGGATTCGTTAGGCATGCAGATAGACGGTGAGACAGATGTGTGTATGGCACTTTGGAGAAAAAGGAGAGATGACAGAAGGGGATGAAGATAACGAACATAAATGAATAGTTTGGGGATGAGATAGAAGGAAACAATTGCAGAATGAGGACTCGTTGTTAATGCATAAAAACTGATAGATGAGGAGTCTGAAAGCGAGGAATATGGTAAAGAATGTGAGATTACCAGATTAATGGCACCAAAGAATGGCACCAAAGAATGGCAGGAGAAATGTAAATTGGAAGAAAGAAAAGGAAAAAGAAAATAAATAAAAAAAAACGCAAAAGTAAGGCATTCGGAAGATAAATGATGTTGAAAAATACAGAGATTGTTAAGACGAGAGGATCGTAGTGCAAAGGAATAGAGGAAGAAAGGAGAAGGTAAGAAGAATGAGGAATAAAAAGACGAAGAAGAGGGAGAATGAAAAAGGGTAAGAAGAATGAAGAAGACGAAAAGAAAACATTATGATGCAAAAAAAAAAACAAAGAAGAGAAATAGGCGGAGAAAGGAAGAAGAAAGGAAGAAAAATAGAAGAGGAAAAGAGAGGAAAGACAGTGCAGAAGAAAGTAATCAAGGGAAAGAAAGAAAGAGAGAAGAGGAGAAAGAAAGTGTGATCGAGAGAAGAAGAGGAAAAGGAGAATATATGAGAATAATAATAAGTGAAGATGTTTAAATGTATAGGATTTGAAAAAACAAAAAGGAAAAGAAATAAAGAAATGAAAGAAGAAAAGATGAAAGTGGAGGAATGAAGAATAAAAACAGAGGAAGAGAGAATGAAGAAGATGAAGAAAAATAAGGAAGGAGGAGAAGCATGAGAGCAATGATAATAATGATAATAAAATCAAGGAGGATAAATTATGAAAGCTAATAAAAAAAAGAGACAGAAATATGAACAGTGAAGACAAATAAGAATTGCGATAAAATAAAATCTACGAATATTAGCACTATTACTAATAATTAAGTAGAAGTAAAACGTAACAATTATGGCAACAAAAAGTAGAATAAAATGTTAATAAGTACCTCAACAACTACTACTACTAATAACAATAAAGAAAACGAAGTAAGAACAGCAGCAAAAGAAGAAAGAAAAGAAAAAGAATTGATTTCTTAGAATAAAAAGAAGTTACATGAATTATGAAACAAAGGAAGTAGTATAAAAAATTATTATTAATAATAAGAAGAATTAAAAATAGTAAAATTGATAGCTAACAATTGTATTCCTAATAATAATAATGAAAAGAAATAGAAAAATGAACTATGAATAAAAAGAAGTGTGATAAAATACTACAACTACTACTACTACTACTACTACTACTAATAATAATAATAATAATAATAATGGCAACAACAATGTAGAAAAAGTTAAAGAGATATAAAGATGAACAGTGAAGAAAAATGAAAAGTGGGATAAAATAATAAAAAGCATTACTATTTCTACTACTGCTACTACTACAATTACTACTACTACTACTAATAATAATAATAATGACGACGACGAAGAAGAAGAAGAAGAAGAAGAAGAAGAAGAAGAAGAAGAAGAAGAAGAAGAAGAAAAAATCGATGGAATGAATAGAACTTAGTGCGTAGGTACACGATAAGAAAATATGGAGTAAAATATGCATTAGAAGCAAAAACAATGTTGATTTGGTATTCTAGCTATGGTAAGTAAAAGAGATAACATTTCCTATTTCTTTTAAGCTAAAATACTTATGTACATAGACATGGAGACAGCAGCAATGCTCCTCCACTAACCCATTTCATCACTTTTTCACCTCTGTGTCTGATTAATTTAAACTTAGTAAATAACTAGCACATGAAAGCAGGCACCAAATGGATAACTATATATATATATATATATATATATATATATATATATATATATATATATATATATATATATATATATATATATATATATATATATATATATATATATATATATATATGTATATATATATATATATATAAAAGTGAACATTGAAGTTAACACTCAGAGGCGACAGGCTGTTTCATGTTGGATGCAATCGTCTGGCCGTCCAGCATGACACTCCCTGTCGCCTCTAAGTTTTGATTCATTGTTCACTTTTATATTTATATTTACATACACTCTATTTCTGTTATTGAGCAATTTTTTCCATAAATATAGCACACCTTAAAACTATATTTATATATATATATATATATATATATATATGAAGAATTGAAGAAATATGAAGAAAAAAAAAGGCGGCCTGACGATTGCGTCTAGCATGAAAACAGCCTGTTACCTCTGAGTGTTGACTTCAATGTTCACTTTTATATATATATATATATATATATATATATATATATATATATATATATATATATATATATTTCGCACATAGAGTGCTGGTGATAATACAACAGTACTCGAAGTCATATAATAGAGCTATTAATTATATATCAATAAATATACATATCATCCTTCATCGTTAGCACGACTCGGAGTTTCATGCACAACGTAATCTTTAATTGTTGAGTGTCATCTGACATTTAATCAATTTAAATTTTAATAAAAAATATCTGGTTAACGTAATTTTGGGACAGTCCATATAATACGGCGCTTGAAGTTTAATTTAAAAGGTATATATATATATATATATATATATATACATACTAGAGCCGTCTGGTATCTGTTGGATTTTAAATCAGTCCACCGATTGCATTTTTATATATATACTTGTACATATGTACGCACCCAGGAGACGACAGCAGAAAAAATTAAATCCTCTGTGGAGATTCTGTTAAATTATAAAAATGAAAATGTATTTTAATAAACAGAGCCCTTATCATCATTCTAAGTATGTGTACAATTTTAATACGGCACATAAACACACGCACACACTCACACAGACACACACTGACATATATAGTATGTGTGTGTGTAAATTTTATTAAATTCTATCGACAAGACTCTTCTATTCAAATTGAAATTATATCTTTCCAATCTCCCAATGGAGTCTTATACATCGACATGGAAGTTATGGGTAAATTGTACGAAATTACTTTATTTTCCTTTCTTTCTTGTAATTGGAAATATATTCCAATTATAATATAATATAATAATGATTGTCAGTCGAATTCACTAAAACTTGTTTGGATGTTTTTTTTTTCCTAAATGCACCTATTTTTCATCTGTTTTTATTTATTAAACAGTATACTTATTCATTTCCATCTACCCGGATGAATATTCGGGAAATATTATTAGAAAAAATAGGCGTTCTCCGGATGGAAACCTGAGTTCCCCTAGATCTGATAATTAAAAATTCGGATTAATAAATGAAAATCTATTCCTAAAATTGTATATATATATATATATATATATATATATATATATATATATATATATATATATGTGTGTGTGTGTGTGTGTGTGTGGTGAGATAGAGAAAGAGCGAGAATGGATTACTCAGTTGTAACTGATCTAGTGAGACAAGTTTGCTAACCATTACAACACGTCAAAGTGTCAAATACAGACATACACACAGTCACACTCATACATACATACATACATACACACACACACACATATATATATATATATATGTGTGTGTGTGTGTGTGTGTGTGTATGTGTGTGTGTGCATTTGTCTCTCTGTCTGTCTCTGTGCTCGCTCGTGTGTGTGTTAATGTACGAATATAATCTTAAATAAGTTGAAACAACTTCATTTAGTAACACCATGCCTTGAGTGGCTCTTGGGCTTTGCATTAGCTGAACACTAGTATATAGTATATAAGATACATATAAACGAACAGAGCCAGCGACAGGGAGACACTATATTTTTCTTTGGAAAATTGTCATTTAATATCTATCTTGAGCCAGCAGTCAAACATTAAAGGGGTATTTTTCAGTTCTCCCACGTTGCAACCGAATATGATACATGGTCAGTTTGAAGTGGGTTTAACGGCAAAACCGTGTAGAAGTTGCTCAAGCTCCCTCGGCACTACTCTTTTTGTAGACGCCTCAGTAGCTGAGCAATAAAGCCAGACCCCTCTCGAAGGAGGATAATGTTTGGGGATGGCCCTTGGAGCTCAGTCAAACAATACAAGTATTTAAACGTGTTTAATGCCGAAATATTTTAAACTACACTCGGAATGTTTGGCAATTTACAGTCTTTGAGACGATCTCGTTTCAATGACTGTCAGTTTTTCTAATGGTGCCAGCATCTTCCGCTGGCAAATCAGAAGAGAGATGAATCGTTGAGCAACACAAGTTTGCTTCTAAATTCTTCTGAAATAGTGTTGAGAAAATCCTTTCTGCCTCACGCCCAGTTTTAATTCTACTAACTTCGATTATTGTTCATTGAAACGACATACCTTCAGATTCTGTGTCTTTTTTTTTATTTGCCATTTCTTTTATAAAATTACAACCATTTTTGTTATTATATTTTTCACTATCATTTTTTCAATAATTTTTCTTCTCTTATGTTTTTATTTGCTATTCATTACTAAAATTTTGTCTTTTACGCGCCGTTTTTTCTTACTTTTTCATTTGAATTTTATTTTTTGTATTCTCTATTCTTTGTTTTTGTTGGTTTCTCTTTTTGTCAAAAAGCGTTTCTGCTTAAAATTTAAATTATTATCCGTTTTTTCTCTACGATTTGTTCTTACTTATATCATTCTCTCTTTCCTTCTTTCTCTCATTCTTTCTTCCCCCTCTCTCTTTCTTTTTTCTTTATATGATCCTTTCTTTCTATAATTATTTGTACCCGGCTTTCTTTCTTTCGCATTGTCTTTGTTTCTTCATATAATACTTTCTTTCCTTCATTCTGGCTTTCTTTCTATGATTCTTTCTTTCTTTTTCTTTCTTTCTTTCTATGCATGATATGTTCTTTCTTTCTGTCTTTTTTTCTTCCCGATTTTCACTATTCTTAGATTCGTACTTTCTTTCGTGATTCTTTCTTTTTTTTCATGATAATCTCTTTTTGTACTGTTTATTATTTTTCTTCCTGTTTTTTTTTCTTTCTTTCTCTTTTTCTTCTTTTCTATGATTCTTTCTTTCTTAATTTATAAGATTTTTTTTATTTCTATTTTCATGATTTTTCTTTCTTTATAGGACTACTTCTTTTCTCTTTCTTTCTTTCTTTCCGTCATTGTTTCTGCCTTCACATGATTCTTTCTTTCATTCTTTCTTTCTCTATATTTCTTTCTTTTCTGTGATTCTTTCAATCTTAATTTACTCGACACTTTCTTTTTTTTTCTCTTTCATATTGTTCTCTCTCATTCATTGCACGATTCTTTTTCTTTCTCTATTTTCACACATTCCTTCCTTTCTTTACATGATTTTTTCTCTCTCATTCTTCACAAGTTTCTTTCTTTCTTTCTATCATTCTTACATCTTTTCCATTTTTATATTTTCTTTTCTTTTCCTTTGCTTTCTCTGTTTTCTTTCCTACCGAGAAAGTGCTAACAATCTAATAAGCTAATAAGCAATCTAATAAAGAGCTTTAACTTTGACACGCCACGTTCGATGTAAACGCACTCTTGTCGATACCAGTGAAGACTGCGTTGAATTTTAACAGAAAGAAAACCAGACTTTGAAGCCGATTAGATGACAGGCTTATGGTGGCAACAATAATCCCAACAGTCACAATATACATCTAAAAAAAAGCCTTTAACTTCAGGTGTCACCAAAAGTAAAAAAAAAAAATCGCCTCCTTAAGCATGCAGTCTCGTCTACTGTGGCGCTCAATTTTTACATGTTGAAGAGAAATATATTGAAAATACTTTTAAACTCCTCCAACATCGTTCTTCTTCTATGCGCCGTGTCCCTTCAGGATGTGGGCAATCATGGGTCTCCCAAACTTCCTATCTTTTGTAGCTCTTCGCAGGTTTTTTTTTTCTTTTTGCCATCAAATCCCTGTTCTGCTAACCATTTACATAAGCTCCTTATGTAGATATTCGTTTTTTCCTCTATCTTGACTTCAATATGTCAAGTGACTGTCAAAATCTCCAAGCTCACTTTCCTCATCATGTACCCAAGAAATTTCAACTGTTTCTTTCTGATGTTAAGTACGAATTCTATTTTGTTTCCATTTTCCTTAAAACTTCTTTGTTGCTCTCATTTTCAGTCCATGCTATTCTCAAAATCCTTCTGTAGTATCACATTTGAGTTTTCTCAAGTCTCTTCTTCATCTGTGAAGATATTGCACATAATTCACTACCATATAGAATGACAGATAATACGAGACTACGTAAAAAGGTAATGCAATTTTTTTTATTATACAAGAACTAAGGAACACAGTTTAGCATTGTACATCATGTTATATTTGTACATCCAGTCAGGATATAGAAGACTAGACGAGTTTCAAAATATTTTTCTATGATTTTTGTTGTTGTTGTTGTCTGCGGTTTTGAATTGTCATAAAGGGGAAAAACGTTTTCCTATTGACGAGCGCAGGATGCTTTCTGCCAAATATTTATGAACATCTAGATGCTGAACGTACAAATATGCCTGTAGTATTTCATTGCTTTTTTAAGAGTTCTAAATGAATAATATCCTGATTATCTTTCTCAACATACGCCACATTAAATTTCTTAGAGTGAGCCTACCTTTTGGAATCGATTTATCAAGTCAGTTCAATGCTTTTTGAGTTGAATATTGTCCTATATTAGTGTACACCAAAATCATTCTTAATTTCCACGTATGATTAGTAGTTAGGATGGTGCCCTCTTCATTAAAATTGGTTCAGTAAATAAAAGAAATTACTTGTGACATAACTTTAAATATATTCCTCTTCTCTACGCCGTGTCCGTTCAGGACGTATGCGATCATGGCTCACCACAATTTAACTCTTAGTAAATTTTGTCTTTTTGTTATCTTTCCGAAGCCATGCATCGACTTCCATTAACTCAAGCTCGCGAGGTAGACGATGCATTGTTTTCCTCTGTCCCTCTTGCCTTCAATCTCTCCAGTGACTACAACATTTTTAAAGTTCTCTTACCTCATTATGTGCCCTAGAAATGTAGACCATCTCTACTTGATTTTAAATATAAATTCAACTTTTTTCCATTTTCTCTAAAACTTCGTTGTTGCTCATATGTTCGTTCTATGGCATTCGCAGCATCCTTCTGTAGAGCCATATTTCATTTGATTCAAATTTTTCTTCATCTGTGTGGAGATTGTCCGATATTTATTGTCAAATAGAAGGGCTGATATTACGTTACACTTCAGTACTCTTTTTCTTTGTTTCTGACTAAATTTTCCTGTTACTTAATACTTTGCTTAGGATTTGGAATGCATCTTCGACTATCCCAGTGCGCTTTCAGAATCCAGTGGCGCACTTTTTGTCCTCTGTTAAAACACTTCCTAGATATTTACATTGTAACTCTTTGATTTTGATATGTCCAATTTGAAAATTTCATGTTAGACTGTTTCTTTTATTAACAACCATGAATGTTGTATTCTTGCAATTGATGTTCTCGTCGCTTTCCTTCATTACCTGCTGTAGATGTTCTGGTAGTTATCATTTTCTGTCTGCTATCAGCACTAGGTCATCTACCTATCTTACGTTGTTAAGATTGTCGTCACCAATAAGGAATTCTTGTAAAACTTCTAATTTTCTCAGAATCGCCTAACTGCATATGTTGAATAAGTTTAGTGAGAAGACACATCCATGTCTTACCTTTTCTATTTTTGTATATTTACTGAACTCATTTTCTATTTGTATGTAAGCGATTTGTTGTCAGTAAAGATTCTGCATTATTCTAATATCCTTTCCAAATATTTACAGATTACCTAGTAGTTCCTTGTGGCGTACATTATCAAACACTTTTACATAATCTATAGAACACAGGTACGCATTCATCTGCATTTGTGTTGCCCTTTCTGAGGATAAAAATCGCATTTAATGAACATGTCAGACTTAAGCTTGATTCCGCTACCTGTAATCAGTGTCCAGATAAATAATAACGCTTTGGGAACTGATTGTAAGACTTGTCCACTAGAGATTTTCCTGTTATTAGCGCTTGTAACATACCCGTTACGCATATACCATACACATTTATGAAAAGTCCTTCAACCTAATCTGACAACGGGTTTTTTCTCCTTGTGAATATTCAAGCAGAGACTATTCTTTATCGATAAACAAGGTCATGCGCATAGAAAGCTCTCGATTTTCGTCCGGCTTCTAACAACCTAACATGATTTGACCAGACCGAATTTGGACGGAAGGAAACACCAAACACACATCACACTTATTTAGCAACACACATTTTCCCCCCTCTTATTTTAATTCTATTTTTTTTCTCTGGTTTATTTGTTGGTTTCGGGTTTTTTAGTGGCCCACTTGTCGGTGCTGCTTTATTCGTTTCGTTTCATTTTCTGGTATTTTTTTCCCATTTTCTCTGGTTTCCCTTTTTTTTATTGAACACTTTACAATTCCTGTAATATCCTTCTTTCTAACCTCCTTGGCCCTTTCGTTACGTTCTTTACATGTTCCAATCATGAGGCCATTCTTATTCGAACAGACTTCTCCGAAGACCATGATTTTCATTTTCATTTTCTTTATTTATTTCTTTCTTTCTTTCTTTCTTTCTTTCTTTCTTTCTTTCTTTCTTTCTTTCTTTCTTTCCAACCATATTTCTGTTTTTCTTACTTTTTAGTCATCAATCTTTCTTTCTTTCTTTATTGTCAATGAGATTTCTGATTTTCTTTCTTTTTTGCTTTTTTCAATCTAAAAATATTTCTGTCTTATTTGCTTCCTGTCTTTCTTGTTTGCTTTCTTTCTTGATTTCTTTCTTTATTTGTTTTTCTTTCATGCTTTCTTTCTTTCTAACAATATTTCTTTCTTTCTTTCTTTCTTTCTTTCTTTCTTTCTACTTTGATTGCTTTTTTCTTGCTTTTTATTTTTCTTTCCATTCATCATTCTTTCTTTCTTTTTCTTTCTAGTCAACAATATTTCTTTCTCTCTTTCTAGCAATATTTCTTTCTTGCTTCCTTTCCTTTCTTTTTTCTTTATTTATTTTTCTTCTAATAAGCAATATTTATTTCTTTTATTTCTATACAAAAATATATTCTTTCTTTTTTCTTTCTTTCTTTTATTATTTCTTTCTAGTCAGATATTTTGTTATTTGTTTGTTCATTTCTTTCTTTCTTTCTTTCTTTCTAACAATATTTCTTTCTTCATTTTCAATAATAGTTCTTTCTTACTTTTTAACCAGCAAATATCTTTCTTTTTGTAGCCTGTAAGAAAACTCCATTTTGAAAAGAGGGGCGCCGTGATATGTTAGAAGTTTAGAATAACTTAAGTTACATATATATATATTCTTTCTTTTTTTCATTCCATTCTATCTTTCTAACAAAATCTATTGTTTGTTAGAAAGAAAGGATAAAAAACGTTAGAAAGAATGAAAGAATGAAAGGAAAATAACTGCTGGCAAGAAAAATATACCGGCGAGCAAATACATAACGACATCCATATAGTATGGTGGCGATTATCTATGTACCCACAAAATCCTTACTTAATCACGCATAGACATCAAAAATTTCTCCTGGAAAATCGTGCCAGTATATTAAGAAATGTTTGATAGGTGAGATTTATATGGTGGCGATAATGAAGAGCGAACTTTTTTGTTTAATAAATATTTTTTACTATTCAAAGTAATTGCGATCTGGTTATTTTGGTATCTAAAGAAACAATGTTATGTTATATTCTTATTCCTGATACAATTCTTGCAAATGTCGTGCTGTGTAGCAAGATGTATTTTCCTACTGGCATTGTAGGAAACGATTGCAGTAAGGGGATTTTATCTCTTGAAGTAGGGGTTACGCCATAAATCTTCTTCTGTAATGTTGATAGGACTTAGTGTTTCCCAGTGAAATATTAACCAACCCATGAAACTGTTTTATTGTTACCCAAAGAAACATCGCCTTTTCAACATAATACATACATACTCTTCCTTATTAATGGTAAATGGTAGTGATAAATTTAATCGTTCCCATGCAACTGTTGTATATGACTCACTCCAGATTTTACCAAAGTAGATTTAGCACCCTATGTGATATCAGAGAATTCAGGCACATCAGCGAATTGTCTTGAAAGATGTCTTCCTAGTCACCAAGTGCTGATCTACGTCTAACATGGAGCCACTACCTGACACCAATATGAAAAAAGTGAAAGATGGCTGATGATAGCAATTTATATAAGGACGCACCTAAGAAGGAAGACGTAAAGAATGTCTTACATCCTCAAGAGAATGTATAATACACGCTCAGAAAAAATATAACAAAAACAAAACAAAAAAAAAAACACTGTTACACGAATCGGCATTAATTATCGAAATCTGGAGTTGAATAAAAAGATAATACTACGATTTGATAATTACTTGGGAATACTAATATCAAACAAGTAGAGCAATACAAATATCTGGGAAGTGTTTTAACAGAGGACGGTAAGTGTGACACTGAAATCTGAAGCCGAATTGGGACAGCGAAAGATACCCTTTTAAAGCTAATGAAAGTATTATGAAGCAGAAAAAATCTTAAAAATAGTGTACTGAACTTTTCTATGTAATATCACTCCTCCTACATGAGAGTGAATGCGGGACAATCTCCTCCCAGCTAGAAAAGAAACTTTAATTAGCAGAAATATGGTTCTACAGAAGGATGATGAGAAAATCATGGATTGAACATACGAACAATGATGAAGTTTCAGGGAAAACAGAAACAAAAACGACCCTTTTTTAACATCAGGGAGAGTCAAATTTCTATAGTACATAATGAAGAAAGAGGACTTTGGCAAATTTTATAGTCACAGGACATATTGAAGGCATAAGGGATAGATGAAAACAAAGCATGACCTACACAGAAAGTAAATGGATGATATAACAGGGTTTAGAAGAGGTAAATACAGCATTTTATAATAGATGAAACAGACTGGAAATTCTGGAGATCCATGATCTCTAACGTTCTGAATTAACAGAGACTGCCTATTATGTATTTTGCCAGCAATATTTTGCATAATTGTAACACTATAAGGATTTTTCTATTGAAGTGTGTAAGCAACACAGGGGGGGGGGGGCTATACATATTTTCAGAAAACCGTGGTTAACAAGACCTGTATCTCGGCGATAAACAGAAATTTTGAATAAAAGAGTTAGTGATAAAATAAAACTTTTACACAAGACGTGGTTTGGACAATGACAACAAATGCTATCAGCACAGGCCAAAGAGTATTTATTAATTCTGCGTTAGTCACCTCGGATTTCCGATAACGGATAGTCTCCTGGAGCCAATACAGAAAAAAAACCTTATATAGTTAAAATTATGTAAAGTATTGTCGTACTGCTGAAAGAATAACATAACAGGCAATCTTCGTGACAATATACATTAAATCAAAACTTAAACTGAAAATATTTATTGCATAAACATATGTTGTAAATTGTGGTAAAACACACCAATAAAATAACAGAGAAAAGTTTTATTCATCAAAATAGCCACAATATATTTCCATGAATAGAATTACATTAGGTAAACTCATAATTAAATGACTGAAATATATATATATATATATATATATATATTTGTCGGTGGAAAGTGTCATGACGCCATTTCTAACCTAAGGTCCCTGGGCGGGACCCGGAAAGAAATGTGTAAACGCCTGAAATCAAAGAAAATAAGAATGATAATAATAATAATAATAATAGTATACTGGGATTAACAGCAAAATTGTCCAAATCGTGTAACAGTATTGGATAATTATCCATCCCACAAAATGTTTAATATTTAACAAACCACTAAACTAATTGAGATTTATTTTTCCAGGTATTAAGATAAAACTTAGCCACCTTGACACCATTTATTGTAAGAATCACAGAAAAAAAAATCTTTCAGATAGAAAGAGAACATTTTGTGTCAGCCCCTGTATGTCTTTTCACTTAAGCAATGGTGAGAGGAAAAGATCATGCAGGCCTTCAGTAATGGTAGCAACATTCATACTCTAGCTTCTATTTTCAAAGTCAATTCAAGAACTATCAAGAGAACGGTGAATAAGTTATAGGGAACAGTAGAGAGTAAAATAAAATCAGGAGGTCATAACATCAAGCGAAATCATCATTTCATCTTAAAGCTTAATTCATTCTTATTTTTCAAATTTAGTGTTATAAAAACCTCGGAGAATTACATTAAGATATCTTTAATCATTTCTAAGATACAACGCCTCAAACTTAATTTAATTATTAGGTTTTTTACTGCAACGATTTGGACAATAATGCTGTTACATCCGGTATATATCGGGTGTAACAGCATAATTGTCCAAATCGTGCAGCAGTAAAATTGTTTAATTGTTTTATATATATATATATATATATATATATATATATATATATATATATATATATATATATATATCGAGAGAGAGAGAGAGAGAGAGAGGAAGTGTTCTAACAGAAGACCCTAATGCGACACTGAAATAAAAAGGTGCACTGGGAAATCGAAAGGTGCCTTACAAATGCTAAGCAATTATTGTGAAACAGAAAAAAAGTTCGTTCGAAACAACTATAAGAGCCATCACCGAAAAAGCTGCCTAAAATCCATCTCCTATTTCCTAGCACGTAGAATTTGTACAATAGTAACTGATAAACACCTCCGAAAAACCCGCTTAGAAGAACTACATAAAACTCTAAAAAAAACGAGGCTACCCCACAACACTAATAAACAAAGATTTTGAACTCGCGAAAAATTTCTCTAGACCCACTTAGAAATAAAAAGGTGCACGAGGACATCGAAAGGTGCCTTACAAATACTAAGCAATTATTGTGAAACAGAAAAAAAGTTCGTTCGAAACAACTATAAGAACCATCACCCAAAAAGCTGCCTAAAATCCATCCCCTATTCCCTAGCACGTAGAATTTGTACAATAGTAACTGATGAACACCTCCGAAAAACCCGCTTAGAAGAACTACATAAAACTCTAAAAAAAACGAGGCTACTCCACAACACTAATAAACAAAGATTTTGAACTCGCGAAAAATTTCTCTAGACCAACTTAGAAATAAAAAGAAACGTAACGTCGAACACACTCTAGCATATGTATCAACATACAACAAAAACAATCCAGAAATATTCACAGAAATTACAAAAAAATCTAGACCTACTTAGCAAGAATAATAAACTGAATAATATACTAAAAACAACCAAAATAATTAAAAGCAAACGCCAATCTAAAAACTTAAAACATATTAACCTCATCTAAATTTAACCAACATACAATACAGGGAGTCACAAAATGCAACAAAAATTGATGTGGGGTTTGTGACATTATAGAAGGGAACTCCTACACTTTTGAAAACCCCAAAACAACATTCATAATAAATAAAAACTTAAACTGCAACTCCAAAAATGTAATTTATGTACTTAAATGCACAAAATACAAGAAGTCATATATAGGCATCATCCAACAACTGAACAACATGGTCTCCCTGCACAAAAGCAACATAAAATTGCTAGACAACAGAAAACTCTTTGAATCACAACACATTTTCAAATGTAACCAGGGAAAATTTAATATCATTCCAATATATCAAACAGACAATTATTCATACCTACAAATACAAGAAAAAAACTTCACAAACAAATTCAAACACGAACTAAATAGATCATAACCCCACACGCAAAAGCACACAACATGCACACAAGGTGACCAAATACAGTGATCAAATCACTCACATACATGAAGGCACGCTCACATGCGGGTATCTATGGGTACGAAATATATATATATATATATATATATATATATATATATATATATATAGTTAAGTTATGAAGAACTTGATAATCCGTATGGGTAATCTCAAGGAGGATGAAATCCTGAGAGCTCAATGTAAATCCAGAGCTAATATTTAAAAGAAAAATAGACCAATTTAAGGTACCATTATAATAATTTATTTCATCAGAGCCCTTTTAAAGGACGCCGGATCATCAGATAGTACTTCCAAAAATGAAATGAAACGAAAAATGAAATTAAAAATTGATGGGTAGTGTAAGTTTTTGTAATTTAACAGAGTTTAAAAGGAGTAGTTAAAGAGACATGATAGAGTATAGGGAGGGATTAATTTCATATCTCTCTCAAGCATACTTTGTATTGGGGGAGGAGGAGTGACCAGACCTTGACCTATTTAGACGGTTAACTTAACGTAAGTGATATATTGAAATGGGAGGGGAGAAGGGAGAAAAGAAAAAGGAAAAAGAAAGAAGAGGGAGAGAGGGAAGTAAAGAGAAAGAGTCTGTAATTGAGTTTTAGCAATTTATGTAAAGAATAGATTTTAATGCTTGATAGTTATTTAGACGTCTAAAAAAGCCCGAATAAATTAATTTGATGTTTGCTATCAATTAAAATATTTAATTTTTTAAAAGCAAATAGTTTAGGGATTTAATATAAGTTAAATACTATATTTATTAACACATTTATAGAGAACATACTAAGAAAATTTTTTAAATTATAACAGTTTGTTTACCCGACCGATCGTACTGTTTTAATATTGAAAAAATAGTTACGGTAACATCTTTAAATCTAATTTATGAATGCAATTTGTAATTATTTTTATATGGGTAATCTTTCTTACTTAAGTTTAGGTTTAATTAAAATAGAGAAATATTTGAGGGTAATATTAAAGATTTTGCTTTCTATTTATATATATCACATACATATTCATGCAAATCCCATATATATACGTTTATTTACATGCAATTACACACATAGACATACATGTAAGCGATATACACAGGTACCTATACATATTCATACATAAATTACATACACATACATTTATAAATAATTACATATATTTATATATTTGAATTCATTTAGATTTTTGTTTAATTTCATAGTTAATGTTTAACGTTAGGTGACATCTGAAGTGTTTAAATATCCCCCCAAAATTTTAATTTAATATTTTACTATCAATATTGATAGTTAAAGATTGGTATATTTAAATTTAATACCTCCCAGATGATAAATATTCAATCTCATAATTCTAATTATAGAATATTAAAAGAGAGAGTGAGATTAAATATTAATAAAAGTAATTTTAAAACTACAATAAAATGACCTTATGTTCTTCCATTGGAGTACATTCTATACACACACACACACACACACACACACACACACATATATATAGTACACACACACATATATATATATATATATATATATACATATATATGTGTGTATATATATACACACACACACACACACATATATATATATATATATATATATATATATATATATATATATACGCATGTTGACAGAAGCAGGGGAACTACTCACGGGCACGCACACAAACCCCACACAACTTAGGATGTACGTGTGTCTGTATGTACGTGTATATGTGTGTGTGTATGTGTATACTAGTTCCATTTAACTTGGGAAGTATGTGTGTGTATGTATGTGTGTGTATGTACTGATTCCTTGTGGTGGGACGGTGTGTGTGTGCGTATATGTATGTATGTGTGTATGTGTACAAATGAGTTTACTAATTCCTCGTAGTGAGACAATATATGTATGGAGGGGAAATATACGCACGCGTATATACACGCATGCTGACAGAAACACAAGAAAATGGAAACAGATCCAAGAACACATAGGGGTCATTAAAACATTAAAGGATAAAATGCCGATAAGTAATTCATCGTTTCTCTTGGGCCAACCTTAATGGTTTTATGACCCTTCGCGCAGAACTCTTCACTGCCAATTCAAGAAAGACATTCGGATTACTAACACAAAAAAGAGAATTTCTCATATCGAGAATATTTAACATTCAAAAACATAAGAAAAAATCAATTATTTTTAATAATATGTGGAAATCTCCGCCTTTTACCTGAAGACGGTCGCGAGACCAGAAACTCGTGTAGTAAAATTATGGAAAATAAAGCATAATATTAAAAAAAAATCCACATTACAACCAAAAACGTTTGCGACACCTCTCTTCTCTTCTTTTTAATATATATATATATATATATATATATATATATATATATATATGAAAATATATAGAAAATAGGAAGGAACTGGTTAGGTAAATAATCCAAAGTCTCTTATAGTATTTTATAGTCTTTCTAGTATTTTAGTTATTATTTTTAAAAAATAGTGCTCGATACAACAGTAGAGCATAAATATAATTATTTATTTAAAATATGATTCCAAAACGCGACATAAGAAGTCTCATGTTTCAATAATTATATTGAAGTTTTCGGCTCTTGTTTTGAAACATGAGACTTCTTATGTAGCGTTTTGGAATAATATTTTAAATAAATAATTATATATATATATATATATATATATATATATATATATATATATATATATATATATATAAAAATCATGAAAACTTTCGTTACGAAGTTGAGGTGACAGGACACCCTGAAGAAGACAAAGCGACATCTGCTACCCACGATAACTGAGCTATACCTCCTGCTATTGGATCAGGAGAGTAGTGGGAGGGAGAAAAGGAAACACATTGCCTACTAGGAGTTACTAGTAATTTAAAAAAGTTGCGGAATGACTAAACACGACATATGGCTAATACAGAGTTAAAAAAAAAAAAAAAAAAAAAAAAACAAAACAAACCAGAACCACTCAGGTTTTGATATCCAGACCAGTCATCCTGGCTGCATGAGTTGTTTGGATCAAACCACGAAATGAAAATCTCGGTGAAAAACTATGCGGAACAGTTACACATACTGAGGAAGGAGGGCTTGGAAAACTTAACCATCATGGGGCATAACGAGGGCAAGAGAGATAAGTAAAGGCAGCGATCCATTTAGCGTCCTGTTGCCAGACATAGAGTCTTCCAACAGCCACCGCATTGACCCAGGGTAGCACTACCTTCAAGACAGAATAAATTTTCCGAGCGGCCGTACCTTGTTAATCACTATTACACTCATCCAACTCTTTCCCAGTCTTTTGCACTGTCTTCAGATTGACACCCAAATACTCTGAAATATTCATATTGGAGCTTCCGGTGCGAATGCCAAGCAGTACAGCATACTCTTTCCAATTTTTTTGCGGAGTGAATTGCGTCATGGTGCTCTTTTTCTCCCAGCATGCACGAAATTAAAAATATAGAATGTTGACAATTTACCCATCGCACCCTGTACAAACTGCCAGCCATCGTATTCTACATGAAATATGCTTTGGAATAAAGGTCTGTAAAGCAAGAAACATCACTACGTAATAGTCTAATATGTGAAAATAATATTAAGGATATGGGAATCATCGACAGTCATTTGATGTCCACATGAAATGTCATTTGAAGAAAAGGTTTACGTAAATATTATAGAAAATATGTTTTCTAAATAATAATAATAATAATAATAATAATAATAATAATAATAATAATAATAACATCAGAAAGTTGTAAACTTTAGATGTTTTCATGAAATGCTTTGAAGATTAGAGAAATACTTTGATAACGTTTAATATATAATAATAACTATAATAATATAGACGATCTGTACTTGAAATGGGCTTTAGTGTAAAGGTTTGTAAAAAGATATAAAGTACGTTTGATAAACAAAAAAAATGAAAGAACCACTTTCGATATCTACATAAAATAATCTTTGAAGTAAAGTCCTGTAAAGCAAATAAAATAATTTTGATAAAAAATAATATATTATAATAATAACACTGGGAACAATTAAATATTTTCTCTATTGAATTAGATTTTACAGTTAGTTCCATGTAATTTGTGTCCGTTGAGCACGAATCTTTACTGGGTTTTGCTCTATCAGGTTTTGATTTTGCTCAACACCTCTCCTCTTAGGTCGCACTCCGAAAAACTTTTTTTCCCAGTACTCGCTAAGTCTTTTTTGTACTTACACATTATGCAAGTAGGTTTTTATGTAGGTATTTATAATTATTGTTATGGTATTGTTGTATTACTTTTATATGTAACACTTTAAAAATATTTTTGATTTTGTCATTTTTAACACATTTTAATTTATTAGTAATTTAAGCCTAAATTTTAAACCATTTTAAGCTAAGTTCCTGTTGTCTGTAGGATATTTTAGAAGACATAACTAAAATATATGAAACTGATTTTTTTCGTGAGTTAATCAACCATTTCAATCAATCAGTCAATTAAGTTTGGGTATTAACATAATTTTGAAGTGAGGTACAAGCACAAATGCAATAAGATAATAATAATATACTAATGTAAGTAATATGACTTGATTTATGTCTGTTGCAAAACAGGAAAATTAAGCAAATTATTTTATGGCTCTAGGTACGTTGACTGACGCAACAAGTGCAGAACTTGCGGAATGTTTTATTACAAAACATAAATATAATTCCTACACACATCTTAAGGTAGACATTCTGAAATAATATCCACAATCTAACGACCTTTCAATCCTTAAAACACATGAGGATAATTACGTATGCAAAATACTAACGCCTCACCTGTGGGTGTGGGTGGTTATGCCCAAAAACTGAACAATTCAAGATGAGTACGGTCCCCATCATGGACGCACATTTCAGTTGCTTTCTATTTGTGCTGTTTGGGAGTCATTCGCTTTGTCGCGTTGATTGTGTGTACTACGTTTTTTCTCAAGACAAGTTAAGTTTTTCTAAAGATTTGCATCTTCAGACTCTTTTTTTTATACTTGTATGCATTTTTTTAAACGTAATTAGAAGACGGCAGACATAATGTCAAGAGATTGTTAAACTTTGTGTCCTTTCTTTTCGTTTTGATTTCTTAATTCGTGCTCTTCTCTAAGTCTTCTAATACTAATGTGGCATCTTGAGAGAAAAAAAAAGCGTCAACTGATTTGGGAGCTTTGAGAATGATATCAAAAGGCAAACAAATTCTTATCGCCCTAAAATATATGAATTGCCAAAAAATCATACTCATGGGTTTTTCTCACATCTTGCTTAGGTTTATTACTATACAGTGACCACATATATTTTTTTCGTTGTGATTGCATCGCACCTCCAGTGTATTCATCTTCTAATGCAAAAAAAATTGTTACTTCTTGAAGTCTCTGGTTGAAAATTGGGTGAAACTCGTACTACGCAAAGCAAATAATAATAATAATAATAATAATAATAATAATAATCTAAAAGACACTGAAAAGAGGGTGAAGGTTGTCGACGTCGCCATAGAGCCGATGATGGGGTGAAACATGATGGTGGAAGTTGTGTCAGTTGATTACAGGGAATGGTTTCAAGAGACACCCTAAGCGAATGGAGGAATTAGAGACAAAACCATCCAGACAACGTTATTACTGAAAACGGAATACTAAGTAGAGGATAGGAGTATTTGACGAGGCTTAGGTTACTAGTTACGACTAATGACAATACTTAAGGAATGAAATAATAACAATAATAATAATAACAATAATAATAGTCTCCCAGACAACCTGATCAAAGATCACATAAAGCTAATCTTTTTGACATGATAGTCCCTGCAGATTGTTATGTAGTATCATTTTAAGATATTCAAAATAGAAGGATCTTGAAGTGGAAATCTAAAAAATGTGGCACATGAAGACATCAATAATTCCAGTTGTAGTTGAATCTCTCGGATTAATTTGAAAAGGTTCCGATAGACTCATTGAAGGGATTCCAAGTAGTCCATGCCTTATACTAAAAATTGTACTCGCATGTATAGCTCACAAATTACGAAGAGCTTTATCTATCTAACATGTCTGTGATATTAGTGTGTTTTTTTTGGGGGGGGTTTGTCTTTTATAAAAGTAATCAGAGAAAAATGACATGAAGTAATTTCTAACCATACGGAAATGTGAATACAACAGAAGTATAAGGAAATACTATTACGACTACTACTACTACTACTACTACTACTACTACTAATAATAATAATAATAATGATAATAATAATAATATCATTCAAAGAAAGGTCTGTAATGTTATCGTTCCTGACTTGGCAACTCGACTTCAGTTACCTCCCCACTGCCGTTACGCTGATTCTATCAGTTTTTTTTTCTATAAATATTTCCATAGCAGTTCTTCTAATGAATCTTCCTCCTAGGTACCTTGACTGCATGAATTTAAGCGAACTACTAAATTGGCAACTCAGTCTCATCGTTTTACTTTTGAAATTAGCTGGCTGGAACCGTAATTCTATTTTAAATGATTCTTTTCACGCACTTGTCGCCTGTGCAAAGCCGTTCTGGTTACTTGCTTCCCTGCCCCCTACAATATTTCAATCTATCTGCAACATCAATCGCCATCTTCTGTTTTCCTGATACCTATTCTTTTATTATCCTTTTCTCTTCACAAATATATTCTCATTCTCTTTCACTTGAATAACCCTTGAGTTTTAGTGGCATTATCGCCTTAGTTGGGTTGAAATGATTTAAAAAAAGAAAAAGTTTCTTTCCACTAAGAATTATTACTGAATTAATACTAATTAATTTTTCATCTTTATTTCCGCTAGAGATGTTTCGACTGTCGCCTCCACCGCTATTTTCACGTCAACGACAATTTCTCAGTAGCATCAAGGCGCCATCAGGAGCGAAGCACGATATTGTTGTATGTCGAGGGATTTTCAACGATGTTGTAATTACGTTGGCAACGGAATGTTTCGCGAGTTTTTATTTGATTAGCAAACTCTTTGGAGAGAGTGGTCATAGCTGCGGGGGCCAGTGGCCAGCAGTTCCGCCATGTGCGTCTACAATGGGCACTAACACGTCGAAATTGATAGCATCGGAAATTGGTCGTAGGAATACCATTAAAGAACACCCCGGACATTTCCCTTAGCCGACCGGGTCGCCGGATTTCAAATCAGAGAACCCTGCAAGTCGCAATCGGACATTCGCCATTAAGATGTTTCACACAACGCCAGGCAAAAGTAAAATAAAACAGAAAACTAAAAAATAAATGAATAAAAAAGAAAGTGATGATGTGGCCGCAAGTGTCCAGACGTGTGATTGACCAGATGCTTTTGTCTAGGTCAACTCGACGAAATAAACTATTTTTCACTTGGCGCGAAATTAGAGTCAATAAAGCATCTTTCTACGGCCAAATTTAAACTTTTCAGTCGAATTTCGACTATCTTCTAAACTTTTTATTATTTCCAACTTACATAGGTATATAAATTTTATGTCCATGTCAATAACTAGCTATCTCAGTTGCAATACGCTATCTATTCATCTCTCTCTCTCTCTCTCTCTCTCTCTCTCTATATATATATATATATATATATATATATATATATATATAGCTACAGTTTCTTTTTCTTTCTTTCCTTCTTTCTTTTTCTCAGTTTACTCATTATCTATATATCTATCTATCTTTTCTTCCCTCACAAACTCTCTTACACTTTATCTAAGTACCTTAGTTTCTTTTTTCTTTCTTTCTTTCTTTATCTATCTATCTATCTATCTATCTATCTATCTATCTATCTATATATATATATATATCATTTCTCTTTATCACACTCTCTTACTATCTCTCTAAGCAGCTTCAGTTTCTTTTTCTTTCTTTCTTTCTTTCTTTCTTTCTTTCTTTCTTTCTTTTTAGACTTATCTACGGAATGTACCAACTTACGACAATTTAAAATTTTATATAAATTTTGTTTTCAATTTATATATACATATATTTATTGTAACTTCAAATGTTTTTATACTGCACACATATACTGCATATATATATATATATATATATATATATATATATATATATATATATATAGAAAAAGTTTCAAATTGAAAATTATAATGTTTTATTTTATGAAAGTATTTATTTATTTTATATATATTTGATATTTCAAATTGTCCTCAATTTTCATCAGAAATAACTGTTTGTTACAAATAAATTAAAATTGCTGTTTGTTAGCAAGTAGCGTCCTTCGCGAGACGCGGACGTCACGTGATATGGAACGTCACTGTTCGGATATTCCTAACTTAAATCTAACTGTCATAAATATTTAAAACAATTTTTACTATATCTAAAAAAAAAAAAAAAAAAAAAAATTATTTATAAAGATTTAAAACACCTAAGTCCCTATCCAACCCTAGTTTATGTGTATTTAATTTTAAAATCCAATATGTTTCTTTTTTTCTGCGTGTGAATGTTGAAGTAAAATCGGAATCTATTAATAAACATTTGCAGTTTTCTAATGTGTGTCCTGATTGATTGTAGTGTTTAGCTATGGGGAATAAGGGTTGTTTTGACGTATTGTTTGTTTATGGTTATTAAAACGAAATCTAAAATTGTTTCCAGACTCACCAATATATCCACTATTAGGACATAAGTTGCAGAATAAATAATAGATTACGTTATGGGTATCGCAAGTGAGGTTAGGTGGCTGTATCCTGATATTGGTGTTGGGTACGGAAAATGTATTAGCTATTATTAAATGTTTGCAAACTAAGCAACGAGGTTTGTTACATTTGTAATTTCCTGTTTGGTTTCTATTGTTTAGATATTTGGTAGAGGTGAGGATAGCTGATAAGTTAGGTGATTGTTTCATTGCATTTATGGGTGGTTTATCGAAAATGTCTTTGATCTTGTTGTCTAATTGGAGGTTCTTGTAATCATTTTTTTAAATTGTGAATAAGTGTGTGGGAATATTGATTGTGGTTAAAAACCATGGGAATCCGATTGTTGTTTTTATTTTTCTTGTATGTGAGAAGTGTGTTATATAAGAATATTTATTAATTCATCAGATTTTATTACTTAAACGTTATTTTTAGAGAGTATCCATATTTGAATAGACCATCCATTGATTTATTAAACTGCATATTTATTTATGTTCATCTACCGGACTGAATATTTGTGAAATGTTAGTAAAAGAAAAAAAAAAGAAGAGTATACACTCGCCTGCAGGATTCTAACCTGTGTCTCCCTGGGTAGAGGAAAACGTTGTTAGACCACCTGCTTTTGACCAACTTGGCCATGAAGTTCGACGAGTATCAAGCAAAGCTCAGTCCGTTAGACGAAAATAAATAAAAGTACTTATTTGAGCGCCTACTCAAATATGGGTATCCGATAAAAATAAGGTATATATAATATATATATATATATATATATATATATATATATATATATATATATATGTTCGCTTTGTTGTGTTTTACGGCATAGCAAATTCAATAGATTATTTAATGCCGACAACTTTATTTTCTGGTAATATTTTGTTTTGTCAAAAAATCTAATTCTGGTAATATTTTTTCCTCAAAAATGCATAGCTGCCAACATTACTTTAAAACATATATTGCTGGTAATATTTCTTTTTCAAAAAACGTATTGCTGGTAATATTTTTCTTTAAAATATATATTGCTGGTAATAGTTTTTTTTCTTCAAAAAATTATTTCTGGTAATAATTTTTACAAAGTATTTCTGGTATTAAAACCTATTTTTACACTTTTATAATGCTTCTTACCTCAGTTTCGGGGTTAACTATTTGCCCATAGCTGAGGCCCTAACAGGTGCTACCACCTCGGGTCGGAGTGGACCTGGGAACGCCAGCAATTAAGAGGAGGATCCACACTCCTCAAAACCTCCTGATCAGAGGCCTTGCTATTGGACGTAGTTTATCATCTTACCCAGGACGCAGATATAGTTTATCGTCATACCCAGGACGTATATATATATATATATATATATATATATATATATATATATATATATATATATATATATATATATGTGTGTGTGTGTGTGTGTGTGTGTGTGTGTATGTAGGTATGTATGAATGTAATATCCCGTTTTTCTGGTATCCAGTATCGTGTTCCAGATTCTGATAATTCCGATCTCCTAGTCTCGTGTCGGGGTTTACAATTATTCCACCAGGATAATCTTCTTCCATTTTCGAACTGAACCTTTTACCTAACCTCTAATGATTTGCTGTTCTCGATTTCATTGTCCATGTTTACTGATATCTTGTCTGGGTTAATTGTTAATTTAATAACGCAATTTATTCCTAATCCTGTTTGCGCTGTGTCCAGTTATATCCATACTACTATGTCCAATGATTGAACTCACGCTTTCGATTCCACAAATCCAGTAACCAACGCTTGAATTCTTTGAGGTATATTTTAATCACCCCCGCCCTAATCAAGGTGATAAACCCACTAAAATGCAAGGGGTTACTGAGTTTGAAATAAGATAACGTTATTAAGCAGAGATGACAATAAAAGAAGAGGACAGACAGAAGATAACGTCTGGCGTTGAATTTATTTATTTATTTATTTATTTTTTAGATTCCTTTGACTCTAATCTTGATGGAACCTACAATCGGATGCTGAGAGATATACTTAACATCTCTTGATAACATCCAACTAAATCACATCTCTATGAACCCTACTACAACCTTACGCGAAAAAAGAATGTGATTTACAGGATACTGCTGGTGAGTAAAACAAGAACTTACGAATGATCTACTGCTCTGGACACCTACACCTAGAGTAACACGGGTTGGTCGCCCAAAAACCATCTATACTGACCAACTATGTTATGACACAGAATGACCTTCCGACCTTGATACAGGACCGTGATGTTTGACATAATACATTCATGAATTCTCGAGCTAGCTTACAAGTTTACAGGTTTTTACCTGTAAACTTGTAAGCTAGAGATTTCCACAGGCAAGAATTTCGAGAGAAGAATCTGTAGGACGCCTCATTCTTTTGCTACTAACCATACATTAGAAATTAACAATGAAAGCATTATCGTCGTCTGCAGTCTGGCATTACTAAAAGTCAGTCGAATGGAGTTGAAATCATAAAATTATCTAAATAGGAAAAAATAATGTTTTTACTTAGATTTTCTTAAACCTGTAACGAATTATTTAAATACAGTGATACATCGGCTTAGGTCATTTTCGAAGATAAATATAAAGATAAAATTAAATACATGGAAAAATAACACTCGCCTTCGTTCGTGTTATTCGAGTTTACGTCCGCTGTTAAAAATATTAAAAACGTCAAAACACTAAAATAACAATAAACACATATATAATCATATTTAAATAAATTAAAAATAAATTAATAATATATATATATATATATATATATATATATATATATATATATATATATATATATATATATATATATATATATATATATATATATATATATATATATATATATAAAAAATAATATATATATACAATATATATATAATATAAAATTCTGACGATTGCATATAAAAACAGACTGCGCCTCTAAGTGTTAATGTTCACTTTTATATTTACCCTACTGAATGCACATAAATATAGCAACTTAAGACCTTTATATATATATATATATATATTATAAATAATTGATTTAAAAATGGTAACAGCATAGTTGTTTCAAAAATGGCTAAAACTTTAATTTTATTTTTGCAAATAAATTAAACGATTAGTTCTATTTCATAGCGAATTTTGAAACAGACAGCTAAAATGCCATGGTTACAGAATATTCTCTAAATTGAACACGGGGTGTCTAGATTTTCTTATGACAGTATCATTTATCAGTTATTAGCTACATTTTGGTAATGAGGATGTATTTTACACTGAAACCTGACGTCGGTTGAATGGATGTCGTCTGAATTAAAAAAAAAAAAAAAAATTGTTAACGGTAAGCAACATCTTTTTATTTTTTTTTTACAATACTTTTTATTTAAATTTGAAATATTTTCCTTTTATTTTTATTTTACTATATTCTTTTTAAGAACAGTTAAATGTATTAGAATCCATTATATTATGTAGGATTATTTTAACATTAAGTTTAAGACTATTTTTTTTTTTTTTTTTTTTTTTATATATATGACAGCAGAAATGGTTACTTAATTTATATATATATATATATAAACCTATTATTATAATATTTCACATGTAAGTTTGAGGACATATCAAAAGCTTATATATATATTTATATATATATATATATATATTCTTTTTATATATAGGTTAGAATTCATCAATTTAACTACAATTTTAATTACAAATCAAAAAAACTTTAAAAAAAAAAAAATAGCTATAACTTTAAAATATGATTATTTTTCCTCAAAGATTTTTACCTTTAAATTTAAATATTATTTAAGTAATTAATGGCACTTACTACAAAACTAGCTAAGACAGATTTAGGGCACTATAGTAAAAATAAAATTAATATGAATACCTGCGTTGTTTTTCATGTCCTCAGTAACGGATATCTTGAAATTCAGATTCATATAAAAAAAAAAAAAAAAAAAAAAATTTCCATCTCTTAAACTTAATGTTAAAATAATCCTACATAATATAAATGGATTCTAATACATTTAACTGTTTAAAAAAGAATATAGTAAAATAAATTAAAAAGGAAAATATTTCAAATCGTAGTTAAATAAAAGTATTGTAAAAAAAAATCTTTAATTTTAAAAGATGACGTTGAAAATTTTTTTTTACTGTTAACAATTTTTTTTTTTTTTTTTTTTAAATTCCGACATCCATTGAAGTTTCCTCACCCCCTTACCAAATGTAGCTAATTTGGCTTCAATTTGAAGAATATAGAATACTGTATATTAAAAACCGGTAAATTTTAAAATTTCTAAAATTCGCTTGAAGATGGCTTTTAATTTATTTCAAAATAAAAAGCTTCTATTTTTGAAACATGGTGGAAGTGTTAATTTTAAATCAATTAATTTATAATATTAATGCTCTGTAAATTTAAGCAATTATTTTGTAAAAATAAAATATCTAAACACCGATTTTATATTATATATATATATATATTTTATATATATATATATATATATTATAATATCTAGAAAAAGGTCGAATGTACTATTTACTCCTGCGTTGTTTTTCGCCCCAACGGATATCTTGAATTCAGATTTGTTTCCATCTCTGTCTTCCGTTGAAGTTTTCTCAATTACATTTCACTTGTGATATAGAATACATTTCTTACTCATGGCTTCGAAGAAAAGTCCCAGTGGAAGTGTTAATGCTAAGCGTAAGATTGTATCACTAGAAAAAAGGTCGAAATTAATTATTTTATTCAGAATACTTCACGTACATATCATAAATACTGTAATAGGGAACAAGGAGTGCTTATTTGCAGTTTATAGTGTGGTTAATTCGACTTAAGTTGTTTTTTGGACCTAAGTCGTGATCTCTGGAACCAATAAACGACGTAGTGTGACGTATACCTGTAAAATAAAAAATATTTTCTGAATTAATTATTATCATTATTTAGAGAAAAAAAATTTATGTGACAACTTTTCTCCGTTCGGAGCTAATGTCATGAAATAAATGACTCTTACTATATTCTGAAACATAATTCTATTCTTTTGCGATAATGTATCTATTGTCGTCTGTAATATATATATATATATACACAGATACATTTCTTTTAAAAGAATTTGAGAGCAAATGCTTGTGTGATTTCATTATACTGTCTGTAGTTTTTGCATAGATTGTGGCTACGAGCCAAGGAGCTAATGGAGTGTGTATTTGCTTTCTGTTTTGACGCGGTGCATTCTTTACTCGAAAAACCCAACACTGTTCCGAATATAAGAGACGTAATTAATCTGTACACATCCGGAGAGAAGATATGCACAACTGTGGCTCAATTAGAATGCAATAGCGTTCCTTGTTGAAAGGCAAAAGTAAAAAATTCTAGAGATAATTCCATGATGAAGCTTTCAGAGCCGATGGTTTTTCTTTCACTCCTCAGAAACACCCCCTCTCACATACACAAAATCAAAGAATCAAACGAATTCTATATCATACACATAAAAAAAAAAAAATTAAGAGCATATTATTTTTAAGGAGCGCAGCCAATTTCAGATAAGAATATTAATTGTTCTTGTCCCGCCGCTCAGTTACTGTCACGACCGTTACGCCGTGCCAATACCTAATAGATAATGAACTATTCCGTTTTGGCCACAAGGAAAGTAAAGACATATCAGAGATCTATTTGATTTCAGTGAAAGATTGAAGCGTTTGATTACGTGAGAAGGCAAGACATATATCAGAGACACTACTTTATTTCATTGAAAGAAAGAAAAAAAGAAGATAGGTAGGAGTATTTAACGTCTCCTCCTAATATGTTATAAATAATGGACTGTTCCATTTTGATCATATAGAAACATAAGACATCAATGATGCTACTTGACTTCAGTGAGCAAAAAAATAATGAAAGATAGAATTGTTAAACGTCTCCTAAAGATACCTCATACATATGGACTATTCTATTTGTTGTGGCCTTGTTAGGGCCAGAAATAAAGACACAAGAGAGGAATTGAGTTAAACAAATATATTAACAGAAACAGTAATACAAACATATGCAAACGACAGTGTTACAGCAAGAATGTTCAGTCCGACTGTCAGAGCTGACTGTTGGAAACTTCCCTCTCTAAAAGGCAGTACCTGCTCCTATTTGTAGCTGGGGGAGTCGATGCGTGCGTGGGTAAATTACCATAACACTCTTTTGAAAGCGTGAGAAGATAAAATACATTAAAGACGCTACTCGGTTTCAGTCAGAAAATTAATTAAATAACTGGAGATAGAAGTGTTTAATGTCTATTTCAGTAAAATGGAAAATGTTAATTTTAAATCTCTCCATTTGCACCACTTTACTTCTTAAAATAAATCATATTCATAATTGTTATTGCAATATTTTGTTAAAGTTGTTGAGTTCAAGTTTTTAACGATGCCATAAGGGAATTTCTACGGATATTTTATTGTCGGGAAACTCAACAGGACCTTATTCAATTATTAACTGAAGAATTATGATTCATCAGAAATTTAAAATAGGAAAACCGTGAAAGTTTCACGGATTAAAACCAGTGAATATATATTTGTTGATTTGTTCATATAAAACATTGCTTCATATAAAACATTGCTTCAAACACGTTCAGAGATCTCTAAACTACCATCTATTTACAACCGCTTTCTCAGATCGATGCTTAAAATAGTTTGAAGCAAATGAAGCTGTAGGTCTTGTAGAAGACATTTCATTAGATCTTATAGACTGGCACTACACTAGCCCAAACAAAGAAATATGCCTGTTTAATTTTTACTTGGAGAGTTGACTTAAAGGGAGATAAGTGAGACATCCGAAAGCGGCATGGCACGTGGAACTAGAACAATCTACTCTGATGGATGAAATAAAGCGTTCAGATCGAAATTTCAATCACCTGAAGAAGGCCGGAGCGTACAACGACCAAAATTTTGGAATCATGTTAATAAAGATGAGGACAAGAGCCGAACAATGTTAATAATGTAAATAATTAGAATACATCAGTATAAACACTGCATAGTAACCGGTAGTTTCACGGCTCATACAGATTACCTGGACAGATCAATGTCAACATTGTCGGTGTATTATATATATATATATATATATATATATATATATATATATATATATATATATATGCACTAGGTGGTAAATTATTATATATAACATAACAAGCAAGTCTTGTCAAAAGATTAAAAGCGTTTAATAAAGTACGCCACAAAGAACTGGTTGGCGACCTTGACATATTTGGGAAGGATATTAGAATAATCAAGAATCTATATTAAATGAAGTCGCTTTCATACGGATAGAAAAGAAATTCAGTAAATATACGAAAGTAAAATGGTGCGTAAGACAATGATCTGTCTTCTCACCGGACTTATCGAAACTTTAAAGTGATACTGAAATAATTAGAGGTCTTAGCAGGAGTAAATTTTTCAGATGACTCAGTTTTGATAGCAGACATGGAAAGGGAACTACAAGAACTCCTACAAATATAGTGAAGGAAAACGAGAAGAAAAGACATCAATTGCAAGAAGACGTAATCCATGGTTGTTTGCAAACGGATCAGTCCATCATGCAAATTACATACAAATTGCATTGGTACAAATTATTAATTCCAAAATCAAACAAGTAAAAATAAAAATAAATATCTGAGAAGTGTTTTTAACAGAGGATGGAAAAAGCGCCACTAAATCCTAAGGCGGGTTGGGAGAGCTGAAAATGCCTTCCAAAATCCAAGCAAAATATTAAGAAACAGAAAAAAATCGTTAGAAACAAGAAAAGAGTACAGAACTCTTACGTAATATCAGTCCTCCTTTATGGCAATGAATGCTGAACAATCTCCTCACAGATGAAGAGGAGACTCGAAGCATCTTAATTGTGGTTCTATAGGAGAATCTGAGTGACTCGCAACTATGAAGTTTTAGTGAAAATGGAAACGTATACCAAAAATCAGGAAGAGATGCTTAGCATTAACACTTCCACTGGGAATATAATGAGGAATGAGGGCTTGGAAATGTTGATACTCACAAGATAGGTTGAAGGCAAAGGGAAACAATAATCTACTTAGTGAAGTTGAGTAAATGGATAGTGGAACAAGATTTAAGATAACATTTATTGAGGGCTAGAAAAAACGAAAAATTTTGGTGAGTCATGATCTGAAGGGACATAGTGCATCGAAGATGATGAAATATTTTCTCTAAAATTTGGAAAACTCGTCACTATTACTACTAATACTGCTAAGTAAATTACTAAAATATGAAATGAAGACAGTTTAAAAATTCATAATGTTGCTGATGTTACATCTAAGAAATATTGAACAACTTATGTTAAAAATGTCGACGATTACGAGAAAAACCTTCTAGAATCTCCAATAAATGTGAGTGGTATGTATCTCAACCTTTACTTTTTGTCTTTCGAAGCAGCCGATGAATTAAAGAATCAGAAACATTTTGTTGTGTGAAAAAGTCAATTGTTTAATTAAATCAATGTTTTTTTGTTTTTTTTTTACTTTACTTTCCTTTTCATGGAGGTCTGTTGTCGACCGGCCCACGAATCCAGAATTGAATTTGCTACGTTCAGTACATCTGAGCTTCACGGTTTTTTCAAGAATAAACACACCAATTAGCAGCAAACGTTCATTCGTTATTTAGCCTTTACCGAAAAAAATGTTATCAACACAATGGAATGTGGCTTTCTTTATAATTGTCAGAAGCTGACTAAAATTTCTGTCGACATTACAGTGAGACTGAAAAATATTTTCCAACTTTTTCATTGCACTTCAAATATCTAATATTCAAATATGGAGAGAACAACTGTATTCACATAATAGCCATTTTCTATCAGTAATAATTTCGTTGGTTCCTGACTATAGACATTCCCGTTTTATGATTTCAGCTGCATCATTATTTAGGGGTATTGCAATGAACTTCATAATTAATATCCTATTTATATTCGATCAGTAAAACTTAACATAAATTCTTGATCACTGACTCTCCCATTTTCCTGATTTTCGATGCATTTCTATAGTAAAATCATTAGCAACGTATTTTTATTATCTATATAATAGACATACTCTATCAATAAAGCTATCATTCATTTCTATAGAAAAATCTTTATCAATGCAATTACAACACGTTAATTGTTCGAGGTTCATTACGAACTCTGACTTCAAACGTCAACATTATAATAACCAACTTAGACAATAAAAAATTAATAATTACTTCATAGCTTCAACTGAAGTCTTAGTATTGTTTCGCACTAAAAGTATCACTACGAATAAACACGCATTTGGAGTCCGCAGATGAGAATGTGTATTAGTAAAAAGCCAATTCAGAAATAACTCGTAGTCAACTCGAAGTAACTCTTAGTCGGCACGAGAGAAATCGTTGTCGGCGTAATAAAATTTGTACTAATAGCCCTGTTCCGACACTAACACTTACAACAATTTCTGACAAATTACAGTTTTTGAAATTTTCATTTCACATCTATAGTGAAATTATTTTCAATAAATATATATAATACAATTATCTATAATAAATTTATATGCGTTGCTTTTTACAATAATTTTCTTAGCAAACCATTATACATATAACGAACCTAGTCTAAGTCAATTACTAACCACTGTTTTTCCTGGATTTTAAATGACTTTATATTAGAATCATTTGTTATATATAATGGCCGACTACTCTTGTTTTCCGAACACACCCGTCTTCATGTGGTTAATCTCTGTTGCAGATTCATTTGTTTTTATTCAACACCATTGTTGTTGTTTATATATTGTTATATTTGATGAATATTTTTAGAGAGAGAGAGCGAGAGAGAGAGAGAGAGAGAAACGCATAATCTGTCATGGTCAGCAATTTTACTAACGGCAGTAGGCTCAAACCCTTGGTCACGATGACTTACGACTTCATGGTAGCATCGACGACTTCTGAATAGTTTCCTCTACGCAAATGTACTTATAAGACTTGCCTCATCCCAGTGTATGATTTTCAAACACATGCTGAGTTCACCTACCCGGACCGATAAATGAACTTGATGAAAAATCGACAATGGTGAGATTCGAAGCTGAGTCTCATGGTCGGAAGACAAATGTTTTAACTGCTAACTGCTGTAAGATAGTGACTATTTTCTGTGTTAATTCATTAGCTAGGCATTTAAAATATTCATAAAATAAGCGTACATTTGTGTCAATAATACGAGTGTCGGCTAAAATGTATAGAGGTTGATAATGGCACTCTTATGAAATGTGGCAAAATGAGGTTTATTTTTCAACAATTTTGATTCACACAATTCTTCCATTGATGTTGCAATGTTCGGGTCCAATTAATTAAGAAGTATTCATTTTGTTGGTCAAGGATGATGAATCGGGACAAATCAAAGGAGTACAAAGCCAAAACAGCCATTGAATCCAAGGATTTGTGTTCTGAAGTATTGTTCTGGTGAAACAAGACGTCTTTCGCGAGTTTTCCTGGACAAATGGTATTGATAGTCATTCGTATTTGCCTCAGTAGTACTCTCCTTGATGGTGCGACACTTTTGAAGATAGTTAATAAAGACAATGCCTTTTGCATCCCAAAATAATCATGCGGGATCTGCCAGATTCTGTTATGTGATTAACCTGCTCAGGTGGCAAAAGACATGGCACCCACCTAGTAGAAACTTTTCCTCATGCCAAGTTCATTGTGCAGTATATTCGCAACTCTCTAGCGACATATACTAATAGCATTGGCTATTTGATTTATAGTCAATCGCCTGTCATTCGTTACCATGTGGTGGATGCGATGAATGTTTTCCTCAGCGGTGGCAGCTGAAGGACAACCAGACTTTGGGTCATCTTCAAGACTCATTTCCCCTCAACCTAAATTAATCTGCCCACTTTCGCACTTCATTCCCTGTAACCATGAATGTCCTAAGGGATTAAACCCATTTTCTGTAGGTACTTGATAACATCATGATGCCAAAACGTATTCATTTTCAAGAGAAGTCGCTACTAGATATATTTGAAGACTTCTTTAAATAGATGTCATTTTACCAAGAAAGAAACAATGAAGTTATTAATAAGATGAGTTTTATTAATAATAGGTCCATGATTAAGAACTGAAAAGAATTGTGTATACAACAGGAATCAAAAGAATTATAATAATAACAGCAACAACAACAGTAATAATAATAATAATAATAATAATAATAATAATAATATCATAACGGAGAACATGAAAAACTGGAAGACTACACTAAACCTAAACAATACAAATTGGTCATTAACATGGAGACCAATCGACATCAAAATTGTGATTTTCCAAGGTGAATGATTGTTACCACAACTCTTCTGCCTTGCATTAGCGCCATTTAACTGCCTACTGAACAACAGAAGTTACCGATACATGTCACAGAATCGCATACTGAACCACCGTCATTATAATGATGATCTGAAAACGTTTGTAAGGGATGGCAACCAGCAGAAAAATAAAAAAAACTACTCATCATTATCAAAAGCTTCAGAAAAGACATTAGAATGGAGTTCGGAATCGACAAATCTTCAAAGGTGGAACACTAACGAAAACTACAGATTTAGACCTTGATATCAACCACAAGATTAAGGAACTAAACCAAGATGGTACTTAGGAATTAATGAAGAAGACGGAATATAATATTCAATTATGAAGAAAAAGATCCGAAAAGAATATTATTGGAGAGTGCGTTTGGTACTAGAAAGCGAACTTAATGGGACCAATAAAATGGAGGCTATAAACACCTTGCTATATCCGTAGTAACATACAGCTTCAACATTATTAAACGAAAGTTGAATGACATCAAAAGACTGCACGCCAAAACCAGAAAAAATGCTTACTCAAATGATGCATCGCCCAAAACCAGATATTGACAGGCTGTACGTAGCAAGGGCTTTAGGAGGCCGAGGTATGATCCAGCTTGAACTAACTCTAAATATTACTACAATGAGATTAGAAGCCTAAATCACAAAAACCAATGATCCTCTCCTACAAGTAGTAAAACACCAAATCCACTCCATCAACAAAGAAGCAGAACTCTTCAAGAAACATTTTAATTTACCTAAAACCTTACCAACAAAAAACGAAACGAATAACGTCTACGCCAAACGAGTAAAACAGAAAGCAAAAGAACTTGACCAAATGAAATTACAAAAAAAAAAAAAAAAAAACCCCAAAAACTGGGAGAACAATACGTTGAATGCCAAATACCTAAAAAGAACAAAACAAAACACATTAGTGGCTGAGAATCATTGGGTTGAAAGTTGAGAGAGAAGGCCTAATTATTGCAACTCAGGACCAAAGCCTCAAAACCAAATCATATCACTGTCAAATAATCAAAGATGGAACTAACCCGAAATGAAAGATTTTGGAAATTATGATGAAACTGTCGACCATATTATCCCAGGTTGTCTGGAACTAGAAAAAATTAATATACCCACAGACGTAACAAGGTAGAGACATATGTGCACTGGAAGATATGAAAGAAACACAAAATCGAAACCACTGAGAGATGGTATTGAGCATCAACCAGGCACAATTACTGAAAATAACGATGTAACTTTCCCTCGACAGGGAAAGTGACAGAGAAATGACAGCCAAAAGACACGATATTATCATAAAAGATAAGAAATTCAGAAAGTACATTATTTAGACTATCGTCCTCATCTTTGTTGCCATATTTATTACAACGTTTCGGCCGTTGTACGCTCCGGCCTTCTTCAGGTGGTTTGAATGTCGAACTGAACCCTTTATTTCGCTCACTGGTTCTCCACTGCCTTAACTAGGTTTTGAACTCAAACTCTTTCAGTCCTGTCACTGGATCTAACCAACGCCTTTATGCACTGTGCCATGTGTCCTTGACCAAGTGACAGGACCCAAAGAGTGTGAGTTCAATACCCGGTTAAGGCAGTAGAGAACTTGGAGAGGGGAATTAACAGGAGACAACTGATAACTGACAGCCATCAAAACATGACACGTGGAAATAGAACAGTCTACCACAGTGTGCAAAATAAAGGGTTCAGTTCGACATTCCAACCACCTAAAGAAGGCCGGAGCGTACAACGACCGAAACGTTGTAATAAATATGGCGACAAAGATGAGGAAAATAGTCCGAATAATGTAAATAATGTACATAATACCTCTTCTCGGAAATATAGACAAATTCAGGAAGTGTATGCATATTGACATAGTAGTACCATTTGAGGGAAATGAAAATTATCAAGAAATTGTTCAAATTGCCTGGAGATCGAAATTATCAAGATGTGGGGAATGAAGACTGAGACTGTACCAATATTAATCGGAGTTCTAAGACTCGTCAGAAAAGGAATGGGCAACTTTACTAAGGGTGTCCCAGGAAACATCAACATACAAGTTGTCCAGAAGGTCGCCCCACTAGGAACATCCCATATACTGCTATCAATCAAATAACAATTCTCCTATAGGGCCTAAGGACCATAGTTTTGATCCAGTTCTACAGGATACAAAGCAAGGAACATAACATAAACAAATAATAATAATAACAATAATAATAATAATTAATATATATTATTAACTCATTAAACAAAATAGAAGCATGATGAGAAAATGCTAAAAATTGAAATATACGGACACGCCTGTGTCTTTTCTCAACGACAAATATAATATATATACTCACGCACACACACAGACACACCCATAAACACACATATACGCGCAACGCGCACGCACACAAACATATATATATATATATAAATATATATATGTGTACGTATCTTCATTCATTTTGATGTTAACTTGACATTTTTGTTACTTACTTGTTATAAAGAATTTTCTTTAGTTTTTCTGATTTCTTTCCTCCTTTTTTCTTTTCCCTTTCTTTCCTTCTTTTCTTCGTTCATCTTTGTTCTTTTCTTCTTTTAGCTTTCTTTTTCCTTCCATTAATATTTTCTTTCTTTTTTCATTCTTTTTGTTATTTTTGTTCTGCTTCTTTCTGTATTTTTGTTCTTTTTTCTTTCTTTCCTATGTTCCTTCTTTTCTCTGTTCTTTTTTATTCTTTTTCTTTCTTTTTGCCTTCTTTATTTAACCATTTCTTTCTTTCCTTCTTTTACACCCTCATAATTTTATAATCCATTCGATGACCAGATTAATGTTTAGTATCCTAATCAATAACTCAGCGCAGCGCTAAGCACTCAAATAGTTAACCGAAGAAGAGCTTCACCAACCACGCAACCATGCAACGAACCAATCAGTCAGCCGGACACAGGACCATTGCTTGTTTATTTAAACGCTTCTTAAACAGTGGCAACGACTATTTCACAACCCAGCAGAGCGCAGGAATGTCCAACAGAGAAATGTCCAAGAACATGATGTGATTTATGACTTGTTTAAAATGATGTCATTCATCCTAAATGCTTGAGATTTCCTTGCCTTTCTGAATTTTACTTATTGATCGAATGATTAATTTATTGATCTACCTGTATCTTATCTGCTTACGAATTTTCCCGACTCAATAGTTTACCAATTTCTTTCTACTTCCCGTCATGAATTATATTTCCGTTTTTAATTTTTATTTTGGTTTTACACAGTGCATTTTTATAGTCATTTCACCCCAAGTAACGCAATAAAGCCACAAAGATGCAAGAGATTTCTGGGTGTTAGAAAATAAGAGAAAAATCACTATTAAGGCGAGAGAACAATCAGTCAGTTATGTGCCATAAGTGATACAGGATTGGAAGATCATGTATCTTTCGATATATGACAGACGAGGTAGATTTTTTCCCGCGGTAGTCTGTCCTGCAACCCATAGCTGGGGGTAGAAGAGATGGATTCATACCTTTCCCAAGGGTATTTGTGTGTAAGTGAATCTAATGAACTCGACTGGAATTCGAACTCGGCTATCCATGTTCCCACTCCAATAAAAGAAGAAGAATTAAGAAGGCAGTAGATAAAGATTGACGTTGCATATAACTTTTAAAGATCAAAGTTGACATGGAGGCAAGAAGCTGGAAGAAAGTTCCAAAAGCAAGAAGCCGAAGCTGTTAGCATAGAACATCTGTTTACATTTAAACATTTCAATAGTAAACATGATAAGACCTTGCAGCGAATCTAGCATGACACTTAAATTTATAAAGTCTACGTACCAAAAAGGAAAATTCATTAGAACAATTAGCATGAAAATATTTATAGAAATGGCACAGTTAACTGGAAAGCAAGTAACTGGAAGACAATTCCACGATGTCAGAGAAAGAAACTGTTATCATAGAATTTGCGGTAACATCTAGCCATTCCACTTGTAAAATAATGAAAGCTTGCCACCAGTCTAAGACTCCGCATAAATTCATAAGCGTCTAGTACCATAGAAGAAAGTTCCATTAATGTATTTATAGAAAAGACACAGAGAAGCTACGTTACGGCGGACTGAAGCTGAGATGCCAAGTCGAGATCAATAACATTGTAGATTCTTATTTGGAAGAATGATAGGATAGCCTGCTTAGAAGTGTACTATGCATGAGGCAAAGCTAGAAAACCTGTTTTGACGGCAATTGGCTTACGGCCATATCTTGTTGAAACATTGCTTCCCATACAATCACCGAATTTAAGCAACATCGAACCTGGTCAGTACCGAAGCTGTTAGCATAGAACTTCTGGTTCCATCTAACCATTTCAACAGTAAACATGATGAGACATTGTTGTGAATCTAGCACGACTCTTAAATTCATAAAGTCTACGTACCAAAAAGGAAAATTCATTAGAACAACTAGCATGAAAATATTTATAGACAGGTCACAGAGAGGTTATGTGGGAAAGTCACTGAAACCGAGATATCAGGTTAGGACCGATAACATAGCAGATCCTTCTTTGTATTTTATCAAGAATATCTAAATAGATAGCAGAAGCAAAAGACCAGTCGTAACACTGTTCTTGTGTTTTTATAATTTTCTCCTTTTCTGGACATAGATTATGTAGAAATTGTCCGAATGTTCTGTATGTCCGAGCGCTTTCGGCTGTATTTTTAGGAATTATGAAGAATAATTTTATTTTTACTTTTAACTTAATGTATGAATTTTTTTATATATGTATTTAAAGTTCTATTAATGTTTTATTTTTCAAATACGGTCAGCATATAGTGGTCGTGTTCATAGTTGATGCGATTAATGCTGTCTTTTTCTTTTTAATTAATAATGTTTCCATTATTTTTTAGCCATTTTGTAAGTGCGGATGAGGCTATTATATTTGTATAATCACCAAGTATGTTAAGGATGGAATTTCTTTGGTCTCTATGTATATTTACACATGGAGACCTACCAAATCATTATTATTACTAAACACACACACACACACACACACACACACACACACACATATATATATATATATATATATATATATATATATTATTTCATAATATATGTATATTGTGAAATATATATATAATATATATAAATATAATATATATAGATATAATATATATATATAATATATATATATATAATGTATGTACATTGTGAATAAGTCAGATGATTATTTTAATATTATTATGAAACACACACACACACACATATATATATATATATATATATATATATATATATATATATATATATATATATATATGCATTATGAAATGGAATAAGTCCGACAATTATTATATCTGCTACATATCGAACCTGTATTTTAGGATACAGGTTCGATTACTTTCGGAGATATGATCATTCGAGAAAGATCGTTGGAAAATTTCTGTTTAAAAAAAGTGATTTGGAATTGACTAACCAGACGCTTCTTCTGTAGCTAAATGGTATAGCACATCAAGCCAAATGACGTTCCGTGTAGAATACAGATTCGATTCCTGTTGGAGGACACATATTTTCTACGAAATTTCTCGGACATTCAGGCCGGCAAATGAAATTAATACTGTTTATATTTAATATAATATGCATTAATACTGTATTTTAATATAGTCTGATTAATTGCTTAAGTAAATGCTCTGTTTATAATAAACAGTGCGAAAAATGGTCTGTTTAAGTAATTAATTATTTAAGTAAATGCTCTGTTTATTATAGACACTTATTATATTTAAATAATTAAACAGAATATATATATATATATATATATATATATATATATATATATATATATATATATATATATATATATATATATTGTTGGTGTTATTGAAACAGTGCTCTCTGTTTTATAGCAGAGTTATAAATGACTATACATATCTAACAACGTTTGTTCTACTCGAAGTTTCATATATATATTGTTCTAGGACAACTGCTCGATAAAGACAACTGCCCGTCAGAAAAAATACCCGACGTTTATACATATGTAGAATATTTAGATATTTTTGCTCTCATTCGAAAGAGAACGTATCATAGTATAATTTCAATGCAATACCTGTTTTCTGTGGGTTACTCATCGAAAAACCAATCGATGCAACCATTTTTTGAAGTGTGTGTGAGAGAGAGAGAGAGAGAGAGAGAAATTTTGGCTTTTCACTTCTGATTTTCACAGACAGTTATTTATCGTACTAAAAAGTAAGATTCAATCGATTTAAACCTTTTATATATTCATTATGATGTCACTGTTTTTGTTACAATAATAATAATGTTCCAGTAATAATAATAATGTTAGCAATAATATAACTAACGCGAATAGTAATAAAAATTTTAAATATTGATTAAGAAGGCAATAATGAAACTAATAATAAGAATGATTTTATATGAAACTAACCAATCATTTAGACCCACGACATAAAATTTTTAGTTCCCAAAAATATCTTGTATCCGACGAATAGTAAGCTTCACCTCAGCACAGGGTCTTCATCTCCATGAGAAGGGGGATGAGACAGTTACCTATTATCTATAATTGTTATTGAAACTGGGCACGATGTTATATAAAACAGCTATGAAGTACATATATTAATGAATACAGATATCACACACCATTTGTACTACTAGGAATTTCATATATATATATATATATATATATATATATATATATATATATATATATTGTTTTCACCATTTTGAAACTTTTAGGGATTTCAGAACATAGAAATAGATCAGAATATTAATTTTAGCTGCAAAGCAAATTATATATTTTTTTATACCTATAAATATACTTTTCGGAGTTACTTTTCATTTATTGTATTATTTGCACAATTGTGCATATCGATAGAAAACTGATGTGAATATTCACTTGTGCGTACATGCACAATTTGCTACTTCCGTCGTTTTGGCTAAATGAAACCTCTTTCACTTGCGTCTCTTTCACGATCGTCTGTCAATTTTGTTACGCTTCGCCGGACGCGATCCATCCAATCGGCAGCCGGCGGCGTGCCACTTCACTGCCGAGGAATACATCTGACCTGTTGAGTTCACCATAATTTCACGCCAATGTCCGAGGAACACTGGAACAAATTTTATCTGTTGAAATGAGAATAAAGAATAAAGAATGGTAACAGAGAGTGAGTGAGCGAGTGAGAGAGAGAGACACACACACACACACAGAGGATCGGTGAAATTTCTTTTATTTTTTGTAAAGGGTAGGAAGGTAATCGATACTACCAGTTAACGGAGCAGGGCTCTGCAGTTTTTTCGCTCTCAGTTTTATTTGTTTTTATCTGATTTTATTTTTATTTTCATCGAATTTGGAATCATCAACAATCCGTGAACGAAGCCAATTTTTTTCCTTTATTTGTCAACGATTCACTTAAACATTCTTTCTTTAAACGTCTTTACTGTTGTTTTCTTCATTTTTCATTTATTTTGTGTATTATTATTCTTCTTTTATAATTCTGTCTGTGTATCCCTTAGATAGCGCGTACGTACCTTACATCGAGCCAATGTCTCATAATAGACTATGCCGTTTGATATCATGAAAGTACGGAAAAAAACATATAAGAGACGTTACATGGTTTCAACGGGAAAAAGATATAAATAAATAAACTCCCAGCCAATACCTCATAAATAATGGACTATTCCGTTTTGATCGCGCGGTAAGAAGGAAGGAAAAACATCAGTGCTGCTACTTGGTTTCAATGAGAAAAAGGAAGAAAGAAACGCCCTGCCAATATTTAATAAATAATGGACAATTCCGTTTTGATAGTATGGAAATATGGAAAAAAAAACATGAAAGACATTATATGATTTCATTGAAAAAAATAAAGAAAGAAAAAAAAAAAAAAAAAGCCTTCCAGTACCTTATTGGACTATTCCGTTTTCATCGCTTGGAAGGAAGGATAAGACATATTAGAGAAGTTACTTGATTTCAGTGAGAAAAAGAAACAAAGAAACACCCTGCTAATACCTCATAAATAATGGACTATTCCGTTTTGATCGCGTGGAAGAAAGGAAAATGCAGTAATCCCGCGATTAGTGCGACAAATGAGTAAAATTAAAAGATACGCAATAATCGATAATGCATTAATCGAATTACATTACAGGAAATGATATAATTTGTACCTCAAATTTTAGTCTCATTCACAATTCATTTCTAATTTGCGTATTTTAAAAATTAAAATACAGTTGTTTGCCGTATGGTATTCTTCTGTTCTTCATATAACTGGCGGTACAGGGAAATTGCACCTTCTAATTTTCCAAACATATCATAATCATTGGGATTTTAATCTGAATAATTTATTTATAAACTTACCATAATAAATGCATACATTTTTTTCGATATTTTTCAATAAATGTAAATTTCTGTATCTAAATAAAATCGTAGAATTTTTTTTCAGAAAAAAAGAATCTTCCTTTGAAGACCTTCAAAATAAACAAAAAAATAAAAATATTCAAAAACATTTAATAGGGACAAATATTCAAATATGTATTTTTATTATCGGTTTATAAAATTTATCTTTTTATGACTTTCCATTTTTTAACACTGCAGTAATTACTTAGATAACGTAATAATTGACAAACAAAACAGTTACCCATTCTCCATTTTTAAATTTTAGAAAGTTTTTAATTAATAGGTAACTAGAAAAATCAGTTTTCACTTACTATGGTTAAACTGAAGAATGTTTTACCGTACAAATCGAGTATTATGTAAGCCCTAATCGAATTTTGTTATGTAAAAGTTTTAGCGCACTAATCGAAAACGCATTAATCGAAGGCGCATTAATCGAAGGATTCCTGTACATAGCAATGACGTTATATGGTTACAGTGAGAAAAAAGAAAGAACGAAAGAAAGAAATTCCCTGCCAATACTTCATAAATAATGGACTATTCCGTTTTGATCGCATGGAAGGAAGGAAGGAAAAGGTATATTAGAGACGCTGTTTCATTTCAGTGAGAAAAAGAAAGGAAGAAAGAAATAAAATTCCAACAGAAAAAACTAGTACTTATTATTATTATTATTATTCCTTTCTTTTCTTCTTCTTTCTTCTTCTTTTTCTTCTTCTTCTTCTTCTTCTTCTTCTTATTATTATTATTATTATTATTATTTTTATTATTATTATTATTCCTCTTCTTTTTAATACGTTTTCGTTGCTTTTTATTTCTGCATATTGTTATGTTAATATTTTGCTTTTTCCTTATATGGAAACATTCGGAATTCATTGATCGAACATCCATTGCTTCTCGAAGTATGCACTCACTCCCTAGTCATTGGGATGGGATCAAAGTGTAGTACGTGTTCTCCTAATCTCTAATGGTAATGCTGATATTCGATATTTACCTATAAGGAAATATTCGGCAATCATTGACCGAAAAGTAAGTGAAATTTTATAAAACTGAAAATGATAAAAGCTTTCGATTAAAATATTTTTTCAGGAAAATAGTTTTCTCAATCTCAGTAGCTGTTCAGGGGGCATTGCTATTGTGTAGCATCAAAATCTTGATTAGATTATTTATTTTTTTCGCGTTCAGTTACATGTGCTATCCATTTTAGTTGTTTCTATTGTTGAAAGTCCTCAAGAGTTATGGTTTCTATTACTTGGTACACAGCCCTTTGTGATTCTGTTGCCCCCAATCCACGAGATCTGATGAAGAAGCATCGTCCTTGCTAAGATCAATATATTTCAATCGGTCGATGCTATTTTTAACCATTGATCTGAAAAAACAATTGTGTACAGATGACGACTTACATATTTTTGAACAAATTTTGACGCCCTGCATGAGATTCTGATGAAAGTCTTGAACTTAGGTGTCTATTTAAGAATATGAATCGAGTTCTTAGGTTAATTCTGTTTAGACTTCCGTTTTTTTCTGATTTTTTTTTTAGAATTCATTTGTTTGCACCTAAAATGCTCCTTTATTTCTGAATCATAATTTTCTTTCATTTCAAATTTTACATATTTTCTTCATTCACTCAGCTTCTACTTATTTTCTTTCTCTCTCAAATTTTCTTCTTTTTCCTAATTTATTTCCTTAAGACGTTCTTTTCATGATGCGCCATTGTTTTGCACACGCATGCGCAGAGAAGCATATTCAGTCAATAAACAAATTTCCTTCATGTGAATGCTCCTGTTTTAATGTTGATTACTCCAGTAAAAGACGCCGACCCAGGATGATCACTTAACGCACATAATAAATAAAATCCATTTACAAAAATATGATGATGGTGTTTGTGAGTGATATAAGAATTTAAGGTGCAAGTTCAATTAAATAGACGTCTGCTTGAACCATTAATAAATGGAGCGTTCTTGAAATTGTGTTATTGAAAAGATTCTGCATACTGAATGACACTGCACTTGATACATATTCTTTACTTATATGTTGTAGGAAACTACTTTTTTTATTACTGTTGTTACAGTTGCTCTGTTGGGTTGAATATTGTTCATTTTATCTCTATCTATAGTGTGTGTGTGTGTGTGTGTGTGTGTGTGTGTGTGTGTGTAACGAATGCACGGTCACAATTTTCGACGGTTTTGCACCAAAATTTAAATGCACATGCTCCAAGTTAGTGGGAAGGCCAAGACCGACGTTGCATTTCGCAACTCCCATCGATAGTGGAAATAATCGATATTTTCATGCTTCTACGGCAGTTTTCATGTAGTTTGCGGTCATTTTATACTGACCAGAGTGAGAGAGCCTATAGCTGGCTGCCACGAATAGACAGGAAGATTCTATTGGCCAGCGTGAGAGCCAACAGCTGACTGACACGAATGTTAACTAGCATGCTAGCATGTAAAAAAAAATCGATAGCTGCATTCGTAACAAATGAGAAAAATTTAAATCTGCATGGCACTTTACTCCAATTGGCTCATTCGACTGCTTAAACTCAACGTTGATTCTGATTCTGCAGAACTGGGTTGGGTGTGAAAAAGTATTTGTTGTTAACATTCTTTTTACATTCGGTTTTTCAGTTACGAGTCCTTTTTTAAAGCTGATCGTTTTGTGTTCATTTTGTTTAGTTCTTTTTACGTAACAGATTTAATGTTTAGTATAGAGCTTAGAAAAATTCGCAGTGTGAGATAGGCAAGAAGTAAGGCATGTAGCAACATCAGCACGGCAAAGGGCACTCCTTTAAAGGCAAAGAAGGGCAAAAATATTTTAAGTCAAGTGATAGCGATTGCTGTATGAGTCGTACGATTTTTGAATCAAGCATGGGCAACGCCGGGCCATGCTGCTAGTTGTTTTTATAAGCCACAATATTTAGCTTACGATATTAATGTTTTCTTTTGTTAACCCGTACGAGGCCCTTGTGTAGTATAATGCCACAGGCCCACCGCAATAGATGTTGCCGTTGTAGTTTCTGCAACAAGTAGGATTTTATAGAGTGACATTTATAACCACACCCCCAAAGTACATTGGGTCCATATCTGGGTTGTTAACAGCGCAAAGCCGAGTCATGGATAGAGGTACGGATTTAAGAATCGGAAAATTCGAAATCCAATCGAGTGTGTTAACTTATGTTCAAATATTGTTGGAAAAAGTATGAAGCCATTTTTTCTTCTCCGGCTATGGATAAATAGCAATACGAAGTGGGTCCTATAGCCTTGGATGGCATCCGGTCAAGAAGAACTTTGAATTCAAACCTCAACTATAGATTAAATAGCCTTACCAAACGGTAATTGAGAAATCCTGGTAAATAAAGCTATATTCCTGGGTACCAGCAAGAGGTGTGAAAAGGGTCTGGATTTGATTGATTGATTGATTGATTTTTTAATCGTTGTATCTCAAGCAAGTTAATAACGCAACTAAGACGCAGGGTATTACTGAGTTTGAAAGAAAGAGTAAAACATTATTACGGAGCGAGACCAACAACATAACAGGAATTAAGAATAATAAGATAATAATTGATATCTCATTTAAATTTTTGAAATCAAGTTCGTCTAAAAAATCAGAAATTAGAAGAAATTTCCGTAAGCGTGAACTGCGATAGAAGAAACTATTAGCATAGAACTTACGGTTACATCTAGCGGCCATTTCAACTGTAAAATAATGAGACCTTGCCACTAATTTAGTACTGCGCTCAAATTCATAAAGTCTAGATGCCATAGAGGAAAGTTCATTAGAAGAATTACCATGAAAATATTTATTGAAAATGCATATGGAATTTACATTGCTGTGGTGGAAAGTGACTGAAGCCAAGATGCCAGGTTAGGAGCAAGGATCTGTTTATTTGACAACTTGTCAACCCTTTGCGGGTTATTTAATGACGAAACATATTTGGGGTTTTTATAATAATTCCTTTTTTTCTTTTTACTTTATATTGCATTAACAATGATTTTCCAGCTACAAGTCCTACTATTTAGCCCATAAATGATGGAGAGGAGATAGATTCATACCTTTCCTAATGGTATTTACGCATAAGGGAACATAACGACTTGTATTTCATTAATTTTTGCGCAGGATGTCAGAGGCAGATGTTGTTCGTATGGTATTACATGTTGAAACCTCTCGACAATAACTCATCGTTTTGTCTAACCAGATTAAGTTGAAGCATGGGGTTCCAATTCGGAAACTTTTGGGTGCCGCCTTATACATAAGCAGTAAATTTAATGTATTTTAACCCGGTAGATTCGGCTACGGGTAACAGGGTCGCAGCCTTACCGCGCCACCTGTTCTTACGGTGATTTCTGAATCAAGTCAGATTTGACGGGGGGCGGATTTACTAACCCCACACACAAACGTCTTTTGAAATCGGAATTGTTCTCTCTTTTTGACTGGTTGCCAACCAAACTAGAAAGCATCGTCTTCTCTGCTATTAGATGGTGAAGGGGGGGAATCTATTTGTGCGAAAATGAACGCAACGGCTTTGGCTGGAATTTGAAATCTGCACGACAATTCCACTTTACACCGACGGTAAAACCTACACGCATTATTATTAATTAACATATTTGATATGTTCTAATCTGGTAGGATACAAACAATATTGGGTTTCAAATGAGGAACTGATTCATTTCAAAAGTAATTGTCTGTGAGAAGTGCTCGTTTAAAATTCCTCAACTGGTCCTTTCATGTTTCATTTCGATATTTACTTGACTCATCTTTGAATGGAACAAAATCTAAAAGGAGTAAATTTGGAAGAGGAAAAATGTGGCAGTTAATTCTTTTCAAGAGCGAGTGCCGGCTGAAAAGAATAGAACATTGTTTTCTTACTTGGACTCGATGACTGATCTCTGACACTAGGATAAATACTTATTTTACTTATTATATATATATATATATATATATATATATATATATATATATATATATATATATATATATATATATATATATATTTGTTGTGTGTGTGTGTTTCTTTCTTCCAAGAAAGGAATAGGATTTAAAAATAAACCTTTCTCTGGAACTAGAATGAAAGCAATGATGGCACATACCCCGAATCTATCATAAAAATTCAGGATGTGGATGTAGTAAATACTAAACACTTCAGATACCTCGGCGTATAACAAATTAAGTACAAGAGAAAAAGAAATTGAAAGAAGAATAGGCTGTGCAAGTTGTAATCTCGCCCAACACCGTAAATTGCGTTGAAGCCCAAACATCAAACTGAAAACTCCAGTCGTGTTCTTAAATCAGATCATCAGATAAGGACTTTCATATGTGGATGTCATACATGGCGCCCGTTCAGAAATATCTATAAACTGTCTACTTCTTAAGATCAATGGTGAAAAAAGGATTTGACCGTGTAATGCCTGAGGATCTTAAGTTATTCTCAAAGATTTATTTCATTTTTTCAAGTTGTTTACTAATATATGTCATCGATATAGCGTACATATAGGGGGGGGGGCTTGCAGTTATTGAAATCTTCCTTTTCTCAACAGCACAAAACGGCATCATGACGCCGACAGTTTGTGTATAAATATTGACATGATGGTCGTAAAATGAAACTTGTGTCGTGCCTAATAGAAGTCAAAAGAAGATGGAAGTGCATATAGAATAATGAATGTGCTGTAATTATATATTAAATTAGTATCAAAAATAAAAATAATTAATAAAATAAATAAAAATAAATTGCATTCTTTTTGTGCGGCCTCGTTTCCAATAGCAGTTATGCATAACGTCACACCAGAGCATTTCTAAATTCCAACTTTCCAAAGAATACCAGTATGAATTCAAAGGAATAACTACCACACAGGAACTACATTGGGTCTTGACAATGACTGCACTTAAATAAAATAACAAAATAGGAACTTCGGATAGTTTATCCACGACTTCAAGCACAATACGCAACTCAACCGAAAATTGTAAAAATATACAAAAAATTTAAACAGTTGCACCATATTGTTTCTTTTTAATCAAACTTGTTTTGGATGAATACTTGCTGCTTAAATATACCTGATATATATATATATATATATATATATATATATATATATATATATATATATATATTAATTATATATAAATTAATATTATATATATATATATATATATATATATATATATAATCATTTCATACTATGCAAGGTAATAAAGCCACTAAGACGTAAGGAGTTACTGAGTAAGAAAGAAAATGAGTGGGGAGAAAAGGTAATAAAAGAATATGTATTGCATCAGGAAGTGAGAAAATGGCGATTGACATTGTATTTAAATATTTGAAGATCATAGGTGACAGGGAAGCAAAATGCCGGAACGTGTAAAAAGAAACTATCAGGATTGAACTTACAGTTGCATAAAACTATTTCATCAGTGAAACCATGAGACCTACTTGCCAATCGAGTAGTATACTTAAATTCACGAAGTAGGAAAGCTTATCAGAAGAATGTGTATTCATAGAAAAGACACAAGTAAGTCATGTTGTGATTGTAGGGAATTGACTGAAATCGAGATGCCAGTTCAGGACCGATAGTATTACAGAGCATTTTTAGGATTTAGTCAAGAATATCGAGATATATATCGGGAGCACCAGACCAGATGTGGTAGCGATATTCAATATACAACCGAATGGTAGACTATAAACGTGCAATATTGATTCTGACGTGTTTGGTACAAAGCAGAAAACTAACTTTCCTAGAAGTAAACCGAGCAATTAATTCAACAGTATCATTCCTGTCAGTGGAGAACGTAAACCTGACAAAGTACAATGAGTTGCTCTAATCAATAAATATATACAATAATATGAAAGAATATATCAACTTATCTAATACATATTTTATATATATTTCTAAGGAATTGATTTCTTTTTAATCCGACATTTTCATTACTTAAAAAAACGTTATTTTTCGTATTTGAAATTGGAGCTCCATTTTTCAAAAAAAAAAATTCATCAAACAGAGTGTATTACGTCTATACGCCGGAATATTCTAGAAATCGTAGCAAAGAAAAGACGTTCCACGATAGAGATCGAACCTGCGTCTAATTTTGTTGGGGAAAACTCTGTTTGATCCAGTCTGCTTTACCGCTCGACCACTAAAAATGTCAAAGTAGGCAAAGGTTCTCTTTTCCATTTTTAAGAAAATCACAGCCTCTTCAACCAGATTACTTTCTCGAAAGCTTCATATCTCCTCAGTTTGGTATCCGAAATGAAAACAAAGCAATTTCTAAATAATTAGTGGTTTTATTTTTAATCCAAATTTTCATTATTTCAAAAGTTATTAAAATGGACACTTTCTATTTGAAATCGACACTCGATTTTGTTTTAGTTTTAAGTAATAACCTTAGAAACAATACACACTCTCTCTCTCTCTCTCTCTCTCTCTCTCTCTATATATATATATATATATATATATATATATATATATACACTTTTAGATAATCTAAATTGCTTTGCTTTTGACTTCTGTTGTTCACTTTTTCACTAGTTTATAAAACCCATATTTCCATTTTGCAATGTAGTCGGTCCTGACCTGGCATCTCGACTCCAATCAGTTTCTCACAGACATGATGTGACTTCCCTCTGCCTTGTCTACAAATATTTTCATGGCTCTGACGAACTATTTTCCCTGGTGCCCCGACTACGTGAATTTAAGCGTGCGCCTAGGTTGGCATCTAGGTCCGACACTTTAATGTTGAAAAAGTTAAATGTAACCGCCACTTCTACACCAACATCTTATTTTCTAGCACTTCCCGACAGTGAAACTCCCTTCCTCTTACTTTTTTTCCCTAAGAACTACAATCTTCAAAGTTTTAAATGCAACGTCAATAGTCAACTTCTGATGCCTTGATCACGGATCGTCTTTTTATTCTTTTCCCAATCCCCTTCCTGTACCCAGTCTTTTCTCTTACTGTCATTCTCTGTAACCCACTGCGTATTACCGGCACCCCCGCCTTGCTTGGGTTGAAATGCTTAAAAAATCCATTAAACCTAAAATTCTGAGCACCGACGATATTCCGTGCCATTTTAAAGTAGGTAACACAGGCACGTAGTTAGAGGTTTGGTATTCTGACCATGGAATCTACTTTCGTATCTCGTGATGATTGATTTGTCATTGAGTTTATTTTCTAAATATCAGCTTCGGGTGGAGAGGTTCTGACCATGCAGCACTACTGAGCGGTACCCGAAGACAATGCCAAGGGACTGAAGCAAGCCTTGTGAATGAAATTGTATACATAAAAGACGTCAATGGTTGTGCGTGCATAAAGTCACATGTAAACGAGATTTGAAGTCTTTGTTAAACTACTGGTCACGCTCTCGGAAACAGTAATTAAGGTTCACTCAGCATAGTCGCATTATAGTCAATGGTAATAGTAATAGTAATAGTAGCCGTTCACTTATAAGGAAAGATTCGGTATATATTAGCCGAGAAATCAGTGCTATTTTCGTTTTTCACAAATCCAATAAATGTTATCGCTTTTTTCCAGCATTTTATTCGAAGTGGTGTAGAACGTTAACATCTTTATTATGTCCCTTTGAATTACAAGTGCTATCCATTTTAGTTATCATTGTCGTTATTGTTGTTTAAAGTTTTCAAGAAATGTAATTTCTGTTATTTGGAACTGTTCTTCCAAAATGGTCAGTCCTACATGCTTGATTCGATCGACACCATTTTTAATTGCTGATTAAAACTCTAATAGTAATTTAAAGTATTCAAAATTTTTTAATTAAAAAATAATTTTTCGAGTGTTCAGTTAGCGTATATAAATAAGACTATAGGACCAAGTCTGTCCTGCTATTTAACACATAGCTGGGGAGAGAAGGATTGGATTTATTATTTTCCCAAGGGTATTTGCACGTAAGTGAATGTAACGAACTCGATTGGTATTCGAACTCGGTTCCCCAATTCTTCAATCCGAACCACTATCTATTACTTCAGCGTGACTTGGGTGTTAACTGGTCTAGGAGAATGGCAACTCTGAATTCAAAACCTGAATGTTTGAGTTGTCGGCGACTAAACCGGCACCGTCACTAAATCCATAGTTAAATAGCCTCACCAACCCGCCATTGATCAAGCGTGGTGAGTACGACTACACGCCTGAAGATATGGGTAATCAGTGTGGGGTTCCTACAACAGATTAGAATAGGCACTGGATTAGTATTAAGATTTGGATAAGCATTTCTAAAATAATAAAACGAATATTCTGTTATTCTTATCCAACATCCAAGCGAATGGGAAATCCCGAATCTCTGAGTCGACCTCCGATAAGTATTTTGAACTTAAATTATTTTTGATTTAGTGAATATTATCTTGATAAACAAAATAATGGTAGTCAACCTGTTGATAGAAGTTATGTGATTAGGAGAATCTGTACGAAAATACACTATTTGTTCGCTGAAATCTGCTTGTTATTGACTATCGATTTCCGGTGTATTTCTATTCGATAAGCGGTCTTCTTTGGAATTCTCCTTCATACCTTTTGACCGTCAAAGAAAATGTTCGTCGTTTTCCCTCGTCTGGTTCCTTCCGAATCTCCCGCGATGAAACAGCAGCGGAAATAACTAGAATTCATTTTTTTCTTTTATCTGATCAAAACGTTAGAGCGAAAAAAAAACGTAGATTAAATGTTAATATGAAGAATCTTGCTTTAGAAAATCAAAGAAAGTAGCAAAGATTAACTTCACCAATTGAATAAACAGAAGATTCCGTTGAACTTCTTAGCCATGCTTACTTATTTAGATTGTTATTTTCATTATATTTCCGTTCTCGTATTCATTTACTTTCATTTTCTATCCATTCTTTTTCTTTTTATTCATATTATTTCAGTTTTTATCATTTCTCTTTTCTTTTGATCTCTTTGTTTGATTTTCTTTTTCTTTCTTTCTTTCTTTCTTTCTTTCTTTCTTTCTTTCTTTCTTTCTTATACTCCTTTTTCACCTTCTTTTCATCTTACTTTTCTCTCTTTCTCTCTTCTCTTTACTTTCTTCTTTTTATCTTTCTTTCATTTTTCTCACTTCCATTTCCTTTTTTGTTCTTTTTACTGTCTTCTGTTTATCTTTTTTTCGCCTCGTTTCTTATTCTGCTCTTTTCACTGCTTCACTTTATCTTACTTTTCTTTCTTTCTTTCTTTCTTTCTTGTTTCTTCCTTTCTGTCTCTGTTTTTTGCCTTCTTTTCTTTATTTTTCTTCCTTCCTTCCTTCCTTCATTTCATTTCTTTCTTTCTTTCTTTCTTTCTTTCTTTCTTTCACTTTCTTCCAGTTATCGTTCTTTTTTCCTCTCTTCCATTTTCTTTTTCTGCTCTTTTTCTTATTTTTCTTTCTTTCTCTCATTTTATTTTTCATTTTCCTTCTCTTAATTTTTCCTTTACTTTTTCTTTCTTTTCTTCTGATGTATTTTTATTTTTATATTTTGTTTTTTTCATTTCTTTAATTTTTTTCATTTGGCTTCTTTTTCTTTTTTTCGAGTTTCCTATTTTTACTTCTTCTTTAACTTTACTTTATTTCCTTTTTCATTTTTCTTCTTTTTCTTTTCTTGCATTTCCTTTTCCTTCGTCTGTTTTTTACATCATTTTCCTTTACTTCTTCTATGTTAATAATTTTTTTAAAATTTCATTTTATTTCTTTTCATCGTTCTTTCATTTTTCTTTCTTTTGTTTATTCTTATTTTCATTTTTCTCTCTTCCCTTTTCTTTTTTTTTTTTTGATTTTTAATTTCATTTTATCTTCTTTCTTTCAGCTACCTTTTTCCTTTCGTATTTTTATTTTTCGCTTTCCTTTTCATTCCTCCTATGTCCTTTCTTTGGTCTTATATTTTATTTTTCATTTTATTTTTGATCCTTTTTATTTCTTTTTATTTCCTCGTATTCTCTTTCTTTCCTCATATTATTTATTTTTCATTTTCTTTTTTCTATCTTTTTATTTTCTTTTTCCCCGGATTTTCATTATTTTTCTCTGAATTTTTTCATTTTTCATTTCCCTCCGCTTTCGCTTTCTTTTCCTTTCCTCATATTTACTTTATTTCTTCTTATTTTTCTATTTTTCATTTTCTTGTTGTTCCTTTTCTCTTTCTTTTCTTTTCTTTTATTTCTTTCTTTATATTTATTTTATAATTTTTCATTTATTTTTCTTGTCTTGTTTTTTTTTTCTCCAAATTTCCTTGTTTTCTACTTATTTTCTTTTTCTTTTTTGTTAAATTTCTCCTTTTTCTTTCCCCGTATTTCCTTTCTTTCTTATTTGTTTCGTTTTCTGTTTTCTCTTTCTTTTTTGCTCTTATATCCTTTCTTTCTTCTGACATTTTTATTTTTTATTCCTTTTCTCTTTCCTTTTTTTATTACATTTTCTTCATTTTAATTTTCATATTATTTTAATTCATTTTTGTAGCTATTTTCTATTTTCCTTATAAAATAATCATTTTTATTCTTTCAAGATGTTGTTGTTGAAATGACTAGATATAAGTTCTAATCGAATAGTTTATTCTCACGCACTTCTCGACTGTGGAATTATGTTCTGGCTTCCTGTTTTCGTGTCAACTACGATCTTCAAAAATTTAAATGCAACGTCTTTCTGTCTCCTTGAATTCTGTATTTTATTTCTTCTTACCAACGTTTTCTAATTTTGTTTCACTCTGAGTAAACTCCTGCGTCTTAGTGGTTTTATCGCCCCCATTGGGTGACACTGATGAGCTGTGAAACAGCGAAACAGTCTGTCTGTGGATGATGTATATATATATATATATATATATATATATATATATGCATGTTTCATTAAAAATGACAATGAAATGAAACATGCATAAAGGAAGGATTGCTGCCTAAATATACAACTATATATATATATATATATATATATATATATATATATGAGGTCTGTTTGAAAACTAAAGCGACTGGTATCACAAACAATTTAATTCAATTCCAAATAAGAAATTACATGGTTTCATTTTCAAATAATCCTCCTCGAGTCCAATTCACTTCTTCATCCTTCTGCAACCATGCTTCTGTCCACTGCTAGAAGAATTCCTCTTGTATGCACCTCAGCTTTTTTGTTGCGGCCATCTTGATGGCATCCACGACTTCAAAACTTACTTTTCTCCTTTATGGTCTTCTTGAGATTAGGGAAAAAAAGAAATCTACTCGGAACAAGATCAAGTGAATAGGGAGCATGTTCCAGTACGGCGATGTTCTTCACGGCCAGTAACTTCAGGATGCTCAGGGTGTTGTAAACAATTGCATTGTTGAGGTGAGGCAGCCAGGATTTGCCCTATCACAACTCTTGCACCTGAAAAAGATGCAATGTTTTCAGAAAGTGGAGATTACAGTTATATCCTACCAAGATAATTGAAACACCTGCTTGTCTATTTTCATAGCTCACAGATCATACTCACACAGAACATGCAGTCCCATTACTTTTCTGACAGACCTCTCTCTCTCTCTCTGTCTCTCTGTCTCTCTGTCTCTCTCTCTCTCTCTCACACACACACACACATATATATATAATGAGAAAGAACAGTAAGATTTATAATCTGGTGTTTCTCCTCCGCCGTTGAGTCCTTTGATCACCATTTTCACCCTCGTGCGCAGAAGCGTTCAGGTATGCTCTTCTGGAAAGCCGAGGGCCATGTTGATCTTTGGACTCAGTGGCTCGTATAAGACAGGCAAACTGAACATTCTGAAGACGACTTGTTATCTCTTATTCGCATGGCGGACCAGGCGGCGGCGCTTTTGAGACCTAGGCAAGTTCTTTTCTTTGGTGGCATGTCTGAGGCAAGTATGAATTGTCAAATGAAGTGCGTGGGAAAATACCAGAAGAGAACACTGTAAAGCTACAGGGCGAATAACTTTAAGCGCAAATAATTTTATGAAAGGTTGGAAAAATAAATTATGAGTAAGAAAAAAGCATGCTTCCTTTTTCCTACGGTGAATGCAATACAAAAAATGGCAGGACAATAAAAAAAAATTGAATTGGTAACGGCTATAAATGATAATGAAAGCATTGCCTTAAAACTACTAGTAGGCTTTATGTAGCAGAAAAGGTAACTTCACTTGAGAGAGATTGAATGCTTGTCCAAGAGAAGGAGAATCTGTATTCTGAACTTAAAACCGGCACTGAAGAATTATCTATCAAATAAATAAATAAATAAATCATCGAAATCGGATGAAAACTGTGAAAACGGATGAAAAGCGCATAAAGAACATCCGATCACGCACACACACGCACACACATACATATACTCACACTCATTTTGAGTATTATAGATATAGATAAAAATAATGATTTTCAAGACATGAAGTTCTCTCGTACTAGAACATTGCTATAAAATAATTATAGATGTTATATATATTCGCGTACTTAGAATGTAATCTTTGCCATTTGGTAAAGAGTTCTTTTTAGCTATAGACTAACACATTGAAGGAAAAATGTACTGGATAAATAAAATCATTATTCAACTGCGTACATCTTGTTCACGCTCACACCCAGACGCACGCGGGCTCGTGCATTTTTTTTGCCTGGGCCTGTAGTTAAAATATATATATATATATATATATATATATATATATATATATAAATATATATATATATATATATATATATTTTTTCAAACTTGCCAAATTCATCTGTCTTTTTTTCTTTTTCTCTTTATCACCATTGCCCCTGACTATCCCACATTGTGACGACAGAAAATCTAGAATGTTGATATATTGTAAGAGCTTGGACGTAAAATTTACCATGGCTGAAATAGCGATGAAGGCATTTTCTAACATGTTCGTCACAGTGGAATATATTAATGTGTATATATTATTTTATTTATTTAAACGTTATTTTTAATACATACTCATGTTTGAGTAGAGGCTTTGTTTTTTTTATTAGACAGTGCATTTAGTTATTTACATCTACCGTCATATATATATATATATATATATATATATAGATAGATAGATAGATAGATAGATTGTTGTGTTTCTATAAACTCATCCTGTTACAGTACGTTCTCTTAACGCATTTGCACTTGCCTCGAGCGTTTCTGCGTAAATCTTGATCCTGGAATTCTTGCCATGGAAAAAAAAGGCGGTTCCTGCTGTTCTTTTGCGTGAAATTAAGTTTAAAAAGTTGAAACATCAGAAAGCCTCCTGCGAACATTTCCCCGATCAAGATTAACGATTTCAAGGGATTTCCTCTTGTTTAGAACTGGGAAAATAAGCAAACAATGAAAAGAATAAACAACGAAAATAAAGGTACACACAAAGAAATATGAAAAAAGAAAAATTAGTGAAATATGGTGCGTAGAATATGAACGAGAAAGGATTTGTAACGGAAGGAAAAAAAGACTCGCTCGAAATAAAATACATCAAGAAAGAAATAAGAGAGAAGAAAAAGCGAAGGAAGAAGAATAAATAAGAAATGAAAAATTTAAAAAATGATGGAAAAATAAAGAAGGTGGAAAGAAAAAGAAAATAGAAAGAAGGAAAAAGAAAAAAAACGAGGGAAAAGAAGGAAGGAAAAAGATAAAAGAAGAAAAGAAAAGAAAAAAAGGTAGGAAGTAAGGAAAAAGAAAACAGAAGAAAGGAAAAAGAAAAAGGGAGGAAGAATGAAAAAGGAAAATGATTAAAGGAACAAAAAATGAAGTAAGAAAAAAGTGAAAAAAAAAATGAAGAAAAAAGAAAAGAGAAGGAAGGAGAAAGACAAAGAGAAGTAAAGAAAAAGAAAAAGGTAGGAAAAGGAAAACGGAAAGGAAAAAGAAAAGAGACAGTTGGAAAAAGAAAAAGAAGTAAAGAAAAACAAAAAAAGAAGGAAAGAAAATTAAAAAGAAAAAAGGAAGGAAGGAAAAAGAAAGAGGATGGAAGGAAAAAGAAAAAGAACTGACTGAAAAAAAGATAAAAAAATAAGAATAAATAAATACAAGAAAAAAGAAAGAATGAAAATTTGGTTTAAAAAATGATGCAAAATTGCATCCAGAAATCTAATTTCGAAGGAATCGGTAAAATCTCTACCGCAGGAGAAAAATTCAGATCATGTCTCCGGAGAGAGGAAATGAATGACAAATTCGAAGAAGAAATAAAGAGGATGATGAATATCTCGAGGAAAATTTTAAAAAGTAACTTCTAGTTGATATTACGATTTCACACTGGGTCTGTTCAGCAGTTTCAAACATTAACTTCAGGTAGATGCATACACCAATATATATATATATATATATATATATATATATATATATATATATATATATATATATATATATGTGTGTGTGTGTGTGTGTGTGTGTGTGTGTTGTATTTATTTATCAATTTAAATGTTATTTTAGTGAATACTGTATTTGAGAAGACGGTCCGTTTATTTATTAAACAGTATAAAAATTATATTTGTCTATCGGACTGAACCTTCAAGAAACTTTATTTAAGCAAAATTTATGTTCTCTTTAATAAAAGATTTTTGAACTTTCAGGACAGTAGACGAAAATAAATAAATATACTGTTTAATAAATAACGAAACATCTACTCAAGTATTCATATATATATATATATATATATATATATATATATATATATATATATATATATATATATACCAAGTACAGGATTGGTGTATACGGAATAAATTCAATAACCAACATTCTTAAAAAAGAGTGCTCAATACATAGTAGAGTAAATATAATTATTGAAACAAAATGGCTATTTTTGTAGTAATTTTATAACATATTTATGGTATAATTTTCGAATAAATAACCACACACACACACATATATATATATATATATATATATATATATATATATATATATATATATATATATATATAAAACTCTGTCTATACTCAGCACCTGAAGATTGCGTCGTACATAAAAAGTCCGACCGAGTCATGCTATCGATGAGGGATAATATTTACATTTATTAATATTTAGTTAATAGCTCTGTTGTATTACATCGAGCACTGTTTTATTAACACCAGCATATATATATATATATATATATATATATATATATATATATATATATATATATTATTATTATTATTATAAAGTTTATAATAAAAAAACATTTCGATATTGCTACATAAAAGCTTTCATGTTTCAATACTATGATTGTATTTCTTAAGGCGGTGCTGTTTAAATTATTTTTAAGAAAATTTAAAAACAAAGTTTTACCTCTTTTCCGAAAGTTAAAGGAAGGGGGACATAACTTTAACTCCCTTTAACTTTCGGAAAAGTAGTGATACTTTGTTTTTAAATTTCTTGAAAAATCATTTAATCACCAGTTACTTACCATCGCCTGAAGAAATAAAATCATAAAATTGAAACATGAAAGCTTTTGTGAGACGATTTCAAAATGTTTTTATCATAATCTCTTATAACAATCTACTATCTATATTTCTCATGTTGTCTGTCTGTGTGTCTGTCGTGGGCGTTGTTACCTCGTCCAGACCGAATTTCTCACCCGATTTCGATGCGGTTTTTAACACAAGTTTTCAAATGGCTGCCGTAAGGACATGACGGAGCCCGATTTTTGAGTTCGGAATCAGGTTCCGAAAAAATCGATAATCAAAAAAATTCTGCTTACAGAAGGAATGATCGCATTTCAACCAAATTTGACACCCTCTTAGAGTCTACCATTAGAAGTGTTGTCCAGAAGGTTCATGACCACGGACCCCTAAACAGCACGGAAAATCGATAAAACCCAAAAACCGATAAGCCCAGATTGCGTCTGAACCGCATGTCGGTTTTTAGCGAAAACCGAGCGGATTTATGAAGAGGCCATTGGGAGTCATCATGTGAAGTTTCAACTCTGAGCACCCCCCCCACAAACAGAGTGCAAATCGACAATCGGTAACCCTTAAAAATGTTTTTTTCCGGTTTTTTAAAGCTGATCTTATTGTGTTTATTTTGTTTAGTTCTTTTTTCGTAACAGATTTAATGTTTACTATAGAGTTTAGAAAAAGTTGGCAGTGTGATATAGGCAAGAAGTAAGGCATGTAACAACATCAGCACGGCAAAGGCACTCCTCTAAAGGCAAGAAAGGGCAAAAATATTTTAATTCAAGTGATAGCGATTGCTGTATTAGTCGTATTATTTGTGAATCAAGCACGAGCAACTCCGGGCCATGCTGCTAGTACATATATATAGTTCTACTTTGTATTAAGCACTTTTTTAAAAGTAAATACTACGAATAGTGAATTTTTACTCGATTTCTTGCCATGTTCGTAGTGGCATCGCCTCACCAAGTTGGCAATGTTATCAATTATCTTTGTTTTAGATCTTGTGATGTCCAGCATCTTTGTTTGATACACAATATCTTTAACATAACTCCATAGAATTTCAGGGGAGTGATATCTGGTGAACATAGTAAGTGTCTACCAAAACGGTTAGTTCGTTTCGTTGATTTAATAAATCATTATTTTAAAGAAACTTAATAATATATAGCTTTTCATGTAGACATATTGGACATGGGTCATTTAATGACCTATAAATTCTCGTTTGTTTTCTATAATTTCCACTTTACTGTGGGGATTTTATTTGTTTCTTTTAAATACCAAAAATATTTAGAGAGGGATGTTTAGTTACGACACCCATTGTTGTTGAAGGAAGAAAGATGTTGGTACCAACACAATTTAAAAGTATTTCTGTGCTAACAATTTAAAAGTGTTTAATACCTGGATTTTCAACAGATCAAATAGTACATTGGTAAGCTATAGATTCTGTAAGACATTTATTTTGAAATGGAAAATTTATGGGATATCTACAGTTACATAATTTATTATTAATATTACTGATTTTCGTTCTGGAATCACTATAATTAGAATTTTGGTTTAAGTGTTTATTTAAAATTTTATTATTATGTTTTTTATAATATTTTCTAACTTTTCAGCACCACTATAACTTAATTTGGGCGTATTTTTATTGAAAATCATGCTAAGAGGATTATTACTTGGAAAATGTTTTTCAGTCAAAGCAAGAAACCTTTGCCCTACCTTACTTCTAACCATTTGGTTAAATGTTGGTGTGTACCAAATGATTTTTTTCTATTTCTATTTCTTCTCTTGTTATTGATATTATACTTTTTTATATTTAAAATTGGGACGTTTATAGCCATCATTTTTTAAAGCTTTATTAAAAAATTGCATTGTTTATGAAATATATCTTCGTTTGCAAAGTTAATAGTAATTCGTTTCTCTATGGACGAGAGTAGGTGTTTTATAATAGATGGGGATGATTAGAGTTCGGGTGGATATATAAAGGATTGGTATTTGCTTTCTTTATGGTTGCTATATATTACTGATACCAACCATATAAGAAAGCAAATACCAATCATTTATATATCCAAGTTTATATCTAGTTTTCAATTAGCTTTTTGATGTTAAGTTGAAATTCATCAAGAAAGGCGCCGTATTTTTCTCCTCCCTAATCATCTTTT
>CAHIKZ030003932.1:995000-997500 GCA_903632075.3 Acanthosepion pharaonis
CAGGAATGGCGCACACATATAGAGTAGCAAAAATGGACGGATATCAATATTACTGAAACAACTGCTGCTATCTACAAACCCCCAAACTGGAAAGCACCAGGAATAGACCGATTAGCCAGTTTTTGGATAAAAATCTAAGATCCACCAAGATGTTATACGAGCATCCAATAATAGAATCATAAACCCAGATAAATACCCGAAATGGTTCAGGTGAGTAGTAATATACCTGCTCCCAAAAACAGAAGAGACGTAGAACCCGATGAACTATTGGCCCATCGCCTGCCTACGAACAATGTACACAATCCTCATATCTGTCATAACCGACTTACAATGTCCTTGAGGATATAACAATTTACACCGAGCAGAACAGAAGGGATGTAAAAGAGGAAGCTACAGGTGCAACCCGCGTTTTAGTCTTAAGTTTCAGTTTTAGTTGTGGTTTTCATTTAACTCTCCTGTATATATTTAGATTTCACTGTGCGAATTTGCTTCTGAAGAAGTTTTGATCGAAAAAAGGATCCTTTTAAAGAATGCGTTTTGTAGATTTACGGCAATATATATATATATATATATATATATATATATATATATATATATATATATAGAGAGAGAGAGAGAGAGAGAGATAGATATTTACTTAGTTTGTGTTCGTTCTGCATCTATCAGACCAATTAAGCAAAAATCGGAGCAGATCGTGTGCATGAAGGCTCGTAGACTCAATGGGTTAAGAAGCTGACTGAGTCTACTGTGACTTGCTTGAAAATTCAGGATGAGAAATTAAAGTTTTTTATTTTATACTCACTAGGAAACTAGGTAATTTGGTCTGTTGCCATATTCCTTTATTTTCTCGTTTTAGTAATAAGTTTCAGTTCTAGTTGTGATTCTTCATTTAACTCTCCTGTATATATTCGGATTTCACTGTGCGAATTTGTTTCACTTTGTTTATCTAAGACTACCAATGTATTCTTCTGCTGAAGTGTTGGTCGAAAAAAAAGGATCATTTAAATAATGCGTTTTTTGTATATTTAAGTCAATACACACACCCTCGCGCACATACACACACATATATATATATATATATATATATATATATATATATATATATATATATATATATATATATATATATATATATATATCGCGCACGTTATTTTTTTCCTTAAACACTTCTCGTTTGGTTTATATCTGTTGATAAAAGTGCATTTATCGCAAGCAAGAATCTTCAAAACAATTGCAAATATTAATGTTCCAAATAATCATGTCTCATTACTAAAACGTAGGCGCCAGATATAAACTTTCCTTTATAAATTTAATTTTTATTTCCCAAGATATATGTATATTTTACAAATTTCCTCCCCTGATATGAATTTTAAATGTTATTTATTAGATTCCCCTGTGTTTTTTCCCATTCATTCTTGTTTATTTTTTGTACGATGGGGTCTGGAATCATCCTAAATCCCTTACTCTTTCGCTGGAAGTTACGAGCTGGGGAGTGGGGAAAAAAGATGGAAAATGCTCGATAAAAATTCAAGAACACGTCTCTTGCTGGGAGGTCGTTTGCGAAGCAGTCTCCCGCGGATAAGTGTTCGTACTGGGATTATAAATTTTGAATTTTCAAGATTGTCTTGTCTCCAAGAAAGAAATCAGATCAAGCAGAAGAAGAATCAAAATTGGAAATGTTTATTTTAAATTTTGAGTAATGCAGTTTTGTTGCCGCAATGTCGTACAGAATTTGGTTCTTTACTTACAATTTCTCGTTTGTTTGCCAGGGGACTTCTCTAAATGCTCGCTATGTGACGAGTATATAAGAAAAAGGAATTAAACTTCTTTCTTCTTTGTTTTCGCTCTTCAATCATAAGATGTCGTAGAAAGTTTATGCCACACACAATACACCATAGTGTCTCGTATTCATGGAAATAGTTCTGATGAGTTCCTCTATGTTACCTGTTTTACAGACATATTCCGTCGAAACAGCGGTTCCCGTACGATCACCGAAGTTAAGAACATCGACCCTGGTCAGTACATGGGTGACGGCTTGGAAATACCAGGTGCTGTAAGCTTGGATGTACGGTGTAATGGATAATGGCTCGGAAATGTTAATCGGAGTTTCAATTTCACTTGGAAAAGGTATGAATCAAGCTCTTCTAATCCTAGCTATTGGGTAATTATTAAGACTTTATCACTAAAATATAATAAAAAAATAAAAATAAAAAAAATATTTGCGTAAAAAATATTTAGATTTCGACTATAGATGTTGATATGACGCTAAAAAAAAAACAAAAAAAAAACAACGAACCAAACAATCTATTTTAGTTAGACTTTGTGATACAGTACTAAATTGACGGCAACTTATCATCCTTTTAAAGTTGAAATATCTAGATGCAACCGTAAGTTCTATGCTAACAGATTCTTCTTTCGTATTTGACGCTTGTGGAACTTTCTTCCGTTCTTTTATATTAAAGTGATCTTTGATCTTCAAAAATGTAAAAACATAAACCGC
>CAHIKZ030003932.1:1000000-1075000 GCA_903632075.3 Acanthosepion pharaonis
GAGAGCGCATTCACTTTATTAAGATTTGTCGAATACGTCGGAGGATAGACGTAATACACATACTTTAAAGTAAAAATAGGCCGAATAGTTCATCTCTTTCTTATAAAATTCACACCAAGACAGCCAATAATCCTACTAAGATGTAAAGGTCTACTGGGAGTGAAAGCGAATGAGAACAACAACTCGGGAACTATATAAACATCGACTTCTGTTAAAACGACCCGGGAGGCCTATGAGCCGGACGATAGACGAAACAATCCCCTCCTATTAATATACTATAATACTGTTTGAACTAATAACAATGTTGAATTAAAGATAAATCCATTAATTCTTTTTATATATATATATATATATATATATATATATATATATATTCTAAATTTACCCTTTTCTCTAGAGAGCTCGAAGTTATTCCGAGAGCATAGTGCTAAGCAAAAGTAAGTGAACTCCCAAAATAATTATTTAAAATATTGTCTTTTGTTCTAAATGATCGACAAATCTTAATCTATATATTCATTAAAGCCTTTATTAAATCAATTACAACCACTTTCAATTTTTTTCATCAAACTGGAATATAAATATTAATTCAAAATTCAAAATATATATGAATCCTTGGATTTAATATTTGGTTACTGTTCTTTTTGATGTTAAAGTGTGAACCAGTCTTTTTTTTATAATCTTTAAACGGTTTTTGTTAGTAGTGAATGCCGATTTTTGACCATTCTCTTTGGCAAAAATCCCACAGTTGCTCGATATTACCTTGGTTTCTTTCACTTGAATCACTGATTTTACTAGGCCTTTCCAAGACCCATTCTTTTCTGGATTTGATGCTTCAGATCATTGTCCCTTTTGAATTTCCAGCTCTGACTTAGACCCAAATTTTAAACTGAGGATAAGACACTTTCGTTCGAAATTGCTTGATATCTTACAGAGTCCATTGTGGTGTCAATACATTCTATTTTGTCTGTTACAGTTGCAGCAAAGCACCTCAAAATCATAATGATTCCATCGCCGTGTTTAATGGTTGGAGTCAAATTCTTCTCTTCAAAAGCTGTATTGCTCTTCTCCAAAAGCTCTAGTTTGTCCTCATTCGACCGTAACACTTTTTGCCAGAAGGTTTCTAGCTTATTTTATGAGCGTTGGCCTATATGAGCCACGCATGCTTGTACTATTTAATAAGCGGGTTTATTTTTCTAGGCATTCTGCCATGAAGATCGGCATTGTTCAGATTCTGTCGCACTGTAGATGTATGCTCATTGATTCTGGCATTGGCCAGTGAGCATTGAAAAACGCAAAGTTCGCATCAGGATTTGCCTCGGCTTATTGAACTAGATGTCTACTTGCTCTTGCTGTTATTTTCGCGGACAGCCACTTCTTGATTGTGAAGGAGTCATACCAAAGGCCTTTCATTTATAAATAATTTATTGCAAGATTGAGAAGTCTACTCCAAATGATTTTGATAGCTTTTCGTAGCCTTCTCTATCATTAAAGGTTCCAACTATGCGATTTTTTTAAAGGTTCAGGAAGTTCTTTTGTAATTTATTTAATAAAGGTTTTTCTTAATCAGTATATAGGTTAATTAAGATTTGTTGATTATCTGGAAAAAAGAGATAATTGTTTTAAATATTTTCTTAGAGGTTCACTTAGTTGTGCACTGAATATCATGTGTAGATATATATTCGAAAGTGAGAAAGAAAAAGAAAACCCCAAAAACAAACACCTACCTAAACAATTTATTAAAATGCTCAACGTCTACAGACGGAGCAGAAATGTTTCGCGACGTCAACCCCCAAAGAGGCACAGCTCGAGTTACTCATTCAGTTTTAAGTTCTTGAAATATTCAGGCAACTATTGTATATGTATATATATATATATATATATATATATATATATATATATATATATATATATATTGATCTGGCTATGTTAATAAACATGAACTTTTGTCAAAGATATGCTTTCTAATGTTTTGGTTGGATTTCTCAAAATATTGTTATAATCAAAAGATATTTAAAAATAATTCCAAGCGGTCACACATGTATATACTGACCAGGCTCGACGTTGCTTTACTTCGGTGATTGTACGGGAAACACCCGGTCATGCACAAGATGATGATGATGATGATGATGATGATGATATACTCCGTAAATATGACGTTAAATACAGTCAAATGAAATTCGCTAAGGAGAAAATATGAAGTGATTTCTGATTTTAGTGCCTAGTCATTTTGGAATAACTTTCGAATACTGTTACACTCATTTTCAACCTAGCCATTGCCCAACATTATTTAGATCTTGTTAATTAAAATCTGTTATTTAGCTCAATTATATATGACCAAAATTATATTAGAATTTAGCCTATAAATATTTTTTTAATTTCAAAAGTGGAATTGAACTTAGACTACCAAATTGTTTAGCGAGACAAGCTTACTAACCCTAGTGTTACGATAAGCACTCTAACAAATCTGATTTAAGTTAATTTCAGTTCATCATTTTTGGAAACATTCTGTTGTGTTAGTCTCCTTGGTGGTCGGGAAAATGTGACTCTTTAAAAACGGAATTTCGGCTGAAATGAAATGGAGCATAGATTTCATACGTATCTTGACGAGAAAACACCTTCCAATAGATCTATCGATAGCTTTGGACAAAAACTTCTGTTTCGTTCATACAGAAGACACACAGGAAGAAACACACACCAGAATCTGAATTGAGTTCAAACAAATACATTCAGCAGAGGAAAATTTGATATCGATGTCTTCACCAATGCCAAGGTCGTGAAAAATCTGAACTTAGAATTATAAAAGTGCTGGAGAATATATTTTTTTAGAGAATAAATACAGAGCTCCGAATACAGATATATATATATATATATATATATATATATATATATATATATATATATATATATATATATATATATATATATATACTTCCTCAGCATAAGACATTTGCAGATAAATGAAGAAGAGATTTTGGCAGAGAAGAATGCTGAATACATTGGCAGTTTCGCAATTGGTATGAAACGGGTGGGGATATACGGACGAAAGTTTTGGTAAGGAACTTTATTCTAATTGGCGTTTTTCACAGTCGCCGAGTAATGATAAACAAACAATATATTTTCGCGCGTTCAGCAGGAAATAAAAGTCGTTATTGAGAAAAAAAAGGAAAAGAAGAAGAGAATATGAGTGGATAAAGGAAACTAAGAAAGACAGAAAAGATGAAGTATTGAGTGTAAGAAGGGCAAAAAAGAAAGTAAAAAAAAGAAAAAATAATAAAAGAGGAAACTCCGGAAGGTTAATACTAAAATCAGATAATGGAAGAAAGAGAAGAAGAATAAAAAAAAAAAGAGAAAATGGGGAGGTCGGGCAAAAGAAAAGAAAACTGAAGAAAATAATCAGAAGAAAAAAGTATAGACAGAAAATGTAGGAAAAGAAGAAAAAAAGAAACGAAGAAAAATAACAAAGAAAGAAAAGCAAACGATAGAAAACGAGAGCGAGGGAGAGCGTGAAAAGAAAGTTAATAGAAATAGAGTGATTAAGAAATGAAAAAGTGAGAGAGAGAGAGAGAGAGAGAGAGAGAGAGAGAGAGTGATAAAGAAAGAAATAGAGAAGTACCAGAGAATGATAGTGAGAAAAGCAGTGATAGTGAAATAACAGATAGTTAGGGCTAGAGAGTGAGAGAGAAAGGGATAGTGAATTAAGAGAGAGTTATAGAGGGAAAGAAAATGAGAAAGACAGTGATAATGGTGCAACAGTGAGTGACGGTGAGAAAAAGAGAATGAGAAAGAAACAGAGAGTGAAGGTCAGATCGAGAGTGAGAAAGAGAGAGACAGAAAGAAATTAACAAGGGAGTGAGAGAAGGAGGGAATGAAAAAGTGATAGTGAGGTAACTTAGACTGTGAGAGAGAAAAAGTGAGAAAGTAGGTAATAGTGAATTAACAGAGAATGAGGGAGAGAGAGAGCGAGAGTAAGAAATAAAATGACAGTAGAAAAATAGAGAGTAAAGGAGAGAAAGAGTGAGGGGGGAAATAAAGATAGTGAAATAAGAAAGAAATATGTCACATAAGGAGCACTGAAAAATTAAGTAATAATGAAGTAACAGAGAGAGGGAGAGAGAGAGAAGAAGAGAAAGAGAGATATATCGATGGCTAAAAAGAAGAAAGAGAGAAATATTGTTGGAAAGAAACATTGTTAGAAAGAAAAATATTGTCGGTTAGAAAGAAAGCAAGAAAGCAAGAAAGAAAGAAAGAAAGAAAGAAAGAAAGAAATATTGTTGTTAGAAATAAATAAATATTGTTGCTTAGAAAGAAAAAAGAAAGAAAAAGAAAGAATTATTGATGGCTAGAAAGAAAAAAGAAAGAAATATTGCTTATATTTCTGAGATGAATATTGTAATTATTTGCATTCTTTATATTTACTGTTGTCCTCATCTTTATTACAATAGTCCCGACGTTTCGGCCGTTGTACACCCCATCCATCTTCATGTGATTGGAATTTCGAACTGAACCCTTTATTTTGTCCACTGGAGCTGACTGTTCTAGTTCCTCGTACCATGCCTCTTCCGGATGTCTCAATATCAGTTATCTCCCTTTAACTCAATTTTTCAAGTTTTTCTTCATCTCATCTGTAACCAGGTATTGAACTCACAACTCTTGGTCAAGTAGTGACTTGATTCAACCAACGCGGAACAAATGTTGTTGGTTAGAAAGAAAGAAAGAAAGAAAGAAAGAAAGAAAGAAAGAACAAAACAAGAAATGCTCAAATGAAACGAAGAAAAAAAGAAAGAAAATGGAATGGAAGAAAAAATAATAAATAAGAAAAAAGAAAATTAATGAAGAAATAAAAAAAGAACTAAGACAAAGAAAAAAAAACGAAAATTTATACTGAGCTTACACTGGCACAAGGCCGTTATGAATGAGCACTCGGTGATCTCTAGTTTTATTTTTACTGATGCAGGGAGGCTGATTAGGAGGAAAGAATCAAAATTTATACTAGTAAATTAGTCTTTCAATAATTTCTTCTTAATGTTCCTTCTTATTCTATGTGCCATGTCTCTTCAGGACTTGGTCCATAATGGCTCTACATACAATCATTTACATTCGGAAGGGATTTGCATTGTTTTCTTCACTGTTATTCTATACTAGCTGCCACCTATGTACAGAGATTCTACTCTGCTATTTAACTCATAGCTGGTGGAGGAGGAGACGGATTCATTCTTTTCCGAACAGTCACCCATAATGACCTAACTCATTACAAGAGAAGACTGTTAACTGTTTCCAGGAAATAAAATAAGGAATATGACTATTAAAAAAGGAGACGAATTAAAGAAAGAAAGAAAAAGGACTTCTACGCAGATTAAAGAAAATAAAATAAAATAAAAAAGAGAGCTAGTCAGAATTAACTCGACCGCACCCCACCACAACGTCTAGCAAACTTGCAGTTAGAACTGCTGACTTTTCGAGTAACTGTCTAATCATTTAAAAGTGCCCTGTTGGGTCTCGTAATAGATCAGGAACGAAAATAAATCAACAATGCTCCATCTGTTCCTTACGCAAAAATCAAGGAAAAAATAGATAATAGGTAAAACAAAAATATAGAAAAGAACAAAAACATCAGCAACAAAGATAAATAGAAAGTTTGTGGCCGCTAGCAGATCGTGAAACCATTTAACTCTATGGCTGTGTGAGGTACCATACCAAGGCTTGGGCTAACCATTGCACGTCTACCTGTCCAACGTCCTGTTCACAAAACTTTGCCCGAAACTGGAAAGAGTGATGTAAAATTAATAAAGTAGCGTAAATACCGATATATTTTATATTAATGTTCACTTAATTCAAGGTACAAGAGCCACTTAAGATAGAGGGCTTCTGTGCGGGTTATATGTGCGTACAATATGCAAGAAGTGAAGTTCATCCGGGAAAGGTTAACGTTAGATTTAAATAGGTCAGAAATGCAGTGACTATGAAAACATCATCCTGGGAGTCTGTTCCACAAAGCAGCAGTTATTGGGAAGAAGCTGTCTGAATGGAACTTACTTCTTACAATAGGAATGCGACAGGAATGGGGATAATTCCTGCTTGTGTACATGGCATGGCAGGTCCCAACAGTAAAGGTCAGGGCTGGTGTAGTTCATCAAGATTGTAGCGACTGGGAAAACATCTTTTCTGATGCCTGTCCCACAAAGCAGCAGTTTTTGATAAGCTGTTCAAACAGAACTTTCTTCTTAATATGTGGCAAGAAAAATTGGACAAACAAACAAAGGGTGAAATAAATGGAATATCCTCGAGAGGAGAAATTATATTTGAAAACAAAAAATTAACTGATTTTTATAACTAACGAAGGGACGATGAAATATTTTGATGATAAGTATTCAGTAATAATATTGTATTATTAGCATTGGTTTAAAGAACAATTTCTAGAATTAGTATCTCTATCTATAAAAGGCAGAATGTGTGTGTGTGTAACGAATGTACGGCCACAATTTTCGACGGATTTGCACCAAAATTTATATGCACATGCTCCAAGTTAGCGTGAAGGCCAAGACCGACTTTGCAGTTCCTAACTCCCATCGATAGTGGAAATAATCGATTTTTTCATGCTTCTACGACAGTTTTCATGTAGATTGAGGCCATTTTCTACTGCCCAGAGTGAGAGCTGGCTGCCACGAATGTTAACTAGCATGCAAAAAAAAAAAAAAAAAAATCGATAGCTGCATTCGTCACAAGTGGGAAAAATTTAAATCTGCATGGCACTTTATTCCAATTGGCTCATTCTAAATGCTTAAACTCAATGTTAATTCTGATTCCGCAGAACTGGGTTGGGTGTGAAAAAGTATTTGTTGTTAACATTCTTTTTTCATTCGGTTTTTCCAGTTACGAGTCCTTTTCTTAATGCTGATAGTTTTGTGTTCATTTTGTTTAGTTCTTTTTTCGTAACAGATTTAATGTTTAGTATAGAGCTTAGAAAAAAATTTGCAGTGTGAGATAGGCAAGAAGTAAGGCATGTAGCAACATCAGCACGGCAAAGGGCACCCCTTTAAAGGCAAGGAAGGAAAAAATATTTTAAGTCAAGTGATAGCGATTGCTGTATGAGTCGTACGATTTTTGAATCAAGCACAGACCACGCCGGGTCATGCTGCTAGTCGACGATACATTTAGTGGTTTGTTACAGAATGCTAAACCTGGGTCTGGATGTCCAGCAATTGGTCAGAATAACTTTTAGGCATGTAGGTCTGGAAGTGTTTGCTTTTGTCTACATTTTAGCGTATAATGCCAAAACAGCGTGAAGGACCACAATAATTTTTAAGCTTCAGCATGGTTTTTGCACTCAGATTACTTAGAGAGGCTAGCCCGCACTTGTCGGAACTCTACACCAACGCGTGAGCATGCGTTCCCCCTGGGCATCTTCTCCCCGCTACCTGCTAGAATCGATACTAGTACGTCTTTGCGTCAAATATAAGACGAATGAGGAAATGAAATCGTTTTTCGCTGATACAGTCTATGAAGTGGTATTGGAGTTTGAAGCTGGAGGTAACACAAAATGCAACAGGCTACACTGGTTTCAATAGACATGTATGTATTTTAGGCAGGCACGGTGGTGCAATGGATAGCGGCTCGGATTGAAGAATCGGAGAGCCGAGTTCGAATTCCAGTCGAATAATATCCTTGGGAAAGGTATGGGTACTTTTCTTCTCCACCCCCATGCTGTGAGTAAATAGCAGGAAAGACCGGGTTTGCCTTGGATCTACTAGTCTACTGTAGAAAGAAATGGCAACCTACTGCGGGATAAAATCTGCCTTGTCGAAAGATACATGGTCACCTAAGCGTGTATCACGCATGGCACATAACCGACTGATACATTTTAAGCAGTTAAATTAATATCTGCTGACAGTACTGAGATGTTGTGTTAAAAGACATTTAGTACTGATATTTACATCTTTCTCGGGCACTTACTAAATATAATGTTTATAGTAAATACATAAATGCAAATTAAAAATACATTAATTGTATAAAAATTAGTATAGCATATAACTCATTGGCTAGGAATAGTAACGCAGTAGAAACTGAAAATGTTATAGATTTTACCAGGCAGAGGAATTGTATAAGGTAAAACTGAAGGGTTTGAAAATGTCATAACTTGTGCGTTTTCAATATTTTTTATTTTCTTTTTTTCAGGTTAGAGAGTGTCCCTTGGAGATTAAAATGGTTACGTATGATGTCCAGCACCCATTAAATCTCACTGAGTTGTTCGATTTCAGTGAAAGATCAATGATTCAAACTCAGAGAAAATACCGGCCTCATTTTAAGGTCAGAGTATCTCTAAGCAATAACATGATTCGGAACGTAATCGTCCGGTTTAAAAGAACTGGATCAGTCAGCGATCTTCCGCGAGACTGTGCGCACTGAACAGGTAATATTATTTTTGAACCTCTTATGTATTGAGAATTATATAATGTTCTTACATTATCCTGCGATGAAGGATATTCTTTTTGTATGAGAAAAAAAATCGGTTATCAGCGCTGAAAAGAGAACAGGGTCACTAAATGGAAACGACATCCTAAACTGTTGCGTTCACATCGTAGCGATGCCCTTGAGAAAGACTTGAATCAATCTTTTTCCTCACCATTATAGATTAAATAGCAGGATAGATATGGGTGTGCTTTGGTTGCCATCCAGCCAAGAAGCTCTTTTTTCTTCCTTCTTCTTCTTTGTCATTTCATGACGTAAGCAATCATGGCTCCCCACAATTTCCTGTCCTTCACAATGCTTAATATTTTTTGTATTTCCGTTATGTCTCCTACATCTTGTCCCCCCCCCATATAATCACGCTTACTAAGTAAGCTATGCGTTGTTTTTCCTCTGTCACTCTTTCCTCATTATGTGCACTAGAAATTTCAACTGTGTCTTTTTGATGTTAAGTATAAATTACTACTTTCTCTAAAACTTCGGCGTTCCTCACATTTTCGGTCAATCGTATCCTCAGAATACTTCTGTAGAACCACATACAAATCTAAATTCAAAACCATGGAAAAGGCATGGGAAAACCACCCCGCTATCTTTCTCATGGTAACGCAGAGACAATTAAGAATCTATAGAGAGTCATGATCATCTACACTCTGAAAGGATATTAACATTTTCAAAAGCTCGTTTGACATTTTTTAGTATATCCCCCATTTTGTTACAACGTCAGTCAGGTAGAAATTGCAACTTTTAGTTAGAGATAAATTCGCAGACAGACCAAGAAAGAAATTTGTTTTTAAAATTCTCTTTAGTTATTTGATCAGTTTTTGGATGTAGGTAGAGACTCGGAAATTCCAGCACCATGTCGCATATAACAATTGATGACTAAAAGTAAAAGTTTGCACATATAACACATTTAAAGAGAAAAGAAATCAAAAATTGAAAAAAAACAAAAAAAACTAAAAGGACGACGCTAAGGCAGTTGTGGACCTACATTTTCGTGTCCTGAAGTTTAAACAGATATGCGAGTTCCTTTCGCAAACATCAACAATTGATTCGAGAATCCAGCTGCTTAAATCTAGGCTATGAATAGATTCTGGCAAGCTGAATGACCTCATACTGCTGGGTGTTTGGACGCTGCAAGCGAACAGTAAAATTTGGAAATGTGATAAGTTACAGGGAAATTTTAAAGCCATATGAAATAGGTATTATATTATATTCAATGACACTTATTAAAAAAAACCGTTATACTTGAATTTTTTGTAATATTTTTATAGTCATGTATGTTGAATTGGGAAATTAGTAATTCTTTCAGGAATGGAGAAATTTGAAAAAATCCGAGGTGCAGATTTTATATTTTGATAAGATTCGATAGAGGCACTCTCGAGAATTTCATTTTTTTAATAAGTGTAGCATTCTTGTCTTTGAACTTCTATGTATGATTAACGGATTTAATAAATTGTTGTGCATAACACCGATTTTGTGTTCATAGATTTTTTTTTTTTTGATTTCTGCAAGTCTTTTAAATAAATTGTGAGTAGCAGTTGTGACTGTTTAGGTTATATATACATGCTTCAGAAGTATTGTTGTTATGCATACTTTTAGTTCTGATCATATCCATAATACTTTTAGATATAGTTATAATTATTTTGATTTTGTTAATATTGGATAAACTGTTTTGGAGAGTGTATGAAAAGGAGTTGGTAGCTAGTATTATATGTCTGTTTTTTTATATGTGATTATTGTCATTGTTATTGTTGCTAATAATGTTATTATCTTTTTAGTGGTTGTATATTTTGTATGCCTTTCTCTTAGCATTATGGATAATATATATATATATATATATATATATATATATCACGAATACGAACAGAAGGATAAACAGATTTTGAACACGAAAATGGGAGGAAATAAAATTGCAAGGGACACTTCAGAAGACAAATCTAGTGAATAACTGAGAAATTAACATGAATATGGTTAGGCATAGGCAACCTAAATCGAGAAAATGAATCACAATTTATAGCGACATAAAACAATCCCACAAATATGAATTATATTAAAGCCATGATAGGACACAGGATAATAACAAATGCAGACTGTGTGGAAATAAGGATCAGACAGTAAACCAGATAATCCATCAAAAGTAGCCCAGAAAGAAGGCAATAATATACATGGCAAGCAGCATGACCCGGCGTGGTCTGTGCTTGATTCAAAAATCGTACGACTCATACAGCAATCGCTATCACTTGACTTAAAATATTTTTGTCCTTCCTTGCCTTTAAAGGAGTGCCCTTTGCCGTGCTGATGTTGCTACATGCCTTACTTCTTGCCTATCTCACACTGCGAATTTTTTCTAAGCTCTATACTAAACATTAAATCTGTTACGTAAAAAGAACTAAACAAAATGAACACAAAACGATCAGCTTTAAAAAAGGACTCGTAACTGGAAAAACTGAATGAAAAAAGAATGTTAACGACAAATACTTTTTTCACACCCAACCCAGTTCTGCAGAATCAGAATCAACGTTGAGTTTAAGCAAGCAAATGAGCCAATTTGAGTAAAGTGCCATGCAGATTTAAATTTTTCTCACTTGTGACGAATGCAGCTATCTATTTTTTTTTTGCTAGTTAACATTCGTGTCAGTCAGCTGTTGGCTCTCACGCTGGCCAATAGAATCTTCCTGCCTATTCATGTCAGCCAGCTATTGGCTCTCACTCTGGCCATTACAAGATGGCCGCAAACTACATGAAAACTGCCGTAGAAGCATGAAAAATTCGATTATTTCCACTATCGATGGGAGTTGGGAAATGCAAAGACGATCTTGGCCTTGCCGCTAACTTGGAGCATGTGCATGTAAATTTTGGTGCAAATCCGTCGAAAATTGCGGCCGTGCATTCGTTACACACACACACACACACACACATCCTGCCTTTTATAGATAGAGACTGGAGGGAAAGGTGATTCACTGAAAACTATGCCAGTAAATGTATTTTGAATATACAGACCCATCCAATATACACAAACCGGAAAACGTTCTTGAAAATAAATTAAATACATCAAATCTGAAACCTGGAGAATCAAAAGATCAATTAGACTTTTAAGAATAGATCTAGTGTCGGAGAATTAATTTAGACATTTTAGCAGACTACAAAAAAAAAAAAAACTTAAAGGAGAATACAAAGCTAAATAAATATATCAACTTTGTGAACAAAGGACACTATATAACGTAAAAATGTTAATGTAGCCAATTCTTAATGAAGCCATGATAAGAGTTTTGGAAAACCGAGAAAAAGTTCTACAGGTCAGGGGTGAATGAGACCATACACACAACAGTATTATTCGAATAAAATAGAATAAGTACGAAATTATCTGGATTATTGAGAAGATATGTTCACACTTGGGCACTTGTGTAAAACACGAGTTACTTTAGGTTATTCAATATAAGGCCCAAGATTAACTCAATGTAGAGGGTTACTGATTGAGATTGTGATAAGTATCTAAAGTAGGAAATAAGAAGTACTCTACTGTTCAAAAGTTTGAAGTAACCCCAAAATTAGCATCGGATGAACTTGTCAGAAGAGTGAAAAAAAAAAATGAAACAGAGCTTTTAGAGTCATTGAAAAAAGAATGGAATCAATTATCAAAAATATACGTTGAGAAACTTTTGTAACCAATGTCAAAAATTTGTACTGCAGTAATCAAGGCCAAAGGTGAATATTTTGACGAGGACAAAATCTAATCATAAAATGATTTTTTTCTTTTTGTCATAAGAAAATTCCTAATAAAAGATCGCGTCTCACTTTTTTTAAACATGTATAATTTTCTCTTATTTAAAGTACAAAACAACTACTTTTGGGGCAATTTAAAAAGATAAATTACCATGTGTCACCTCACAGTTTTGTAGTGGACAGTGTGCGATGGGTAAATTGTCACTATTATAAATTTTTCTAATTTTTTTTTAATTTCGCCCATGCGTTTTGTTTCCAATACCCCATTTTGTCGACTTCACAGTATAGTAGGGTCAGTTGGGCATCCTATGTAAGAAAAAAAGAGCACCATGACGCAATTCACACTGCCAGAAAACTGGAAACAGCAAGCTATACTGCTTGGCATTCGCGCCGGAAGTTCCGATATGAACAATTCGGTGTGTTTGGGTGTCAATCTGAGGGCAGCGCAAAGGATTTGGAAAAAGTTGGACGATTCTAATGGTATTTATGAAGGTGTTTGGAGTGATCCCTAGTGATGTAGATGTTATTATTCCACTGATCTTCCTACAGGGGATCAGACTCAACACGGAGGCTTACACAAGTAACAAAAGGGTGGCTACTGGAAGACCTTATATCTGACAACAGGATTTTGCAACATCCCACACAAGCAGGATAACCAGACATGACAGTCAGACAATTTCTTGTACCACATTACCCCTTACATCTGACCACTTTACTCCTCCCTTGATTAATATGTGTGGGGCGCATTTGAATGAGAGACCAACAAAACTCTAGTAATACCAAAGATGAACTGAAAGCAAGGTTGCAGCATTCACCAACTTAAACAAACAGACAGTCCAGAAGAATTGCAGGAGATTCCGAAGTTGTCTGGAGGCCGAAGTTGAAGCCAATGGCAATTTTATTGAATAAATTTACTCTTTATTATTTCAAGATATTTTTGTGTAATTTTGGTAACTATATCTGTTAAAATGAGATGTCAGTGTTACATTTTTGCGTAATTTAAACGACAATCTATCCATCACAACCTCTGTGCGTGTGTGTGTGTGTGTATATATATATATATATATATATATATATATATGTATGTATGTATATGTATGTATGTATAAATACACACACACACACATATATATATATACAGTGATTTTCCAAGCGTAGCTTAGATGTGGCACAAGGCCGAAACTTTGGGACACCCAGTGAGGATCGAACTCACTACTCAGTCGTTAATGTTCTAGCGAGACAAGCTTGCTAACCATTACACCGCCTGTGATTATCAGGTTTTCTAAGCCCACTTTCTCCATTATCATCCCCCAAAATTTCAACTGTCTCTTCCTGATGTTAAGTATATGTTTCCTTTTTGTTTCCATTTTCTTTAAAACCTCGTCGTTGCTCATATGTTCGGCCCATGGAATTCTCATCATCCTTCTGTAGAACCACATATCGGTTACTTCAAATTTCTTCTTTATCTTTGAGGAGATTGTCCAACATTTTCTAGAGGACAGCTATCACGTAACAGTAGGTTTTTTTCTTTTTTTGTTGTTGTTTATGACGGAATTTTTCTCTCTTAATACTCTGCTCAGCTTCTAGAATGCATCTTTTGCAAAATCTTCTTTAAAACAATGTAAATGCGTTCAGTTGCCTATAAAGATATTTCCAACAAGACATTAAGAGTCTCTTGTAAAAAAAGGATCTACTCGTCATAATGATAGTTATAACATTGATGTATGTCGTCTCTAAGAAAACAAAATCAAACAAGGACTTGATATTAATATCGGAACAGAATTTAATAGCTTTGAAAACAGAGAGTAAATATTATGGAAATGGTTTTGTCATTAATGCCAAATGGAAAAAAATATCCATAGACATTGGACGAACGACTATATTATAAACATTGAAAAACGATATCAAAAGTGATATCAATAAAATTCCATTATTCCCCATAAAATAATCATTGACGATTTTTGGAGACCTGCAGTACTTACGAAAGTTATCAAAGGACAGGAAGATTTTGACAGATAAAAGATATTTACAAAGATCCTGAAGATTTGAAATCACACAGATTTGAAGTGTGCTTTCAAGTTGAAGCGTCCATAATGACGATGATGATTTTATATATCACATATTGTCAAAAAAAGAAAGAAAAAAAAAAAAGAAGATTTATTGAAAATTAGAATGTAAGAACCTGGATCTTAAATTACCGCGAAAGATTAAAAATATCAGCGCATTTCCTATAACAGTGGTTCTCAACCTGGGGTGGGTACTCGATATGGATCCTGGATCTATGTAACATTACTGGGGGTCCACAATAAAAAATAGCAAATTGGAATTTCTGTAGTTATCTACGCCATATTAAATTCTAAAAATAAAAAAAAATAAAAACTCTAAAACTAGCAGAAAACAAGATCAAGCGATGTAAGTTAGCGTCCCTTTTACTCTACCGGATATTTTGATTGTAAAAGGTTAAATAAAAACTTAGAAGGACATATAAAGGGAGAATTATATAAAGATTATAATTTATTATATAAAGTAATTTAATATATTAATAATAAATAATAATATTAATTTTAAATATTAATAAACTAAACTAAAATATTAATATATTAATATAAATAATATAGTAATAGGACCCACATTGGGAAAAGGGGTGATCTTCCACGATCATTCACATCGATGGGGCCGAATATAAAAAAAAACAACCAGAATAGCATCAGCCACAGGAATCACGTTGAATAAATCTTCACTTTTTTAGTTTATTAATTACTCACATATAAAATTCTTTATCATGAGTTATTTGACAAGTGTACATAAATGTTCCATAGAATGTAGTTGTTAAATGCAAGTTTATTTTCATGAAATTAGTTTTACTTCAAACTAAAGCATATACGTTTACTTTTTCTATAATACAATTCCTAAATTTATTAGTAAAAAAATAAAATAAGCTTTTTTTTTCATCCAAAGATTATGAGGGTCGACCAAAAAAATAAGAATAAAAGTGGTCCATGGGTAAAAAAAAAGCTTGAGGCCCACCGTTCTTTATTATTTGTCTTACTGTGTTACTTTATCTTTTAATTACAACAGTTTTCTTTACATTGAAATTATGGTCGGATTCTTATGGTCGAATTATTACAATGAATGCATTAATTTTGTTGTTTTGCATAAACGTCTTCTGTATTCATATAATCCTCAGTTTAATTTTCTCGAAGTCTCTCCAATGTATTGTTGTGACCTAATGATAATATTATTATTAATAAGTCATTGTCATTGAATGTTGACATGAAATTAGATTTGGTGAAACAACGAAAATTCTAATAATAATACTACTGAGAAATTGACTTTAGATGTATACATAAAATAAGCCCCAAAATAAAGTTCTATGAAAAATTAATTTTTTGTAGACACTAAATAATAATAATAATAATAATAATAATAATAATAATAATAATAATAATAATAATGACTCCTAGATTGACTTTAGAAGTTTACATGAAAGAAACTTTAGAGTAAAGGTCCGTGAAAAAAAATTCTTTTGATACAGCCTCATATTTTATTGTTATGGATATTGTATTAAAATTATTTTTCGCCTTGCCCATCAACTGGTTTTGTTTGATATTATTGCTTTTGTATTATAACTTTATGACTATCAGCAGTATTATCATCTTATTTTTTACTGTTATGAGTAGCAAGAACCAGAAAATTATGTTAACTAAAAAGTAACCAATAAAAAGCTAGGAATAATCCTGATATTTGCAAAGAACGTCAGACAGTGAAAATATGTTGAACGAAACGAAGGCCCATTCTTGGCTGCTTCACTCCATGCTCGAGTGATTACGATTATAGAAAAAGAACAAATTAACATTAGAAAAAATTCTGTCGTGAGATGCAGTAATTATTTACTGACTGAGTATTAATGGATAGCGAATAGCTTTTGCAGCGTTAGCAGAGGAGAAAGCAAATCGGCCGTCCATTTTCTCCGAACAGCCTAGTCATTTGAGAAATGTTCAGCTCATGTTTCGAAATATTACAAGACTCGCCCCTTAAATTAACACTTGAAGCTCCAAGAAAAACAAGTTGCTCTTTTAAAACAAGTTATTTGAAGTCTTCACGAATATTTATTTTTAATGATGTTTTCTCAGCAAACAGTTGAAAAAAATTAGAATTTTTTTGGTCATTTGAGATAAACTTATAATTTAAGTATAACGCCAGCTGCTGCTCCACAATGATTTAACTAAAAGAATATATATATATATGTGTGTGTGTGTGTGCGTGTTTGTGTGCTGAATCTCTCTCTTTTCTCTCTCTCCTCTCTCTCTCTCTCTCTCTCTATATATATATATATATATATATATATATATATAGGGAGAGAGAAAAGAGATGTTCAGTAATTATTTACTGACTGAGTATTAATGGATAGCGAATAGTTTTCGCAGCGTTAGCATACACACACACACACACACACACATATATATATATATATATATATATATATATATATATAGAGAGAGAGAGAGAGAGAGACGCAAACAGAATATACATTTAATGGAAGGCGTGATCTTCTTCTCCTACTACATGCCGTGTTCGTTTAGGACGTGGGCGATAATGGTTCTCCCCATAATCTCATTCTTCATACCTCACACTATCCCCCCACTCCCCTGTCGTCCGTAGACGCATGATCATTAAATAGGTTATTTATTGCTTTCCTTTGTTCCAATTGTCTTGTGCGTGTTAAATTTTCTAAACCTTGTTTCTCTGTATTTGTCCAAGAAAGCTGAACTCTCTTTTTCTTACTTTCCCTTTCTTCCATTTTCCTTAAAACGTCCCCGTTGCTTACATATTCCGTACATGATATTCTCAGTATCCTTCTGTAGAACGACATCTCTGTTACCACAAGTCTTCTTTTCGTCTGCGAGGAAATTATCCGGAATTTACTGCCACACAAGAGGATTAATATTATATAGCAATTCAGCACTAATTTACTTATTTCTAACGGAATTTTCCTGTTTCTTAATATTTGTTTCGTTTTTGGAAGTTTTTTCACGGGGCGGGGGTATATTTGTTATTCTAATCGGTGTCACATTTTCCATCCACTGTTAAAACACTTCGAAGATATTGAAACTTCTGTACTTGTTTGATTTTGACATTTCCAATTCGTTTCATGAATCTTTTTTTCTCCTGTTGACAACGAGATATTTTCTGTTTTCTTACAAATAATGGTTAGTCTTTTCTTTTCACTTTCCCTTACTAACTTGTCTTGGGGCTTTTCTAGGTTTTCTTCTGTGTCCGGCATTTTTAAGATGACGGGATAAGAGTAATGGGAAAAAAAGTAAAAAAAAACGGGAATCGGAAAGATGAACCTCGAAAAAAAATAAATAAATAAAAGGAAACTGACGCTAAAATAAGATGAAGAGCTTAACAATTAAATTATAAATTATTTAACCAAACAGATTTTGAAGGCATTTATTTTAATCTTAACAGATTTTTTCTTTTTTAAATCATAATCGCCACGAACAAGGTGATAATGCCACTAAGACGCAAGTGCTTACTGGTAATGAAAGAGAAAGCAAAGGCATTAGTTCGGAGAAAGGACAATAAAAGAGAAGTTTCCGGAAGATAGAAAATTTCTGTTGACGTTGTATTTGAATCTCTGTAGATTGTAAGTGACGGAGAAGCAAGAAAACAGAAGAGAGCTCCACAAGCGGGAAGCGCGAGAGAAGAAACTATTAGAATAGAACTCACGGTTACATCTAGTTAATTTTGACAGATGAGAACTAATTGCCAACCAAGTACGCTTAAATACATGCGGTCGACATACCGAGGAGGGAAACTCATTAGAACAATTGCCATGAAAATATTTATAGAAATGACAGAGAGAGGCCACGTGACAGCAGTGAGAAAGTCGTGAGGGCAGAGGTCAAGACCCGATTAAATTACAAACCCTTTTTTCGAGTTTATCGAGGTATATTGTGGAAGCATCCAGCCAGATATGGCGGGAATATTCAATGCTCAGAGAGATGGTAGATTTATAAATGTATATAGTCCTGGGTATAACGATAAACTACATCCAGCAGTCAAAAAAAAAAATTGAATATTTTTAAGAGCATGGAACCACCTCTTAAATACTGTTGTTCTCACATCCACTCTGACCCGAGGTTGTAGCACTGGTTCAGGTCCCAGCTATGGGCAAGTAATGAACCCCAAACAAAACATGAAAGTATAAAAATACACATTGATAATAAAAATACTAACAATATATATATATATATATATATATATATATATATATATATATATATATATATATATATACCACCAACCATACAGTTTTAAAGCAAAATGACAAGCATTTTATTGTAAGGTTAGCAACAATTGATTTTATCTGTAGTTCAAGGCATACAATTGCGTTCATAATATATTTAATTGAATTCGTATACCATATATACGCGTATAACGTGCAAAGTTACAAAACTAAAAGAGAATGATGAACGTATCGTTAGTAACGCTATACTCATTGCGTAAATTATTTATTGCCATAAACAATCGAGCGAGAAACTGCTAAGCAACTTATAAACATGGAAAACATGCATATTCGCTATATTTTTATTTAATAATACGATACTAATATGTGAATACTCCATACATTATTATTGGATACAATTAAGTAAGTTTTATGATCATGTTTATTTTTGATTGAATATATAGTTTGGTCAATAGTGTAGCCTGGGCCCGCAGTACATACACTAATTTTATATCTCGTGTGTGATGCGACCCTCTTAAAATTAGCTTCAAACTTAGGTCTTCCAAAGTATCATGATACGCGAGTATATACTGTATCGTGTTCAAAATGATTAGATTTCAGCATTAAATAACCTTAAGAGGTTGACATGCCGCTAAACAACATCAACCAACCAATAATTGTGTCAGATTGATTCTGACGCGGAAAGTTGTCTGACATGACACAGTGAACTAAGTTTCCTATCAGTAGATCTAGAAATTGATACAATATTGTCATTCCAATTTTTGTCAGTGGAAAGCTTTAGGCTGAGAAGACGCAATGAGATGCTCTCCTAATCTACAAAAAAGTCTTTTCTTACGGTGGCAAACCAGTTTTCAATGTCAGCGTACTAATTTTCTCATTCGATTTAAACCCATCTTGTAACACACATATTAGCTTTTTGTTAAAATAGATGATCTGGTATGAATTGACATATAAGGAACACGGTCAGGTGTATTAGTTCTGGTCTGTTTCACGACCACAGTAGATTTGGCGTCTGCAAAACTTTGGGCGTATATGTGCATTTTTTAAATCCTGACTCTCCAGAGATACCTTTCTTATTTTTTGTGAACTGCCATGTCCCTTCAGGATGTAGACGTCATGTATATCCCCAGATTCCTTTTCTTTATTATCCTTAAATTGACATCATTATTTAAGAAAGGTAGTAGAGTCGTTTTATGTTGCCTTAATCATCGTGTAGAATTAAGAGTTTTCTTTCTCTTAGATTGACAGCCAGCAAAGGCTAACGGCTATAGTCTATTATTCTATTTTGTCCAATTATGAAGGAGATACGGTTTCAAAAGTAAACCCAACAAATTAGGCCATAGCTTGAACTCCGCTGATTTGAACTCAAATTGACATTTCCACTTACCACGCACATTAACAGTTACATTACCCACATATCTTGTATGTAAACATTTATATATTTATTTCGCTTTTTTAATATGAAAACCAGGTTCCAGTTTACACCATAGTTACTTAATCAAGAAAGTGATTTAGGAGGTGATTTCAGCGTGCGATGCAGTTGGAAAGTGCCAGAAAACCATACCAAGTGCTTAATCCCCGCCCTTTGAGTGAAATTAGGTAGAAGGAACTGTCTCTCAATGATTGTGTTATCACGAAGTCCCAAGTCAACGTAACCGACGATTTGTACATACTGGCCTTATTCAAGTGTATTTATCCCGTCAAAAAATGCGTCCTTTCCCAGAAACTATATCAAGGGTCTGTTCAGTATAAACCACAGTTGAGCCCTGTGAGTGTTTAACAAGCACAAGTGTGCCTAAACAAGCATCTGCAACATTTGCTACCGGGTTAGCAGACAAGCATATTCTGAAATTAGGTAGATAGATATGAACAGTATGAGAAACACAGATAGATAGATAGATAGATAGATAGATAGATAGATAGATATGAACAGACTTAGAAAGAAATGTGAATACACTTAAATAGATAGAGAAATAGATAGATAGATAGATAGATAGATAGATAGATGTTACCATGAACTATAGCGGCCAACTTACATTTTAAAAAATATTTTTGTATATGGGAAAGAAAACCCGGATTTTGAGGATAACAACAAATATTGCTAAAAGTACCCTATCAAAAATGTTCAGAAATCTATCTGTATATGTTCTCGGGCATTTAAAAAAGAAAATTGTACTAGAAATATATTGCAAAAACATCAAATGCCTATCAACCAAACTTACTTTGTACCCAACGGATCATAGCTCCATTAGGACCCATTTAAATGCATAGTTTATAATTCGCTTGTAGTTTCTGGTTACTAATATTGTAGTGAAAAACCGGAGCAAAAGATTAAGGGAAAAAAAGTCTTAGTAACATTAGTGACATGCATTAATAATACAAAAATATTGAATAACGATAGTTCAGTTCGGCAATGCGTATGACGCAACAACTTGCGAACCACATTTTGACTCTGTTTCTATAAGCAGACATCCTATTCATAGTGAATGGACGAATCTTTGTTCAACAATTAGTGTGGAGAAGGTCGGACGTCTTTCTACACAACATCCACCGAGACCTACTTATATCTGTCCACAACGTACTCGTAGAAAACACCAACATCCTACACTCAGTTAACTGCAGAAAACGATTAAAAATTATGGAAGCTTTACTAATAAAAAAAACCCAAAAAACAAGAAACCTACTTTTAATTCAATCTGCTGAATGAGTTCAGGAATTAAAAACATTTCTAATGGTTAAAAAATTTACATAGGAAGACAAGCAAAAACAAAAAATAATTGAATGCACTCGGATCAAAAGATCATTTCGACAATTCTTAGACACTCTATGTCCAAAACAAAAATCTCTTGTATGCATGCAAGAAAAAATATAATAGTGACAATTCATCGCAGGATCTTTTTTGTAATCTACAATAAAACCTGTATAAATGATGGTTTGCTGCTCAAATACTCTTTCTATATCTCTTTCTCGCTCTCTCTCATTCTCTCTCTCTCACACACTCACATACACACAACTGCCTTCGCGATTCCCTTCCAGATTTTCTATTTTTTCTCAGTGTAGTTAAAGTTTAAGATCATGTTTTTTTTTTTCTTACAGAACATAGACCGTCTTCTCCGGCTGACGAGCTCCGTCTAACCGAATCAGCTGGCTATGACGCGCCTGTGATACGCAGTCTTTCCTTCTCCGGCTTGGAGCTGGACTTATTTTCAGAAGCTATTTAAACACACGCCAGCGGAAGATTTTAATACATAAAGAATGCAAAAATTACCGCTTAACACACACACACACACACACACACACACAAACACACACACACACACACACATATATATATATATATATATATATGGAACACATAAATAAACAGAAGTATCGAAATGTTTCATAACTTTGGAAAAAGTAGCAGGAAGAATATAATATATATATATATATATATATATATATATATATATATATATATATATATATATATATATATATATAAGGATTTAAGCATAAAAAATACACTGAGTTTATGAAGGCATTAAAAATAGAATACAGTAAAATAAACCTTTCTCTGGTATTAATACTTAAAATGCCAATTAATAACAAAGTATAAAAGGCAAAGTTGACATAAATATAAGTTTTGGTAACAGAAACATATCGTAGAAAAGAAGACAAACATTAATCGAGAAAGATAACAACGGAAAACATTGACTGAAATAATAATAAACACTGCATATAAAACTTCCAATAAATATAATAATCAAAATATATTAAATACATGAAATAAAAGAAATACTAATTGCGAATTATATTGAAGTTATTATATTACTTTTTATGCAATATTTACAGTTTCTGTTTCAGTTAAATTTTACATCCGTTACGTTTTTGGTGGATCGAATAAACGCATCATTTATTGTTGATTTGCATCATTTTATTATATATATATATATATATATATATATATATATATATATATATATATATATATATATATATGTGTGTGTGTTTCTTTCGTTGAATATACACACAAGGAAGATGTAATAAATTTTTTCTTTGTCTTTTTTCCAGCGTTTTGACGTTTTTCCGTTTGGTGGACGTAAGGACGCTGGAAAAAGCTAAATAAAATTGATTAAATCTTCCTTGTCTATATATTTGACGAAAGATGTTTAAAAAAGTTTTTCCCAAATATATATATATATATATATATATATATATATATATATATATATATATATTCAAATTTCACTGAAAACGACTGACAAGGTGCAGTGGTTGAGTTTATATAATTTCTCAGGCATCCGTACATTTTCTTTTCAGGACATAAATTATATAAAAATTTTCCGAGGATTTTACAAATACTTTCGACTATAGGATTAATTTCATTCCCCTTTTAACTGAACATATGGGTTGTTTTATGTATGTATCTAGAGTTATAAAGAATGTTCTATTTTTTAAATAGTCCTGCACATTGTAACCGTATTCATAGTTGATATTACTGAGTGTTGGCTTTTCTTTTCTATTAATAATGCTTCCATTATTTTTAACCTTTTTGTACATGTGAATGATGCTATTATTGAATTATCAACGAGTATATTACGGACAGAGTTTGGTAGGTTTCCATGTATATTTAAATGAGGCCTAATTGAGCTACGGTCAGAGAGATTTTACGTGAGTCTTGTTAAACATGTTGCAGTATATCCAATATAATTATTTACAAATTTGGATTGGTTAGGACATAAGATCCTTAAAGGACATGTAAATTCGTAAATAATATTGGTTGTCTGTAATTTAGATCTTACAGATCAATTTTTATTTTTGACGATGAGGTTAGCGGTTTAAAATTTTTATAATAAATAATAAATGTAATCTTTTTATTTTGTCAACTAGAGTTGCGTATATATTTATGATGTTTCTAAGTGAAGATTAGTCTTGCTTGTAGTATCTATGCATATGATGTTTTTAGAAAATATTAATGTTATTAATTTTCTCTGTATTCAGTGTTGCTATTGGTTACCTTAAAAAGAAAAGTCTAATATGGTAATCTATAAGTTGGTTTGCAAAACCGTTATTAACACGTTTTTGTTTCACATTATTAATCTCTTTAAAGAAAAGTGTACTGGAGGATGAATTCTCGGAAATGTTTAATAATACATATTTTATATCTGAGAGGACATTGACTAGTAAAATCTCTTGCTATTTTAATTTTTATGGGAACGGAAGGCAAGAAAGACAAGATAACAGAAGGAAAAAGAGAAGAAGAGAAAAAGAAATACAACACATAATGTCATTCAATTACTTCCCAACACTTACAACTTCTGACCCGTACATTGAACCCAAAACAGTGAAATACTGCTCTTTGTTCCTCCTTGATCCACACTGCTAACGCCAATAATTTATTTACATCTTCCCGCCATTTCCCTCACTTTTTGTGTACCAGGTTTCATTTACTCATTCTTCTTCTTTCTCTCAATTTTCTCTTTTCTTCTCCCCTTCCTTCCGTCATATATTTTTCTTCCTTTAGCATTTTTCATTTTTCCTCTTTTTTCGGACTTAAATTTTCCTCCCTTATTTATTCATTCTTCATTTACAATTTTTCCCTCCTTCCTTCCATTATTTTGTCCATCCTGTCTCTTTTATTTTCTTCCATTATCTTGACTTTACTTCTTTTCATATTGTCATTTTTGTTCTTTTCTTCCTTCATTTCATTCTATTTTTCTTCCTTTCTTTCCAGTTTTTACTTCCCTTCTTTTATTTCGAACTTCCTTCCATTATCTTCTTCCTTTCTGTTCCATTCTTCTTTTATTCCACCCGCCATTATCTTGTCTTTACTTCAGTCTCATTGTCGTTTTTCATTCCTTTTTTCATTATATTCTTCCTTTCTTTCCCCTTTTTCTTTTGCTTCTCCTCTTCTTTATTTCTTTCTCTCTTTATAATTCTACAATTACTTTTTCACCCTTCTTAATGATTTTTTTTAAAGATTTACTTTTTATTTCTTTCAAATCTCTCTCTCTCTCTCTCTCTCTCTCTCTATATATATATATATATATATATATATATATATATATATATATATATATATATATATACATATCTTTCTCTCTCTCCTCTGGTTATCTTTCATCATTTATTTTGTCATCTTTATTTATTTTATTTTCAGTCTTCGAAGAAAAAAAATGTCCTCCACTAACCTTTTCTTTTATTGTATTATTATTATTATTATTATTATTATTAAGGCAGGTAGTTGTGTGTTGTTATGGCTACATTTCATGTTTTGTTTTTCTAACTCACATAACATTATTAGCGTTACAAGGACAAAGTATATGGGACGTACTTATCAAGTCAATTTTTTGTATTTCTTTTAAGCTGGGATTTCCAGGGATTTTTTTTCAATTTGATGTCATGTTCCTTTTTTATTATTCCAAGCTCACCTTCTATGACTGGTACTATTCTTGTTTTCAATTTCCACATTTTTTCTATTTCGATTTCCGGGTCTTCGATAGTTTTTCAAATTCCTTGGTCGCTATGTTACAGTCCGCTGAGAAAACCATTTATAATAGTAGACAAGACTTTTTCTTTTTTTGACAATTATGCCCGGCCAATTTGCTTTATTCCTCCTGCCTCTAAAGATGGTGTAATCCCATAGAATTGTGATGTCTTCTGTTTCTGTAACCGATGCTGTTTCTGTAACCAATGATGTTCAGACCAAGTTGATTGACATCTTTTCAAAAGTGTTTGCACATTGTCCAATATAATATTGCCCACTCTAACAGGACGATTTTTATATTCATTTGGCCCAAGTACAGAACATCTCAAGATTAGATGGTCTATGGGTTCCTGATGTTTGTCACAAAACCTGCATTTTAGAGGGACATTATTATGTATGATATTTGCCTGAAAGTTCCTTGTGAAAACATTCTGGTCTTGCGCTGCAAGTATAAAGCCTTCCGTTTCAGTCTTTAATCTAGATGCTGATAACCATCGTTGAGTGTTAACTTTATCAACATCGGCTTTATTAGCCTCGTTCTGGATATTTGTCATGCAGAACTTTGTCTTGCCAGCGTTGTTTCATCTGTTCAAGCGTTTTAAGTCTGGATTTCTTTTTAATAATTTTTGCAGCAACAGTTGGTCCATGGGTTCTGTTTTGGTTTTCTACAGAATCTGCTAGATGTAAATCTCATTTGTATTTACAACCGTCTTCCATGAGTGAATATTTCCTTTCTGTTTTCGTGTTGTTTGACTAATTGTATCATCCACTTGTTTGTTATTTCCATGTATATTTCTAAGCGAATTGTTAGCTTGTCTGAGAATTATAGCTGAATAAGACGGGGTATGTATAGACGGTCTGCATCAGCCTTTAGATGATGCATGTTGTGCTTAGAAAGAAGCTTTCTTACCTTAGAATCTAGTCGTCTGATATCATTTAGAGTCCAGTCCAAGATGTTGAAACTATATTGAATCACTGGAATGGCCAGGCTATTAATGACCATAATTCTGTTGTGGGAATTCAGTTCAGTTCTTAATATCAGTCCCCCCTTTTATAGTACTCTTTTTGCACTATTTCTTTGAGTTTTGTGGTGAATTTGTTTACTCTCATTTACACCGAATTAGTTATAAGCTTTTTTTCTGTTTTAAATCTTTGATTGTTACCCCAGGGTCGAAGCTAATAGAGGAGGTTTGTTGCAGTGATCCTCGTAAAATTGTGACGTTAGCACATTTATCCAAACCGAATTCCATTTCCGCTGTCACCGCTGAAATATTTTCAGAGGATTTTCCAGCTCACTGTCACTCCTAGCATATAACTTTGTAGTAATCATCCATAAAAATATCTTATAGACATATTCCACTGGTTAATGCTATTAAGGAGTAATAGTAATACAAAATAGTAAGGGAGACAAGAGTCACAGTGAAATATTCATCTGTTGATGTTTATTTCACCAGACCTATAAACTCCATTTATATGATTGAGTTGAAGTGTTGTTTTCCATATCGACATCGTTTGATGAAATCGCTGACGACGGGTGATACCTTGTATATATTTAAAGACTTTCAGACCCAGGAATAGGGTACACTATCGAATGCCTTATGATAATCTATTCATGTATTACTGAGATATTTCTTTTTACTGAAACAGTTTTCGAAGATCATCCTATTAATTATTAATTTGTCATTACATCCGTAAGAGCCACGTTTGCATTCTTTTTGCTCAAGAGGTAGTATGTCATTTTTTTTCTAAGGAATATATCTGTTTTGTCAGAATAGATGACATCAGTTTGTAAGTAGTGGGAAGATATGTAATTGGTCTGTAGGGGATCGTTCGCGACCTCATAACGCAGCAGCCATTCACTCCTCAGCACGATTAACATCTTGAGCTGTGGTTTGTTGATCTGAGTGTGCATTCTCTTAAAAAAAGGACCATACTAAGTTTAACTTAGTTTAAGTCGCAATGACCACTACCAGATAAAAGTTCAGGTGGAAATACATTAAGGATAAAAAAATGGTAATCAGCCAATACAGTCTTTACCCATGCGCATACATGCACATATACATGTACATATATATACATATACACACATCCACAAAGATACATTATGCCGAGTTAAAAAGCACAGAAGGCCACGCTGGAACTGTGGAAAAGTAATTTTAAATATAGATAAAAAATAAAAGTAAAATAAGTATCAGAATAAAAGAAAAAGAAAATGAAAAAAAATTAAAGTTTAATAAAGTCAGAGACTTAAAATGATATTAACTTCAGATTGTATAAAATTTTGCATAGCTTACATGTTGAAAGGCGGACACAAAATGGCATCTGTCAAAAAAAAGAAAAAGAAAAGAAAAGAAGTTCAACTTCATGACGCCAATGAGAGTGATAGTAATCAAGCTTTATAGGGTAGATCACCCCACCACTTAACACTTAGTGGAAGGGTCACGAAGAAATTCATTAAACAAAGAAAAAGAAACAAATAAAAAATAAAATAGATTTTACATTTAGGGTCAAATCTCAACCTCTTAATAATATGGCGCTCTATCATTATTATTATTATTATTATTATTATTATTATTGGCTTTGATTTCTGGTATATACTGATTTCTTCCCGAGTCCCGGCCAGAGACCTAAGGTCAGAAATGGCATCATGACATAGCAGTTTTGAAAAAAAAGAATCACATATTTTACATAGATAAAGCCCTTCAGAAGGTGTGGGCTGTACGTGTATTTTTGTAATTCTTTAAAGCATGAGTTACCAGGGTTTCCTTCAATAAGTCTAATGGAATCTTTTCCAATCAATCCGAAGGCTTCAACTACAACTGGAATTATTAATGTCCTTATGCGCCACATTTTTTGAGATTTCAATTTCATGGTTCTTGTATTTTGATAGTTTTTTTTTTTTTTTTTTTTTTGTGAAGATCTTCAAAAATACATTGCAGTTTGCAGGGACTGCCATATCAAAAGGGAGACACATTTTGTCTTCGCGGTCTCTAATCACGATGTCATGGCGATTCAGCGTGTGGCTCAGTTATAACAAATTTAGTATAGGAGAAAAAGAAATTAAATACAGACTACGCCATTCAGAGTTAGTTTCGCCCAATACCGCAAATTGCTACGAAACCAAAACTTCAAAATGAATCAAGGGTCATTCTCCACAAATCTCCTCGACAGATCGAAACTCTTACATGGACGTCATGCATGCCTCCGTTCAGAAATATCTAAACTGTCAGACAACCGCTTAAATGACAGAAACTACTTGACAACTACCAAGAGCAGCTACAAGTAAAATGGATAGCAAATGTAAATCGAAGAGAAAATAATAGCATGATCAAGATGCTGACATTCAACACTACTTCAAATAAAAGGATAGGAAGGAAACGGCCCATCAATACTGGAAAGAGCAATAACAGCTATTGGACTTGAGAAACCTCTTTTCCTAAATAAAATGTCTTTTAAGACAAAGATTTTATAAATTTCAACCGACGCACTGGCTGCTTGATCATTGAATGCGAAATGTTTCCTTGTAAGGAAATGGCTAATATTACCATTAATCTTACCATTTCTCCTTAATTTCTTTTATTTTTCTGTATTTTTAACATGTTCGCCTTTTTCTTCTTTTACTTCTTCTTGCATATTTATTTCCCTAGTTAATTTTTTTCTTCATTTTCTTGATATAATCTTCAGCCCAACTCCATCTCCTTCTCCTTGTCTTCCTATTTCTCCCTTTTATACTCTCATTCAGTTTCCATCTCTCGTTACCAAATTCCAGCGAGAGATAACAATCTGCCTTCCTTGCATGTCTCAACACCCGCTGCTTCCTAACTTCACTCAGTGGATGTTTTAAATGACTAATAGTGCGATAACGAAACCGATTGAGTCTTTCTGTTCACACTGGTTGGAGCGTGCTGACACTCAGCTCTTAAAAAAAGTAAGGCTTCTGTTTTAGAACATTTTCGTTTTTCTCTTATTTCCGCACCGGATAGATAGACTGACTGCGATTTCGACAGTGCCCATCTGTAATAGACCCTGGACAGAAAAAATAAAAAATAAAATAAAATAAAATAAACATCAATAAGGCAGCGATATTTCGAGCCAATGACTAACTACTTATTTGATCTAATTAAGATAAAATAAATAAAGCGTGCAAATCCGCATATATTCACAAGTATTACACACACACACACACACACACACACACACACACACACACACACACACACACACACACACATATATATATATATATGTGTGTGTGTGTGAGTCTATGTGGCAGTGTGTGAAAAGGTGCTTACACATGGATATAAATAACCAGTATCTAATCTAGTAAACAAATATAGATATCCGCATATATAAAGGCATAATCTTTGATACAAACATCAGTCTCTTTGTCTCTCTCTCTCACACACACACACACATATATATATATATATATATATATATGTCTCTAGTTCCACATACACACACACAAGCTCGCATACACATAAAACACACACATACACACACATGCAGAAACACACACACATATATATATATATAATATAATATTATATATATAAATAATATAATATAATATTACATACAAAGATGACTGAATTTTTGGTTGTTTTCTTCAGTTTCAAAGTTTCTTGGTAATGTCCATTCTTTAAGAGGTTTTGCTTTTAAGAAGCACAATCCCTGGAAGAATGGACATGAAATTTCATAGACGGGGATATTTAAAGTTATATAATCTTTTTATATAATATTATTAATGTTCTATTTTTTATATTATTTAATATTTCTAATATTATATATATATATATATATATATATATATATATATATATATATATATATATATATATATATACGATATCAGCTGTTTCTTAAACCTTATATATATATATATATATATATATATATATATATATATATATATATATATATATATATGTATACTGAATATTTCTGCCACTTCTGGTCTGGTGCTGCTGTTATATACCTCAATGTTCCTGACAAAATCGAAAGTGTATCTGCAATGTTATCGGTCCTGACCTGGTATCTTGGCTTCAGACGCTTTCTCTGCGTAACGTAACTCCCCTGTACCTTTTCTATAAATATTTTCACCGTAATTGTTCTGTTGAACTTACCCCTTTGCTACTTAAACTTTATGAACTTAAGCATAGTACTAGTTTTACAGTCGAGTCTAATCATTTTACCCTTGAGTTGGCTAGATGGAACCGTAACTGTAACAATTTTTTCTCTCCTAGTTATTGATTTCCGTCTTACTGCTTTACCTTTAACCACGAAATACTATTTCAAAAATGTAAATCTAAGCATCAATCACCATTTTCTCTCTTTTTGTGTCATGTTAATTCATTGTCTTTTCTTGCTCAATACAGTTGTAGTTGTAAGCGTTTGTAATCCGGTTTGTTGCATTCACTTACACATGGGAAAGATATGACTCCGTCTCTTGTCTCTCCAGTTATGGGTTAAATACTAAGAATTGTTCTGAAAATCCCCACAAAATTTGTTAATGCAATATTCACTCGCAAAAAGTATTATTATTCTATAAATAAAATTCTGTAACTACCGTTAATCGGTCCGGTATATTGACCGATCGTAGTAGTAATGTAAATATAAATACAGTAAGGAGAGTAGAGTTTGTAAATCTCGACAAAAAATATTAGCGGTAACTTCAACAATACTAAATAATGTGTGGATTTTAATACGCATCAAGGTGTTGCAAAAAAACATCTAGTACAATCAAGAATATTTTTCGGCATAAAGTAGCCCCAAAAGGTTTATAATTAATTAGCCTATAAAAAGGTTTATAAGTAGACTATAAAAGGTTGATAAGCGGTAAAAAAGAAAGAAATCAACACTTCGAATAGGATGCTGTGGATTGGCTTCCAGATTGTGGATAAACTGTCCATGTTTGTTGTGTTGCTTTCTTCAGGTATATTTAAACTTCTCAGTCAGTTTCAAGAACGATGTTGTGTATGAGTGATACGCAAGATTCTGCTGTCTGTTGTTATTATTTAGAAAGCTGAAAGTTTAAAATACTCCAAAATGATGGCACGTGTAACTGTTAAAGGGAAAGAGAGAGCAAGAAGAACGATGTATTTATTTATATGCATATTAAATATTACATAAACACATCAAAACACCGTCTCTTCCGGTGAAAGATATTTTGTTTAATGTAGGTAGTTTATTTTCTAAAATAATATCTTCTAGGCTTATGGAGCATTCCTTAAACTGTGTGCTAAAGTTTATTTTGATATCATTTAGTAATTTCTTTAGTGAAGTTCACCCTCTACAAGGCGTGGGGGACATTCGAGGTAGAGGGACACAATATAAGAGGCACGGTTTATGCAGATAAATAGGGAAGATAACAATTAACCCTAGACATTAACATGTCAAGATTGTAGTGATTGAGAAAACATTTTCTTGGGAATCGGTTCTACAGAGATACATATATATATATATATATATATATATATATATATATATATATATATAATGATGAAGGTGGGGTCCTTATTGCATTTGTTCTGTTCTTGCATTGAGCTATCTTCGACTTTATATCATATTTGGAATTATCCTTATTAATTGTCAAATAATATTATACATACATACATTGAACTGAATTGTATTTTAATGAATATTGTCCTGAAGAAGGTTTATTAAACCGAAACGTCAGATGTCGACATTTCATTCATTTTAAACAACATAATTGCATTTAAGGATTTTTGTTTGTTTTTTTTTCCAAATTTTTCTTCATTCTGTCGGATCTATATCCATTTACATTTGCTTACATATATATATATATATATATATATATATATATATATATATATATATTGTGTGTGTATTTAGGCAGCAAATCGCTAGTAAAAAATTAGGTTAATCATATACTAAACTAAATCAAGTATATCCAACTTAACTATTCGCAATGATTCTTCCCCACTTCCCGTTAGCGATTTGCAGAAAACCAACATAGTTTACAAATTCAAGTGCCCTTTGGGAGATTGTATCTCCAATAGATGAAATAATATTTAAGTTGGTCACACCACAAACTCGCTTTAACGGCGCTTGACTCTACATTTAAATGATAACTCTAACATTTTTAGACATTTAAAACAACATACCTGCGCGCTTACTCAATTCCAGAAAATCCTTACTGACAACACAACTATACTTGAACATGAAAACAATAAACAAAAATTAAAAATTCTTGAAACCTAACCTGAACAAAATAAACTATGAAATCTCCACAAGTATCCTTAAATGTCTATAATTTATGACAGAAGCCATTGGTTTATACCAACGGCTTCCCATACTCAATACTTCACGTTTTTCACTCTCGCGTGGTCATGTGTGACGTCACGTGCTTTGACGCGATTTTCGCTTCCACGTCTCGTATATATGAGTTTGTGGTTACTTTGAAATTTTTTATGCAGCAAGGGCGGGTTATCATTGTTATTTCGTCCGTGTGTTGTTTGATTTATTGAAATTGTCATCTTTGATAATGGCTTATGTAAGCCGAAAGCTTACATTGGATTTAAACATGTATCAATATGGTGTTTTCCTTCCGTCTTTCAACGATAATGTGATTAAGCTTATCAGACAATATGAAAGGAACTTATTTAAAATAAATAGACAAAACTTGTCTATATTATTTAATGAAACATGCATTAATATATATATATATATATATATATATATATATATATATATATATATATATATATATAATAAAAAAGGCTCAAACACTATTATTCCATGGTTATAATTTATTACATTGAAATCGTAATCACGATACAATTCATTAGACCTACTAAATTCAAAAAGACTTCGGAAATTATAACACCGGGTATAGAAAAAATAAAATTTTACTGAGACTGTATGTGTGGGAATGGGAAACAAGTGTGAGAGGGAAATGTATGAAAGCTCTAGAGAGAGGGTGTAACAGAAGCAAGAAGAAGAGGAAGGCCTAAAGGTGAAGGTGGGGATTAAAATTTAACAAAGAGAAGTCTTAAAGAGAGGATTTAAATAACGGTTGAAATGAGTGAGATACAGATAAACATGAATTATTCTTCGATGAATAATTTTCTACCGATTTGATACCGACCTAAATTAAAATTAAAAAAAAAAAAAAACAAAAAAAAAAACTGACACCGGAAACTTGTGTATACATTTTTCGTGACACTACGTACAATAAAAAAACGATATGATCTAAACTTAAAATCCAGAAGATGAGAGATAGAGGAGAAAAAAAAAGTGAAAGATGCGGGGTGGGCTTGCAAACTAAAAACGAAGGGCATTTATAAGAGAACCGATGTGTAATCAAGAAAATTTGACAAAGAAAGTAATATTACCTACAGGTTACAAATTTAATATACACATACAAAAATTAACGAATATTTAATCTAGTAAGGACCTACTATTTATATGCCCCAAAACACATACACTGATACACACGTACACAACAACATATCTATATTTACTAGCACGCACGCACACACACACGCACACACACATAAATATATATATATATATATATATATATATATATATATATATATATATATATATATCCATACACATACACTCATGGATACATATACGTATAGACATACACATATGTGCACATAAACATATATACATAAAACTTTACACACCACCGTTCATATACATACACACACTCATCCAAACAAATATACAACGTATCTATATAAATATACATATACACATACAATACACACACACGCACACACACACACACACATATATATATATATATATATATAAACACACACACACACACACACACACACACACACACACACACACACATATATATATATATATATATATATTTAGCTCTTGAAAATATTTTAATTGAGCATTGTTGAACGACAAGCTAATTCTAAAAACAACGGTCAACTGCGTAAATGCGAAGCTCTTTAGTAAAAATGAATGGAGCACTATGTCTGCTTAGCGTTTGTTTACGTTTGTAAAAGCAATACGCTAGATTTGGCTGATTCGTTCTGTCGAGTGAAGATGGTGCAGTGGTAGTAGCTATGACTTACACCAAATTATTTGGATTTCGATCCGAGCCTGATGCATTCGGTTGTCTAGTCGCACTGTGGAGCTCTGATACAACCAAGCACACACACACACACACACACACACACACACACACACACACACACACACACACACACACACACACACACACATATATATATATATATATATATATATATATATATATATATATATAAATTAAAAGGTAAAAAAAACACATCCATCCACGTATACATTTAACATATAAAAATAGATGGGTAGAATTAAACTAATTTGTACATAAAAAAAAACACTGAGGAAGAAAATATTAATAATATTAAAATCCCACGGAGTGATTAACACGTATATATCTCTTAAGTCTACATATATACCTGGGTATATAAAAATATCATATAACTGTCAGATTTAGCATATCAGTTATTTAGGAAAACTTTTTATTCACATACACATATGCCAACACATGAATAAAGTTTGCTAACACAAATTAAATTATCAAAAAATATATAGAGCATCACATAAACATACACAACGATACATACAGATAATCATAAGAGTCATTCCATTTAAATGCCATGTCCGATGTTAGTCATGCAAGATCAAACTATTATAGGTATAATATTATACGTTATAAAACCGTGTTTATGTTTTGAATCGTTTTTTACGTCTACATTTGGAAATGATCTCACTACGAAGATTCTGCAAGTCATCTCGATTTTTATCTTTAATAATAAAAGTTTTTCCGCAATACATAGATCACACCGATCGCGATAGTTATTAGGGGTTCTAGCTCTTGATAAGAATCTTCATTCGAAATGCGGGGTTAGTCCCTTATCCACCAGATATTATATTGTTACTCTGTCCTGGACATTGAGTTCTACCTGGATTCTATCCTCTCGGAAATTATATATATTATTCATAAATTTATAAATTATATATATATATATATATATATATATATATATATATGTGTGTGTGTGTGTGTGTGTGTGTGTATATATATATACACACACACACACACACACATATATATATATATATATATATGTGTGTGTGTGTGTGTGTGTGCATATGTATATATATATATATATATATATATATACACACACACACATATATATATATATATATATATATATATATATATATATAATATATATAAAATAATATATATATATAATATATATATATATATATATATATATATATATATATATATATATATATGTACACACACACAAACCGGTAATTTGGGAGAGTAATAAAATACGTAATTTGTATATTGTTTATATATTAAAATGTTCGTGCGTGCGTTTCAAATAGCCCCTCAAAATAGGTCCAGATGCAATCAGGAGAAGAAACGACTTCAGACTATAGGCGCCTCATAATTTGTATTAAATTCATCCGACAAAGAAGTTTCTCTGTTTAATTATTTACTTCTTTATGTGCCGTGTCTCTTCAGTATGTAGGTGATCATGATTCTCCACAATCTCCCGTCCTTTGAAGCTATTAATAAAATTTAACATTCTGTTATTTCTCTTATCTATCCTAAATCGTTTTCCGCAACCCAAGCAAGTAGTTTATGCGTTGTTTTCTTCTGTCCCTCTTGATTTCAAAGTGTCCTGTGAGTATTACATTTTCCAAGCACTTTTTCCTCAGAACTAGATACCTTAACTGACTCTTTCTGATATTAATATATGTTTCCTTTTTGTTTCTGTTTTCACTAAAATCTTGTCGTTACTCACATACTCGGCCCATGATCCTCAGCATCCTTATGTAGAACCACATTGCTTCAAATCTTTTCTTTATCTTTGTTGAGGTTGTCCAGCACTCACTACCATACAAGGGGATAGATATCACGTAACAGTTTAGTAATAACTTTCTTGTTTTTTCATAGTACTCGGTTTAGCTTTTGATATGCATCTTTGGCTATCCCAATACGCCTTCGGATTTCAGTGTCACACTTTCCGTCCTTTCTTAAAATATTTCCCAGATATTTTAATTTGTCTACTTGTTTGATTTTGGAAGCTCTTTCGGTTCATTCTTTTGCTAGCAATCATGCAGTCGACCGTCTCGAAAATTATTAGTTACTAATTATTGCCAGTATCGTAGACACATTTTTTATATGGTATTTTGGGAAGAATTACATTTTAAATTTAAGTATACATGTATAGCATCAGCGCCATCCTGTATAAAACACTTTCACAGAGTTTGATCGCAGCATAAAACTAACATATTACATATTTGATACGTTTAATATATTATACACATTTTAAAATGTCCTCTACTGTTGTGAAAACTATTTTGCTCATTTTTCGCATTGTTTCATTTATATTTTAATAGCTTCAGTATTCCGAGTCTTTCCTCTATCTTGTATCTCGGTTGCATCGAGTTACGGTAGAATAAATTCATGCTATTTTTATATTATTTTTACATTAGGATGGTTGCTTTGTTTTATTTTTCCTAAAATCTTTCAAAGTTAATTTCATTTGCTCGTCGTGGATATGGTTGGGGAAATTCTTGTTGATATTTTTGTTTTATATTTATAAATTCTTTACAAAATATTGAGTGCGGAAAAATTATGTTTGTTTGGTTAAACATTTTCTTAATCTCATTCACTTTTGTATTTTTAAGAAAACATTTTTTTTTTAATTGAGGGCTCTTCAGACAGAATAATAAAATTGTATAATTGTTAGCCTCTGTAAAAATGTCAAGGAAAGCTATTTCATTATAAAGGTTCATTTAATATGTGTGACGCAGAATTATCGTTGAAATTTAGAAATAATTAATAATTAATTAAATAGAACCGAGAGGTGTGCCCATAACTCAACCATCATTCACTGAGTAAATATTAGCCTAAGATCATAAAAATGTAGTTGTATCGGGCATAAGTTTAAGCATTAGGAGATGAGAGCAAATTTGGTCAATTCATATTTTGATTATTTTGTCTTGCTGATGATCATACTTTCTATCTTCTTGCAGTTGATGGCTAGTGTTTTTTTCTTCCCCCACTCTGTCTAGGAGATACTACCATTTCTTTTTCGAGTCGACTATCAATACAGTGTCATCTGCCTACTATATATCGTTGAGATTACACCCAGTGGTAATAAATACTCGTCTGTAGTTCTTTTAGGAGCTGTAGAGGTTGAATATGTCTGGAGAGAAGATGCATCCTTGTCTCACGCCTCTTTCTATTTTTGTCTCGCTACTCAATTTATTTTCTATCCATATGAAGGAGGTTTGCTCTCAGTTTTAGGGGAGATATAACTCTAAATAAATAATCATAAAACTCCTAACATTTATATATACACAAAATTACTCTTAAAAATGAGAAACAGCAAGACGTGGAATTAACAAAACGAGTATTATTTAGTATCTGGTTGTTATGCGGTGTTGGAGACACGAGAGACAGTAATATTGAGTAAGATTATGAATTTGGGTCAAATGTATATCAAATATGGATGCCAATCCGACAGAAGAGTAAGATAAAGAATAAGCAAAGTGTATACAGTCATTCTTTTTTTTTTTTTTTATAGATATGTGTAATGAGTGTCCAGATGGAAAATACAAGAAGTGTTTGGGGTTTTCTTACCTCGGATTTTTGATGAGTGCTAAAAGTTACTATTATGGCCTGAAAAAGGTAAAGGAGACGAAAATTTCATTAACGCATGTGTTAAGGAGCTGTCCGTGTGAACTGCTTCTCCGATAGTGAGAATGTCAAGTGTTTGTGTGTGTAAAGGAGAAAAGTGGGGTCGATTCTCATAATTGTTATAATTATTTTATTATAATTATTTTTGACGCTATAATTAATTTTTATTTATCTTTTTATTAACATGACACAGTGTCAGTATAATTCATTTTTTTATTTATGTATTTCTTTATGGACACGGCAAAGGCCCCCTTTCCAGATCTTTATAGTAACAACTCTGTGAGTCATTTTACACCAACCATATGAATCCATATACATATATACCGTATATTTTTTCTTCTTTTTCCAGTAGTTGAAGAGTCTCAGTTTAGTAGCTTCAGTTCGTTTTAAATAGCTTGTTTATCGTATCCATTTGAAATATTTCAACCAGTCCTTCTTTTACACCTATATATATATAGATAATTTAAAAAAAAATCAATATTCTTATTTTTTTAGACACCATATTATCTAATCAGGGACATCATCTTTAAACAAGTTTTTTTTATATTGATGACAATGCAGTACTTACTACGTATATAATTATAGCTTTTAAATTCAATCGTTGCGCTTAACTGTCAATCTGCAAGGGTCGACTGAAAAGTTCATAGGCTGACCAAGATAATCTCATGGAATCAAACCAATTCTTCCATCGGCATTGCAGTGCGTGGACACCATATATGAAAAAGCTTTCATTCTGTTGGTTAAAAAAAGTCTTCAATAACAGATTTGACGTCATCATTACTGCGATACTGGTTGGCAGCCAAGTTGGGTTTTTTTTTTATTTTGCGCAACAGATGATAGTCAGATGGGGCCAGATCAGGAGAATAGTGAGAGTGTTATTAACCAGTTCAACAGCTATTGAAAAACTGCTGATAAAACAAGATCCGTTTCCTGGTCAGTTTTCCTTGGGCGATTGATCTTGATATACTTCCGGAACTGACTCAGCAAGGTGGTATAGTACACTACATTGATAGTGTGGACTTTTGAAGATAATCAATAAACACAGTACTTTTTGCATCCCACAAAAGCTGAAGCAATCAACTTCTCTGGAGATGAAACAACATTGGTTTTCTTTGGATTCAAAGTGAAGAACCCAACACTCATCCTGGGTTAGGAAACATTCAAGGAAACCAGCTGAATCTGTCTCAAACAATTTCAGATTTTGCCGTGATGTGATCAATCCGGTTCGCTATTGATCAGGTGACAAAAAATGTGGCACCAACCGAAAAGCAACCCTTGTCATGTCAAGCTCATTGTGTATAATATTCTCAATCCTCTCCCTGGATATGCTAATAGTATTGGCTATTTGATTTGTAGTCAATCGTTTGTCATCCATCACTGTGGTGAACACGATCAATATTTTCATTGTGGTGGCAGTTACAGAACGTCCAGACCTTGAGTCACGTTCAAGACTGTCCTTCCCCTCCTAAACATTACTAATTAACCCATAGCTGGGGAGATGATTTATACCTTTTCCAAGTGTATTTCCGGGTAAATAAATATAACGAGACCAATTAGAATTGGAAAATCATCTCTAAGATTAATAATTCCGAGCCATTATCTATTACACCACCCTCATATGCAAGCTTACAGCACCTGGTATTCCCAGGCAGTCGACTGTCTAGATACTGACTACGCTCGACGTAAGTTTAGTGATCGTACGTGACACGGTATTTCAACGTGATAGCCGTCTATACTGTTCTTGAGTAAACGCATCGTTATTGAAACTAGAGGATATGATATCGGTGTTTCCTGATGTCTGCACTGTGAATTGTGCTTAAACATAAATATTTTATTTTATTGGATTTGAAGAAAGGGATGATTATTTCTGTGAGTCGAGCAAGATGGAAAGTGTGTATATTTTAAAAAAAAAAATGAGTTTATTAGATAGTATTAAAATACACCCGACCACATCGGGCCGTTTTTGCGTTTTTGGAGAGCAAGGTTCGAATCATAACTCAGATAAGTGACGTTTTCATAATATCAGCCTAAGGAACCATAGGACGGTTTAACCTGCGCCTTTTCAGTGAAATTGTAGCGCGGGCTGTCCGGAAACCGTTGATAGCTGTACTAACACGAAGCCAGAGGCAATCGTCGTGAGGAAAAGTAACAAACACAGAAACTGCAAATAAGATATGCTCAGCACAACACAACGCAAATGTGCCTGAATATTATCTGATTATTTAACCAACGTAGCCGACAGTTGAACGTGTAAATGGATAGCCATTCATATATATATATATATATATATATATATATATATATATATATATATATATATATATATAAGTTTAATTAAATATGACTGACGAGGTACTGTAGCTAAATTTTGTATTTAAGTTTTATGTTGTAATTTTCTTCTTTTCTGGGCATGAATTATGTAGAAATTGTCCAAATGTTTTGTACGTCCAAGCGCTTTAGGCTACACTTTTAACCATTATCAAAGATTTTATTTTTTAACTTTAACTGAATGTATGAACTCTTTCTGAACATACTTCAAATACAATAGCCTCTTCCAACAGTAAAATAAAAGGATAAAAATAACGGGAACATTATTAATAAAAAAAGTAAAGGCCAACACTCAATAACATCAAATAAGAACACGGCCATAATATGTCGACCGTGATTGAAAAATACGACATTCCTATAACTCTAGATACATACATAAAACAATTAATGGTCTCGCTATATTGTGTTGCCTCTCTCGAAGACTGTAACTAAGGTACATACATATCAGTTAAGTGTTAATACTCTACAGATGTTTGGGGGATCACGCCTCTTTCATGACTGGAAAGGCAGAAGATTTTTGGGCAATCCGTTTCTTCTGAGTTAGATTGGTTATTATCTATTACACCAACCTCATATGCAAGCTTACAGCACCTGGTATTCCCAGGCAGTCGACCGTCTAGATACTGACTACGCTCGATCTTAACTGATATTCATGAATTTTAATAACATTTATAAACGGTTGATATGTTTTCTTGAATGGAACGCTTGTTCAAGTGTTCATGTTGCTTGAAATTTTTATATGAGAATGAACCTAAAGCAACGAACGGGAAACTAGACACATGTACATTCGGGTTTCAAGTCTATAAGAGCATATGATGCAGAGGAATAAACATATAATTTGTACTTTTTAATCTTTCAAAGTTTTGGAGGGTTTTGAACGCAGATATTCAGCTGGAGGCGGAGGCATTAACATTCCCCAGCAAGTGAGGCAGCCAAAAGTGCGAGCCTCGAATGGGAGATGTTAAAACCAATTAGGTACATAAATTTAATTATCTGGGAAGTGTTTTAGCAAACAACGGAAAACGTGGCACAGAAATCCGATGGCGGATATAAATAGCGAAAGCCGTCTTCTGAAATATAAACAAAACTATTAATAAAAAAGAAAGTTTCGTTAAAAACAAAGAAAGGTGTCCAGTAGCTGCTATCGCTCTTTCTAGTATGGATGGGAATTCCTAAACTTTTATATGAATTGGTGTGGAATGTCAACATTTTTATTATGCTATTATTTTCTCTTCGGCTTACATGTTGAATGTCTTCAAGCGATGTGGTTTCTGTTGTATGGTACAGTTCTTTGTGATTATGTAGCGCCAGTACACAAGGTACAAATAAGAATGATCTTTGCCAAGACCCTCGAAGCCATTTTAATCATTGATTTGAGAAAGAGGTTGTATACAGACGATAGGTTAGTTTTTGGCACCATATGAAAGTCTCGATCTGACGAGGCTATTTAAGAACATGACTCGAGTTTTAAGGTTGATATTTTGTTTTTTGTTTTTTCTTTTTTTTTCTTTTTTTCTCAATTTGCGGTGTTGGGTGAATCTGCCTCTGGCACAGTCTATTCTAAGTTCAGTTTAATTTTCTCCTATACTAAATTTGTTATAACTGATGCATATGCCGAAGTATCTGAAGTGTTTAGTATTTTCTAATTCCACATTCTGAAGTTTTCTGATCGATCATCACTGCTTTCAATTCAATTCCAGATCATAGTTTCTGTTTTGGAAATTTTGAGCCCTATTTCTTGGAAGAATCGGTATAGGATGTTGATTTTCTGTTCAAGACCATTATTATCCAACATACGAATATCTATATCATCTGCATAGATCGCCTTCGTCGTCAGCACATTGGCCTCAGGAGGGAAAGCAGTATTGTTATTATCTATTGGTAAATTCGTTGTATGCCATATTTATCTATCTATATGATAATAATGCTGGATAATTTTCTCATCGATAAAGAAAAGAGACGACGCGAAAAAGATTTAGGGTCTACAGAAGGATGCTGAGCATAGCATGGAGTGAACAAGTTAACAACTTGGAAATTTTCAACAAGATAGGAACTAGAAGGACATCTTAAAGACAAAAGAAGTAGACGGAAACTGTTAGTAATAAACCTATGAAGTTTGTGCAAATGGATGGAAGAGCGGTGTAAACAAATATGGATGTTAAATATTCGAACATAGCTGAGGTCAACAAAAGATAGGAAGCTGTAGAGAGTCATGACCATCAACCCCCTGAAGGGACACGCCACATAAAAACGAGGATACTAAACATCATATTTTTGTTTCACAAACAAAGAACTCCCATACTCTACTGGTTATGTACATATACCTATATTTTCTTTTACTAACGTGTCCGAGGATAGAAAAATCGAAAAGATGGAATATAAATGCTTTCAATTAATAGGAATTGTATGTATATCTGGCAACAAAACGGAAATAAAACCGCCAAGTCTAATAGACAGACAAAAAAACATGTAAATTTACAGACAGTGGAATTTACAAATTGGAAACCGAGAAGAAAGGATTAAACATTACTTGCAATAAAATAGAATGCATAGTTTTCAGCAAAAAGAACAGCCGACCATGCAAATTACAAATTGAAAATACCAAAATCAGACAAGTACAAAAGTTTTTACAGCGGACGGAAAGTGTAACACTGGCATCCGAACTCGCATTGGCATATTGAAAAGAGCCTTCCAAAAGCTAAGGAATGTATTAAGAAACAGGAAAATTTTGTTTGAAACAAGGAAAAAGAGTACTGAAACGTTACCAGTCCTCCTGCATGGCATTGGATGTTGAACAATTTCCTCAAAGATGAAAAGACTTGAAGTCACAGAAGAATGCTGAGAATACCATGGACTTATCAAGTGAGAAATGATGAAACTGGAAAATGGAAACAAAAAGGACACTAATACTTGATATCAGAAAGAGACGGACGTTGTTTAGAGGGCATATAATGAGGAAAAAGATCTGGAAAATTTTTATACTAATGCGTGTTGTGACGTAGGTAAAGTGTGTTGTGACGTAAGCTGGGTGTGATGTGTTATTTTTTATGTACATTTAAAGATACATCCTATTAAGTTATAATGGTGTGTACTTATTGATAGTTATTTTTATTGTATGAGTATTGCTTCAAGGATAATAAGTCTGTTCTTACTTTGTTTTTGAGTAGCTATCTAATGTTACTTTGATACATATGTGTATCATATATAATGTACTCATTAATGTGCTGTATCATGCCACTCTGGTCTGTCAGAGTGTGATTGTAGTATATACTATTTAAGATATTTTGCCCTTATTATTCGTAAATTGAATCTGTCGATCAGTAAGATTAATTAACAGAAAATGTCTTGTTTTTAATAATATTTGGTTTAAAGAATATTTGCTTCCTCAATACAATCAATCAATCAATCAATCAATCAATATATATATATATATATATATATATATATATATATATATATATATATACGGCCGTTATAGTTTGCTATCAAAACGTTTTAGATATAGGGACTTTTAATATTTAAGTTTAATTTCAGCTGATATGTCAGAAGATAAGGATAGGGAGGTTTAAATTAAAAAAGGCCCCGAAAAATGAAGGGCCAAACATGCGAATGCCAAATTGGAGATGCCAAAATTTAGATAGAGAAATATGTCTTCCAGAAGCTAAACAAATTCCATAAGTAAAATTTTCTAAGAAACAAAAAAATAAATGCTTAACTATATGGTAGTGAATGCTAGATAACTTCTTCAAAGATGAAGGAAAACATTAAGCAACAGAAATGTGGTTCTATAGAAGAGAATACCATAGACAAAACATGTAATCAAAAATGAAGTTTTAGAGAAAATGGTAACAAAAAGTACATTTATACTCACAATCAGAAAGAGACAGCTGAAATTTATACGGCACATAATGAGGAAAAAAGGTTTAGAAAATTTAACACTCACAAGACATTTTGAAAGCAAGAGGGACAGAGGAGCGTAACGCATAAGCTGCCTGACGTGCGTGTGTAAATAAATGGCAGAACAGAGATTAGTAGAGATCTCGAAATACAAGATTTACTAAGAGCTACAAAGGATAGAAAATTGTGGAGAGCCATTATTACTTACGTCCTGAAGGAATAAGGCTCACAGAAGAAGGCCATAAATCAAAGTCGCAAGATCAAAGTCAAGAATGTCTAGTTTGTAAATCAAAAGCTGTAAAAATAAAAATGGGTCCCCACAAGTACTTTCTTCACCCACAAAGAACTAATAATGTCCCTGAAGTCTAAAGCAGCGTTCGTTTATTGGGGTAAGAAAGGCAGTGATTGGTCGAGACTGGGAAGTAAGCACAAGAATTACAAAATTTCGAGGCCTTACTAAAGACTTGATCTTGATTTTCTTTTTTGGATTGACAGGTCAGGCAACTCGAGTTTTTCTTTTCGTGATAAGACTTGGTTTTCTCCATCGTCGCCACAAGATGTTCAACTTTATGTCATTCAACATTTTATCACTTTTATTTATTCTTTCTTCTTTAGCTAATCTCATATTATACTTGTTCCGTTACGACCGACTTAATATTTACTGTATTTGTTCAGGCATTCTTCACGTCAAAGAGATTGCAAGAATGTCATTACCTCCACCCCCTGCTCGGTCTAAATATGTCTATTCAGAATGTGGGCGGCAGTAATAAGAAATGAGAATATTCAATTAGAAACAAAGAAAAGACTACACAACCTTCTGTACGGCAGTGAATGCTAGACAATTAAATGGATGCGCAAGTGATGTAATGGATAGCGGCTTGGAAGGTGAAACTGGAGGGCCGAGTTCGAATTCAACGCGAGTTCATTACATTCAATTAAACGAAAATACCTCTAGAAAACGTATCACTCCTCCTCTTCTGTTGGCTAAATAGCAGGGTAAACTAATCTCTTTAGCCATGGTTGGCATCCAGTCTAGGAGAAGAAAAACTCTAATTTCAAAACGGATAACTCTAATTTCAAAACGGATAGGTTTCGGCCAAAACAACTCATTAATTAAACGTTGTGGACTGATTCTGGAATGGATTAACGCGACAATTGTACTGTTTGCTGGACAGTATCAAAGTTAAAGAAGAGACTTGAGGTCACCGAAATGTTGCTCTTCAGATGAATGCTATGAAGCATAAGAGTAGCGGGTAGGTTTTAAGGAAGCAAAATATAAAGACTTTGCGATAAAACTGCAATTAAAATACAATTTAAAATATAAAAACGTTGCGATAAACAGCAACAAAAATAAAATACACACGCGTTGCGATGAAAATTGGCAACAATAAACGAAAAATATAAACATATTGAGCTAAAAATTAGCAACATGAAATGTAAAAAAATAAATGCGTTAAGATGAAAAATGACAACTAGAAACGAAAAATAAGAACACGTTCCACTAAAAAATAGGAACATGAAGTGCAAAATATAAACGCGTTACAATGAAAAATAGCAACTAAATTCCCAAAAATATAAACGCGATGCGATAAAAAATTAAACTGATTGTTTTTTTTTAGATAGCAACTAAAAATGCAAAATATAAATGCGTTGGGATAAAAAAAAACTGTAATCAAAAATTAAAAATATATATGTATTGTGTTATTATCCAACATGGCAATGCAATACAAATCCAAAAGCTTACTCTGTATATAGCAGGATCACCAGACCAGATGTGACAGTCAGCAATATTTAAAGCAAGGACGAATGGTAGACTTGTAAATATGTAAGATAGAACATGTCGAGAATCTTTAAATACTTTAAATGTAGCTATTATTTTACCAATAATATTAATGGGGGTTATAATGGATAATCAAATTGAAATTTGGCTTAAAGTAATGAGAAGTAAAAACTTGTTGACGAATCTCTGCAAGAGAGAGAGAGAGAGAGAGAGAGAGAGAGAGAGAGAGAGAGGGAGAAGAGAGAGAGAAGAGAGAGAGAGAAACAAATCTCTCGGAAAACTAAATCCATTACGAAGGAAGAGTGAAGATGGTACAGATGGTGCCGATTAAATCAAAAAAAAAAAAAAAAAACTCTAGCTGCTGCGAAAATCCTATCTGGTCAATGAACTATTAAGCGAATCGTGATGCTGTGTCAGAGTTGTACAAGAACTAAACCCTTTGAACTACCTAATTAAAAACCAGAGAAAAAGGAAATGTTTTAAAGATGAATTTTGCATGAGTTTAAACGAATGAAGTATTGCGTTTATCCAGAAAGACCAAGAAGAACAGAATAATGCAATTTTGAACTGTTTATTGTAGAAAATTGAAAAATCTCTTCAAATAGTTTCAGCTTAAATGGAATCTACTTGGGAAAAGAATTTCTTTTCGGTGTTCGGTAAGATGCAAAGAGAATTCGGCAAACATGAAAAAACGTGTCCGTAGAAAGAGGTACTGTCAAAAGGACTGTTTTATTCCCCATGAAACCACTTTTTTAAAAACTACCTTCACTCTTCGGCAATCTTTATTGTTTTAAAAAGCCATTATTAGAACTGGAATGGAGCCTAAATTTATAGAACCTCATTTTAGACATTTTTTGTTCTTGGGAATTTATAATAAAAATACAAAAAAAAACTAGTTATTTATTAGTGTTATTTACAAAATATTTACAAAATTCTATAAAGTAATACAATTAAAATTAATGCAATGCAATATTTGTCATTTACCACTTCATAAAGAAATGAGTATGAAAACAATTTTTATTCATAAATTTGTAAACATTTACTAAATTATTGAAATATGTGAACCAACTATAAAAAATATCTTTATTATTTACCATTTTATAAAGTTTGAATCAATTGGCAGTTAGCCAATGTTTTGCCAACCATTCCAATAAATAACATAATATTGTAAATAAACAATCTAATAAATAAATGATGTTTATTTTTTTCTTGTCAATTCTCAAATTTCAACAAAGAAAATAAATAATTTTATATGTTTAAATTACATTACAATTATAATCATCGCTATTTAAAGCAATAAATATTGTCGAAGAGTGAAGGCAGGAAAAACCGTCTTTTTGTCAGTACGTCTTATTTAACGACATTTGCCTAGAATTCTTTATGTTAGATTGTTGGAACCTGGACAGACTGTTATTGCACAAGAGGAGCGTGAACAACTGACAGAATCGTATATCACTTTGAAAAAGCAAAGACGATTTCTTCGAAAGGACATTGGCCACTGATTTTGCCGAATGACATCTGTGCTTCAAATGTCTTCAATGTGTCTTGTGAGTGTTAAATTCTCCAAAACATCTATCCTCGCTAAATATCCCAGATTAAATTAATTATTAACCAAATTTCGTTATTATGTTGAAAGACTTGACAAAAGATCTCTTAATATAAATAATATAAAATAAATAAAAATGAAATGAAGTTAAAAATAATGACACAGACTATAATGACATGGATAACTTTTATAGTATTTTCATAGAAAAAGTCAACATTATAGTAGGGGACACACGCTACTGTACAATTTCGAACCAATTTACGGTCCTGAAAAAAGACACACACTATTGTACAATTTCGGACCGATTTTATTTGCTTTGAAAAGCGACACAAACTATTGTATAATTTTAGATTTGGACATTTGTTGCAGAACCATTTTAATGAGTTTCTTTCTCGTTTTTTGATTGTTATTAAATTGTTTCCTGTTTAACGTAAAAATAATGGTTCCGATTTATTGACTGGTTGTATCCCGGATAGCATAAATGGTTTTTCCCTCTCTTTAACTTTAAACCTACTTTTCCCAACAGCGTCTAGAATTTAAGATACGGGAGACAGTTACATCACACCTGACTAGGAGACAGGATGGCCCTGTGGCTGAGTTTAAATTTAATTTAATGTTTTCAGCTCTAGTTAACACCAAAAGGCAAAAAAAGAAAAAAGGGGGATAATTTGTTGTAGCACTGCTCTTGGTTTGATTAAAACAAGTGGCAACAATATTTTGCACAAGTAAATGATGAGTGTAAGGAAATAAATGAATTTCAACCGGGCGATATTTTATATATCTTTGTTTTTATACAAGTGAGCAACAAGAGAACTGATTGAATTGTTTCATGTCATATCAACTTCTGATGGGCCATTTAATGCCGAAATTTCTTGAAATTTATTTTTTTGAATTAATAAAATTATGATATGTTATTCTAATTCCACAATTGAATACATGGTAGATGATATTCAGCTTTTGTGCATATACATGTTTGTGTGGACCTGATTACTATAGGCAGTGATATCTGTTATTTATGTTGTAGTTTTGTTGAAGTTATATTTTGGAATGCAGTTTGATTTCTTTAAGAAATTGTAGGATATTATATGGATTAATGTCATGAAAGAGTTATTTCATTTTGCTTGTTTTGTTTTGTTTAGCGGCATACCAACATCTATGAGTTATTTAATGCCGGAATTTGAATATTTTGAACATAGTTTTGTGACTTCCACTACAGATAAATTGTATTGTTGGCCGTTGTGATATAAAATTTATTGTTTGTAATTCCCCTATAAATATGTATCGTTGGTAATTTTTTTTAATATAAAAATGTAGTTTTTACTATAAAAATGTATTTTTATGCTTTTATAGTTTGGGTGGGGGTCACTATTTTGCCCATAGCTGCGGACCTAACAGTTGCTACCACCTCGGGCCGGGGTTGACCTAGAAACAACAGAAGTTAAGAGGTGTTTCCGTGCTTCTGAAAACAGCCAATCTCCCGATCAGATACCTTGCTGTCGGATGTAGTCTATCGTCATACCCAGGACATAAGTAAAAAGAATAAAAAAAAACCATTATTATGCATGCAGAATAAGAAGGCATTACAACTTAGCAATTACGTACTCGAGACACGTGTGTGTTTATGCACGTGTGTGTTTGAAAATTCATTCACTAAAGGGAGGAGTATCCCCATGCTCAGGAACAAGTTCCCGGTGGTGTTTTCACTAAAACAAACGGGGGGACAAAGAGATAAATGAGAGAGAGAGAGAACAACAAATGTCCCGTTTTTATAGGCACTTAACAGCGACTTCTAACGTCTTCTTATCGAAATTGGAGAAGCTATGTGCGGATAACCTGCAGTTTCAAAAACAAATAATCATGAAATGTATTTTTTAAAAAAAAGGTGTTTTCAGAATTATTAATTTTTGTTGCTATACAAAAACGAAAGCAGTTTTCTCTTCCTTAAGTCATTGAATGTTCACACATGAGACTCTAAAGTGATAAGGCCCTTGGAGTGAATATATCTTAATGTGTTGTGAAATGAGCATTCGCTTCCTGGTGGTCGACGTTGAAACGGAACTTGTCTTTCAAAAAAAAAAAAAAAAAAAATACGCCGCTTCTGACTAAGCCAGGAGCGGTAATCCTACAGACTACCTTACGCAAAATCACTCAGTGGCAGATTTCACACAAAGCATTTACTATATGAGCAAACTACCTAACGATGTGCGGGATGAGCTTGTAAAATATAGACCTACGGTAGTAGTTCATGTTTTCAGGAGACCGTCTCATAGACAATGGGTCAAATGCTGAAAATATTTTAATTAAACGCATGAACCTTAACAAGTTACAACCGATGTGATTTTATAGTTGCATTCTTTAATTTAGGGATTTTATTTATGATCAGACCGAAGACATTGTATTTGAATTTGATAAAGGGATTGACGCCCTTTTCGCCTTTTTATTCATTTCCTAACCTGTGTTTAAGCTTTCTTCGCTGTTTTGCTTTTTCCTCAGTTTCTTTAATTAGCATTTTAAGTTGAATGTCTTTTTTTCTATTCGTCTTTTTTTAATATTATTAACCGCTTGTCTGAGTGTGATCGAGGGATTTGTCACGCGGAAATAAATGCACGTGTTATTTTATGCACTTGAGATGAAAACGACTTGATCACGTATCATTTCTTTCTCAAGACGGAAGACACTGTTGCAGCGCGGTAGTTGGTCACACTGGTGGGGGGGGAGGCACAGGCGACGCAGTCAGCTATTTTGAGCTGAGCCTTCGAATGTCGATTCTTGTAACTTGGGATATACAACTTATTTCTTTTCAAGAAAGGATATAAAATAAATTTGTTTCGTAGATTAATAAGCTCGTATATTAGCTTAAATCCTCATTGGGCACTGCATTAATATGGCTTCAGAGAAAGTGAAAAGCAGAGCATCATCATAAGGATGTGGTTTGAAAGTTAAACCCGTTGATCTTTATTGTTGTAGTTATTCTCACCGTCCATCCGTATGGAGTGTAATAGATATCTCGTTATGTTAGGTAAGTCTAGTAAATACTTTATTGCCTATCGTAGTCTAGTGAAAGCCTTTTTTTTATCCAAACTGTAGCTTATTTCCTACAAACGTACCGTTGCAAACGTGTCGATATTCCCATGGCAAATATTCAGATGACAGCCATTATTTAGTTCTACTAGTTTAGAGATATTTGTAATCACTTAAGTCCAAGTAAGGTAACAAAACGACCAAGAAGCAACTGGTCATTCAAAATAAAGGAAACTGGGAAAACGTTACTGATGAAAAAAAGGATACCCCCCCCAAAAAAAAAAACAGAATATGAGGATTGACGTTACGTCTCTGTCTATATTGACGTTACATTTTAATTTTTGATGATTGTAGTTGACAGGAAATCGAAAAACTGGAAGAGAGTTCCACAGTCGAGAAGTGTGAGAAAAGAAGCCATTAGAATAGAACTTTTCCCCATCAAAGAGTTTTGCAGCGATCTAAAAAGTTAATCAGGGTCAAGTGAATAGGGCGCTTGAGGCAGAAGGAACCAACCGACTTCCAAACTTTCTTCGGCTTTGCTTTGTCATGGAGGAGAACAACATTTTTCCTTACTGATGTGCACAATTCGACCACACTTTTTTAGTCACGTTGCAGCTGTTGGAGATATAAATGTGAATTTACTGTTTCATTGCGCTTAAGAAAATCTGAATAATACCACGACGGTCCAACCACACGCAAAGATTAGGGTAGGGTTATATTTTCTTCCAAGGATCTCATCTTTTGATCGTCGATTGTAGAGATTTATCCAAGACAATCTATTGTTAACCTTTCAAGCCATTGCATTTTGGGTTGAACATTTTATGCAACACATTTTCCTCGCCTGTTATAATATATCTTGGCGTGCAAAAACATTGGCACAACTTGCTAGATTATTTACTTTTGTTTAGATACCTCCACTGTTTCGGTATAGGTCAGGTTTAAAATAAATTTAAAAAAAAAATGGAAAACCTTTCTTGAAGATTTCATTTCAGCTTTAATTGAAAGTTAAAGGATTTCAAATTTGCTATTTTCAGTAAGCAAAATACTCTTTGGTGTATTTCAAAAAGAAATTATATTGTTCGGGATCGATTTTTTTTTTCAGTAAGCGGCCATTTTTCATAAACAAACGTTCATTGTCGGTTTTAAAAATCTTTTAAAAAAAAATATAAATTTCTGAAACCTTATTTCATTAAAATTATAAAGTGTAAAGTTAAATTTATCAGATGTGAAACAAATATTACTTTCTTATATCATAAAATTTTGTATGCATGTATTTCTTAACCATGGTGTTTTGTTTTTCTGATGTGTTAATCGATTTCTTGACAGCCGAATGACCGCCAAACGTCTTCATAGTTAAGTATAGTGGAGCAGTTTATATGATGTTTTTTTCCGTAAGGTGAGGGACAACACTTAAAACACGTGACCTTTTTAAATATAATGTCAGCTTTGTACATCCATACTTAGAAATTCTGCACGAATATACACATACAAAAGGAAATCGAAATTCTTTTAAAAATATTCGTGTTCGTCATATTTTAATAAGCTTTAAAGTATATGATTTGTAAATATAGTTTTAATTAATAACAAATTTCCTAAGCGTTTTCATGATGAAACTGAATTTTAAAAGATTTAAATCTTTATAAATTATTCAACTTAAAATAGTAAAAAAATGAAAAATCTTGTAAAAATTAATTTTCCATTAATATTGTCTTTAATATATATTATTTATAATAGCAATTAAAAGCTTCTCTACTTAAACAATGTCCTAGTTTTATTGCGTTTTTTTTTATTTTCGGTTCAGAGCAGATTTTCTGTAAGACTGGGTCCGATTTTGAAAAAAAAAAAATCCGTGATTTAAATTCTTCAAAGAATTCTACTTTTAACTAATATATTTACTAAAAAAATATCACGTTGAATTTCTTCTTTTTTTCATAAAATTAAGTAAGGGGGTGATACACATGTAAAAAAAATACCAAAATATTTTAATAAAATATGTGAATAAGTTTGTACATTTGATGATCTTTGAAGGTATTAAAGGAAATAGCTGCATTTTAGTTAATGCTCTATATAATATAACTTCTTAAGAATAGTGATTATGAGAAATGGCCAAAAATACTGTATAGCCAGCGAAAAATTCAGCTTTCAGCTTTTTACTTAAGTTAGAAAAGGGATTTTATTAGTGTTGTTGACTTGTCTCGAATAATTGGCTCAATTTGATGTGGCATTAAGTGGAAAACGGTCCAGATTGTCTCACTGGTAATTTATCTCCATTCAACTTGGCAGTAATCCCATAACTCTTGGAAATCCGTACTTTTCGTTTGAGTCCTTGTTTCTTCCGTTCGCATTACAATTGTTCAAATATATTGAGATCAATTCATTGTGCTGGACAGTTTTTTAAATGTTGAACATTTTGTTGCAAAGAATACCATCTTGCCGAAAAACGTCTCCATCTTTGTAGTATGCTAGAAGATTAGGCTGTGGTAAACTTTGTGGTGTATGTTACATGTTTCTTTCTCCAACATACATATCCTTTTTCATTAAAATTTAAATATTTTGCATTTATCACAAAAAAACTCTGCCATTTTCGAGCCTCCCATGTTAGATGTTTTTGTCCACTTCAAACCTCTATTCCGATGATTTTTGTTTGATGATCTTTTTGCTAATATAATTCAATATGTTTTTCGTAATACACTGCGTACAGCATCACATGAAACTTCACTGTTATGCTTCATTCATTTCTCACTTCTTTAGATGTTAATGTGAGATTGCCTACCGAGATTCCTACAATCTTTCTTCCATCACTTTTGTCTACCTTTATGGTTCCCCCTTTTATTTTTGCACTTAAAACAATCCTAAAAACATTTTTGTGTGTTTTGAACAATGTTTCTGGAAATTCGAAGCCACCTGGCTATCTCTCGTTGAATCATCTTCCCCTTCTACATCAGAACCTTCATATTTATTTCAGCTAAAACTTTTGCCATGATTTCAACTACAATGACTTGTCAAGGCACATTAGTCTCACGTTGATAAGATGGAAGAGTTCCTGCTTAGAAATCTTCATTTTATATCCCTTTATTCGCTCAGAATATATTTTGCTGTCCTTAGAGCTTAAAGCTGTGTAGCTTCAGTTAAACAGTATCTACAATAAGGCAGCCACTTCTTTCCAATATTCAAGGTTCACATTCACATTAATATAAAAGCATCCTGATAAACTATCTTAACTTCTTAATAAAATCAATGAATATATTCTTTTTATATATTATTTTGAACGCCAGTACATTAATCCAAAGGATACTTAGGATGGTACCTTTGTCTTTACAATTTATTTTGCCAAAGGGAAATTACTTATGATTCAAAGAAACTGCGTTTTTTTTTTACTACAAATGGGATTTTTCTCGATGTAAACGCCTAATTATTTCATAAATCTTGGCATTAACATAAGATATGCTTATTATAATGCAAATAAGCAAAGATGGCAAACAGTAGTGTGTTAATAAATTTACATTTCTTGGAGAAAACTCGACCAAACTAGTAAACTAATTTTGGCATTACCTACGGGGATCTTATTAATTTTATGATGGTGGATATTTTACAAAGTGAATTGTTTGTAGAAGTGCATTCATAATTAAATCATATTGGTATTTACCAGCGCACCTAACACGTAACCAGATGTGACACATGGCCATAACTTTGTAAAGTGGGCTTATAGGCAGTACCGTGGAAAATTCCCTATCCTCCTAGCAACTTCCCATTTTGGGGACGGCTTAGGCGCCCGGCAATAAACTCTGTCCTCTCTTGACGAAGAAGTAAAACCTGAGGAAATACCCCCTTGGAGTTTGGGCTTTATTTTAGGATATGAGGAAATCCCATATACATAATTAAGTATAATTGGATCATATTACCTGCATAATTCTGCAACTGAACTTATAAATATATGTAAACATATACTCTGTTCTTGGCAGGAGGTTTAGAATACAATGATTGCATGGAGGACAGTTCCATTAGCAAAACTGCGAGAGAAGAAATTATTAAAATAATCTTTCACTTTTCTTTGTTTCTAACGAAATTTTCTTGTTTCTGTTAGAGTTGCTAGTTTACAGCTAGGACATGTGTTACTTCGACGGTGCCGAAACACTCCCATTTTCCCTATATTCCAATTGTAATTTTTTTCCCCATCAATGATATTTTAATGGAATGGACTCCTGTGTGGGTGCTTATCCTGAATACCTCAATCTTGGGCTATTCAAGTCAAGAGTAAGTCATTATGTATCCTCGTATCATATCCCACACCTCTTTTAATATTACTATTTTAACAATATCGCTTGATCTTGAATAGGTCTCGACCTTGTATTTGATGAATCCAGTAAAAAAAAAAATCAAAAAAAATCATAGGTACATTGTGACTACCAGTGGTAGACGTAAGTTTTCGAAAGTAGATAATAGGTGGTCGAATTTTTATATTCTAGACGAAGCTGGCATTCCCACTTAGAAGTTTGGTGTAAAATAGTCGGTGTTGTCAATTTGTCCATAGGTTGTACGTGGTACCTCCGTTCTTTGCGGACATTTGCATGAATTTATTAAAAGACTCATAATACATGAAAGAAGAGTTTTATTTGAGGAAAAATTGCTGTAACAATCTTAAGACTCTACTTGATGTATCTCCTTAACGAATCTGCCGTTAGCATCGATAACTGCTTCAATAGACGGTCTTAAACGTTAACATACCAGAATAAGTGAATAATTATTTTGGACAATGTGCTGCTCGTTATGGCGGACTTTGGTTTTTGTAGTGCTATGGTGGCGTTGATTGACATCCCTCGCTGCTACGCCCCGTACGTAGTAGTCCAAGAGATTCAACTTTTGAGAGCTGGGTGGACATATGTCTGGGATGACGTGATTTTTTTTTTTACAGTATTGTTTACCCTTTTTTTCCAGTATGGTTTAAGATTGTAGTGATCGGGGAACATCCTGTTGGGAGTCGGTTCCACATGACAGTGGTTAGCGGTAAGAAGCTGTTCGTGTGGAACTTCTTAACTACGGAGGGAATGTCGGGAGTGTTACTATGTAAGTGGCATGGCGTGTTCTCGCTGTGATGGTTTCACATGGCGGGACCAGGGAATGTAGTTGCGGAAAATGTAGCTCATCTATTCTTGGGTCGTCTTGGCCTTATGTGATGGCACATAAACTTGTTGGTTTACGGTTTTCGTTTGTTCACATTCTCTATCCAAATTCTCAGTAACGACTCCAACATCTCTTTTTAGTCAGTAGTATTGACCCATCAGCCTCGCAAAAAGAAGCGAAAAGGCATGCTATCTTCTTCGTTGCTCACAACTCTCAGAACCATCACATTTACCGGAAACTTTGTGTACATGATCCGTTCAATCGTCATTAGGGTCTCTGCATGACTATCAGTAATTTCTCTTTTGGTGTTAATTATTTTTTTTCTCTTAAGAGGAAAACTAAAACTTTCCAGGCCTTCGATGATTCAATTTACTCAGCAAGGGCTTTGCGTGGATCAGTCGGTTATCTTTTGTCGTTGCAGACATAAAATGGCCTCTCCGCATCACATATGGCATGTATCGATGCTTCATATGCGCAATTTTTTCGATACATTGCCTGGAGATATTGAACTAATTAGCATTAGCATTGACTTTGTGTTCTTATCAATAATTCTCAACACCTCTCATACGAATTCGTGTGTTTCGATGATATTAGAATCCTTAGCAGGCGTTTTACATTTACCTACGGTTGTAGAATTCCCGTCAGTGACTCCAGCTCTTTGCACTTTTTAACAATAAAAGACCGTGCAACTTTAAGTATCAAGCAATCGTTAAATCACTATGTTCCGCCTTTAAGCCAACGATTATAACGTATCTTTTCATTTTATGAGTTACCTTAATGCCTCTCTTCATTCATCTGAATGGAAATGATAATCAAAACAAGTTAGAATAATATTAGAGATATTAAAAGACGTATCCTCAAAGAACTGAGCAACTTTGCAATATTAGGTTAGCCAGGAAGTCCTGAGTCACTTAAGAAGCGGAAAGAAAGCAACAAAATTTTATGGAGCAACATCAACATTTATTCTTCAAAATAAAGTCCATCATTATCGATGATCTTCTGCCAGCGATCAACTAGCATCCGAATCTGTCCCAAATAAGAGTCCGCTGGATTTGAATGAAAAAAACTGTAAATCTTTCTTCACTTCATCAAAAGTGTTGAATCGCTGGTCACATAGTTACCCGGAGCAGGATTGGAACTGAATGGTGGGTGTGGAATTATCTCAATACCGTCCATCTGTTTGAACTTCTCAACCTGGCAGTGTGTGGCCTCGTATTGTTGCGCAGAAACAAAACCCGACCTCGACTGACCAAAGCAGGATACCCCTTCTTTAGTTTGTTGTACACGCGGTCTAGCTGCTGTCAATATAATTTAGCGTTGATGATGTGACTGTGGGAAATAAACTCGAAATGCTTGGAAATTCCACCAGACAGAAATCAAGATTTATTATTTTCTTTACGCTTCTTAAATGAGCCAGGACTTTCTGGCCAGCCTAGTATACCGTTAGTAGATGTCATAGTATTGAGAAAAGACACAGAAATAAAATAGTAGGAACTCCTAGGCAACATATTAAAGGAAAGTGAGAGAAAATGACTAAGCATCAATTGTAAGAAGACAGAATAGCTGGTTGTCAGAAAGATAAACAGCCCAAGATGCAAACTACAAATTGGAGATAGGAAAATCAAGTTGATACAACACTTTAAATATCTAGGAATGTGTTTTAACAGAAGACGGAAAATGCAACACTAAAACCGGAAAGTGTATTGAAATGGCAAATTATGCTTTTGAAAATGTAGGCAAAGTATTAGCAAAGAGGAAAATTTCGTTAGAAACAAAGAAAACAGCGATGGGTTGTTACATTATATCGGTTCTCCTGTATAACAGCAAATGCCGGACAATCTCACCACAGAGGAATAAAAGATTTGAGACAGCAGAAACGTAAAAACACGAATCTACAGAAGGATGCTGAGAATGACATGTGAATAACGAGGTCGTTTTAATGAATATGGAAACAAAAATGGCAAGCAAAAAGTCAGAATCAGAAAGACATAATTGAAATTTCCAGGGAAAAGGATGAGGAAAAATGCTTGGAGAATGTGATGCATACAAAACACATTAAAGTCAAGTGAGACAGAGAAAAAAACAGCGAATAACCTACCGAGCAAAATCATGTAAATGTTTGGCAGAACAATGAAAGAGGAAGAACAGAAAATAAAAACCTTAGTAAAAGGTCTAAAGGACAAAAAACTGCAGAGAGCCATAATCGCCAATGTCCTTAAAGAAGCACATACATAGACGAAGTGTTCAAATAAGCTTGTTGACAACTGTACTGCCACTTACTGAGCATTGAGAGTAAAGAAAGTACCAATAAAATGAATAAATTTCACCAATACCTTATATGATTCACTATCCTTTGCCTTCTAACATTTTAATTTATAAATCCGATTCGTTCCTTAACCCCATATTAATTCAAGAGATCACTTAATCTAATGGTTTCTAAAACATGGGTCCATTTTGAACGTATTTTTTTCTTCAAGTGAAAAAAAATCATTGCTTTCACGTTACTGAATTCACTCAAGCGAAATAAAAAGACTGGTTCTTACTCCTGTTCCCACTTTTTTGCATTGTCGACCATGAAGAAATGAAATCCCTTAAAAGAGGCCTGTCACCATTGGTTGCGGACAGATGGTGTGATGAATGGTCGATGATAGAGAAAGGGGGTGCTGTAGTGATGTCTCGAACAAGGGGAAAAAACGAAAGTGCTGTTGTAACGTGGACGTCACTTCCGGTCTTACATGGCAAAGGCCTTTTATGTCGTTTAGGTTTTTGCTTAATACAGATTTTTTTTCCATCGTTTTTGTTTTATTAACATTATATGCACTTAAGTGTTGAACAAGTTTGGGAGAAAAGAAAAAGAAAATGAGAACGAGAACGCTTCGAACGATGTAAGGAAATAGAATAAAGAAGAAGGGAAGAGATGAAAGGGATAGATTGAAGCAAGCAGAGAGAAAGGCGGGTTTTCGGAAGCTCCTCTGCATGGAAGACTTGTGAAACATAATCTTTTGGTCCCCGATTCCAGTTCCTTCTTCCTGTGGCTAAGAGTAAAGAATAAAAGTGAACGTTGAAAAAGAAAGAAACGAAGAGATAATGGTGATAAATATATAACTGAAGAACGAAAGAAAGTCCAAAGTGAGAAAGGAAGAAAAATAGAGATAAATAAAAAAGAGGTTGTTGTGAAAGAAAGAAAGAAAGAAAGAAAGAAAGAAATGTAATGAAGGCTTGGAAGAAAAAGGAAAAGAAAATGAGAGTTTTAAGAAATAAAGAAAACAAGAAAGAAAGAAAGAAAGGAAAGTTAATAAAAAGAAAGAAAAATATAGAAATTAATGGGGAAAAGAAAAAGAAATACAAGAGAGTTGCCAAATGAATAAAGAGAGTAAGAAAACCAATATTAGAAAGAAAAAGAAAGAGAAAGAAAGTAATAAATGTTGAATGAGAAAAAAAGGAAAAGTTATAACTATGTGAAAGAAAGAATGAAAAAAGACATAATGTTTATGCAGAAAAGAGAAATAAATGGAAATTTGAGAAATTAAAATGAAAGAATAAAGAAAATGTTGCAAAAGAAAAAAAAAGAAAATGTATGTTGCGAAAGATAAAGAAATAGAAAAGAAAGATACAAGGAATAAGTTAAAAGAAAGAATGAAAAGAAAGAAAGAATGAAACAAATAAATAAAAAAGAAAGAAAGAAAGAAAAAGAGAGAGAGAAAATGTGACAGTAAGAAGTAAATCAAAATGACTATGGTATAAAACAGAAAAAACAGGCTAAAAAAACAGCAAAAAAGAAAGAATCAATGAAAAAGAAAGAAACGGCTACGGTTAATACAAAAAGAAATGACAAAAAGAAAGAATAAAAGTGAAAAAGAAAAAGAAAGAAAGTGACAAAGAAAAAGAATGAGAATCATGATTGGTTTAAGACAGAAAAAATAGTAACAAAAAGAAAGACAAGGAAAGAAAAAATCAATGAAAAAGAAAGAAATGATTATGGTTAATAGAGAAAGAAGTGACGAAAAGAAAGAAAGAAAAAAAAACAGAAGAAAGAAAGAAAGAAAGAAAGAAAGAAAGAAAGAAAGAAATTTATGGCTTAAGACAAAAACAGGGGAAAAAAGACCAAGAAATAACTATGGTTGATACAGAAAGAAATGATGAAAACAAAGAAAGAAGTGGAAATAGAGAAATAACCAAATATGGGAATATATCCAAAGGCAAAAAAAAAAAAAAAAAAAAAAAAAATGCATTATAAAAGAAGAAATTAAAAGAAAAAAAAATAAGCATAAACAAAAAAATTAAATGAAAAAAATGAATAAAAACTCCTGAATTCCTCGCATCCAGATCCAACAAATAAATAAATAAATAAAAATAGAAAACACAAAACGTTGCCAAGACGTGATTTCTTTCTTTTGGTGCACCATTTTTTTTCTTCAAGCATGTCACTTTACTCTTTTGTCCTTTCACTTACACCCCCCATGCACTTACCCTTATTTTTTTCTCCTTCAAATTCCCATTTCCCGCCATTTCTTCCCCGCACTTCCCTACCACCATCACCACCGTTCAGGGTTTCCGACACGGAGCGTTGCTTACTTGTTTCCACTCCTTTTTCCGCTTATCCGATTCAAGTGTGTGACATCGAAATGCAATTGCTTCCTATTGATGAGTGGTCGACATTTTAAGAAGTCTTTGAGGATGAAATTAGAGGCCAGGGGACCTTACCTCACCACCTGTCCATGAGAGTCAGCGGCCTCGATCGGCACAAGATTGCATGGTATCTACTACTGAATAAATAAACGCCTGAGGGCATTGGCCTGAAGTCTCACCGTCTGCGGTTGAGTCGTGCCACTTTTATTTACGTCATTTATATTATATATATATATATATATATATATATATATATATATATATATATATATAAATAAATAATGGGCACAGTACACAGCATAAGTAGTACCGCCTAGTATGTTTGCTAGTAATCAGGTTTTTTGGAAGTCAAAAATTACTATTGAGGATTCTAGTCTTAGCGATATCATAAAAATGTTAACGAAATTCAAGATTACACAAACTCATACAAAACACGTGCGCTCATATAGACACATACACAGACACGCAAGCACACACATTTCCGGCATATATAAACAAAAGTGCTGCTGCCCTCATCTTTATTGTTTATGTTCACGAGATTTCGGTATTTCTACGCTCCGGCCTTCTTCAGACTATTTATTTCGTTGAGGTAGATTGTTCTCGTTCCACGTGCCAATCCACTTCCGTATGTTTCATTTATCTCCCTTTTAACTCAACTTTCCAGGTTTTATGCTCAGCAATGCTGTAGAATTGAACTCCAGGTATTAAACTGGATCAAACCAACGGGCCATGTATTCTTGAGGACATTAGTGGATGGATTTTTAGGACTTATAAAACTAATTTCTCAGTAAACATTTTTATTGTGCTCATATTGCAATTTGGTTGTTATTATTGATTGCTTAATTCTGGTTCCCATATTGTATTCATTTCTATGAATGGCCGACTTACGAGATTTTGTTGAATAGCATATGTCCTGATTCCTTAAGCTTTCGTATTTTCCAGTGATGTTCTCTATTATTTTAATCTCACGGGGCGGGGGGGGCGTTATGGTGATCTCTCTTTTCTCTCCACATGTGGTCAGCCATGGCTGATTTTTCTTTCTCCCTCGTGTTATGTCTTTAAGATATTCTAGCAGCTTTACCTTAAAGAAGCGTCTTGTTTACACACACACACACACACACACACACACACACACACACACACACACACACACACACACACATATATATATATATATATATATATATATATATATATTAGTTAATTTTTTTAATGTTTTGCTTTTATACACGTAAGTATCTACCTTTCTGGATTTTGATGACACGTGCCCCTTCAGGATGTTGGTGGTCATAGCTCTCCATAATTTCCTCTCCTTCGTAGCTCTTTATAAATGTTGTCTTGTTATTTATACGAAACATTGCTCCTCCTTCCATTTACTCCATCTCACGTGATTCATTATGTGTTTTTCCCTCTCCAGCTTCCCTTGAATCTGTCTTGTGAGATAAAATTTTCCAAACCCAATTTTCTCATGCGCTCAAGAGATTTCAGCTTTCTCGTCCTGGTGTAAACTATAAGTTTTCTACTTGTTTCCATTTTCTCTAAAAACTTCGCCGTTACTCACATATTTGGACCATGGGATTCTCAGCATACTTCTGTATTATCAATTTCTGTTGCTCTTTCCTTCATCTTTGAGGAGATTGCCTAGAATTTCCTGCCATATAGGAAGAACCATATTACGTAACATTTAGGTACTTTTTTCTTTGTTTCTAACGAAATTATTCTGTTTCTTAATACTTTGATCAGCTTTTGGAAGGCATCTTTAATTGCTCCAGTGCGTGTTTGGACTTTCCGTCCTCTGTTAAAACACTTCTCAGATATATAAATTGTTGTACTTGTTTGATTTTGGTATCTCCAATTTGTAATTTGTATGTTAGGCTCTTCCTTTTTCTGTAAACCATTTATTATGTTTTCTTGCAATTTATGCTTAGTCCTTTCTTCTCGCTTTCCTTCATTAACTTTTGTTGGAGTTGTAGCAGTTTTCTTTCTATGTCAGCTATCAACACTGTCTCATGGACATATCTTATGCTGCTAAAATTGTGGTAGCGGATAATGAATCCTGTTCAGCATTCTAGTTCTCTCAGAATCGCTTCACTTTATAGGTTGAATAAGTCCGGTGAGAAGGCACATCCTTGTCTTACATCCCTTTCTATTTCTGTATATCTACTTGAAGTCATTTTCCATATGCATGCAGGTGGTTAGCTCCCAGTATAGATTCTGGATTATTCTAATATCCTTCTTAAATATGTCAATGTTATCTAACATTGCCAACAGTTCTTTGTGAACGTTTTCCGCTAAAGATTTTCTTTAATCAGCTCATATTAAACAAGACAATAAAACCATTTAGACGCCAGCGATCACTGAGAGTAAAAGAATCTGAAAAAAAGAAATAAAGTGAGAAGACAATAAAAGAACAGGTTACATGGAGACAGAAGATAACAAATAAGACGTATACAAGAAAATCAACGAAAATCCCAAGGTACCTCAGAAGAATTCTTTAATGAAACATGTACTAAAGAGGGAATGCTGCCCGAATAAACATCTATCTATCTATCTATCTATCTATCTATCTATCTATCTATCTATCTTAGCCTGTCCCTATCTCTCTATGTATCTAAGACTGTTCTCAGCTGTTAAGGCCTTTACTTTTGCAAAACACGTGTGGAGAAGTTAATTTCATTTTTCAATTTCAACTGAGAAGGGTACCTACAAGTATCAGTATCATCTTATGAAATTTACATGATCTTATTTTTGTATTAATCTCAGTTATGACATTTTTCCATAAATGAAATATCAAAATTAATAATAAAATGAATGGAAATACAAATAACACAGTAAAATGTAATAAATATACATAAAATTATAGTATTTTATGTACACTTTGATAAAATTACATAAGAAAGGTAACTATAAATTTAATCTCACTCTTAACAGTCTTATTTTAATTTCTTTATAATATATTTTCCATAAAGCCTCGTAAACGTTAAGGTGAAAGCTGAAAGTTTTCCTTAAAAATAACGAGGTAAATTAGTTTTTCACTTAAATGTAAATTATTTCACTTTTCTGCTTCCGTAGAAAAAATTAGCCTCACGGAATCCGTCAATATATCATTCATCACCTGTCAAGTGACGCGAAAGTTTATGACCTGCTTTGTTTTATTTTCAAATTACATCTTTTCGGATGTTTAAACTTGGTTCAAAATATTTTAAATAAACATTATAATTTCTGATTTTCTTAAAATAAGTTTTGAAAAAATGATAATTGATATTTAAAAAAATTTCAAGATTTCCAGTTTTTTTTATAAAATGGAAAAATATGGTCAATTTTGGTAACTCCAAAAAATAAAAAAAACAAGATTTTTAACGAAAATTTTGGACGTGCTAGGAACGATTAAAAATGTAAAAAATACCCCCAAACATTTGATCTTTCCTCTTAATAATAACATAAACATTTAGATGATAAAATTTTGTTTTCGGCAAGTTTGGCATCTTTTTCATCATGCTATGCTCTTTTTTTTAGCGATCTCGTGGAGATACCTAGGTTAGTCAAAAAGTTCGGTGTAATATGTAAAGTCTCATCTTAATAACCGAAATAACTTTTTGACCAACCTAACAGATGCAAAAAAGAAATATAAAAAAATCAAGGCTGTGTCCAAGTCTTTTAACTGATATGAGTCACCATCAGCCTGTGACGCCTAAGTCCAGCTCCAAGACGGAGAAGAGGCAGACTACTGGCACCTCATAAACAACTGATTCTGGTAAAGTGAATTCGACAGCCCGTGAAGGCATTCCAACTAGAGGAAGAAAAGACCAGATTTGAAATCTTTGCTACCTTGCGGTCATATCCAAACATCACTAAACTATTGCATTCTTCCTTTCTAATGCTTTTCCACACTTTTAATGCAGCCTCTACCAGTTCTTTACCTTCTGTCTCCTTTTTGAGAGATAAGTAAAGAGAATTACAGATGATAAGGATGTTTACCTATATAGCACAAGGTACAACGATCTTATCCCATGGAGTATTTAGATAGTGTTGTCCTCGCATCGAAAAACAATACTTGGCTAACGAAATAAACCTGACATAAAGGAATAGAACAAAGGAAATTAATCATTTTGTTAGAATTAATCCTTTACTTGTGAATAAATGAACACAACAAATTGTGTCAACTTTCAATAACGTTTACTGGGGTCCTGCTTTTTACGTTATTGCGAATATGATCTTTTAGGCTGACACCATTCAGCCTACCCTTGATAATTGTTTCAAATTGTTATCGCTCATTATTAATGTTTATTTTCTAATTCTTTCACACGTAGTAACCCTTTTGCTCTTACTGACTTTACTGCCTTGATTGGGGTGAACTCGATTATTATATATATATATATATATATATATATATATATATATATATATATATATATATATATAGAGAGAGAGAGAGAGAGAGAGATTTTAACACCAATGTTTGCATTTAAAAAGTTATTTATAAAATATGTATAAGTTATAGATAATTGAAGCCCTTCATTAGATTAATTATTCAAAAGGACAATAATTGGGTGGGGGATGATAGAGTTAACCTTAAAATTTAATTTAATAACAAAACTCAAAGAGAAAAATTGTTCTTCGATGACCACTTCATTTCTACATAGAAAATGATTTCATTATAAAACAAAACAAAAAATATCTAACACATTAACTTTACGCCATCAACGGTATTATTTCAAAATATGCACGGCATCATAAAATAATATTATTATACAGAGAAATATGAAAATGATAATGATAATAATAGCCGTTTGCCTACAAGGAAACATTTGGCATTCATTGACCGAGCAGCCAGTACTACTGTCGGTTGAAATTTATAAAATATTTCTCTTAAAACAATTTTCAGGAAAATACATTTCTCAATGCTAGTACCTCTTATCGCTCTTTCCAATATTGACGAGGTTTATTTTCTAACCTTTTGTTTGGAGGAACGATTCTTAACACGTGAATATTACGAAGGCGGTTTAAAATATTTAGCGAATACTCATGATAAAAATAGAAGCCCCATCCCTGGAACTTTATTAAAGATATCGTGGAAGATAATCAAATAACAACGTGAGCTCTTTTATGTTAATTTTCTCCTGTGCATGTTTTCCCCTATTTCGCTTCGATAGACCTTTTTAGATTCTACCTTTTTTTTAATAATTTTATGTGTTCAGATCCTTGTTTTTATTGCTTTCAAAGGTCAGGGCGGAGGGTTCCTCCAAAGGGCTAGCTGTCTGTATGTGACCTCATCACCACATTATATACGGTTAAGTGTGTGACTCGAAATGATCATTAGTGACCACGGACCTTGTTCCGTAGTGGGTCGCGTCGGTTGTATCTCTACGCTAGGCTCCAGGACTTTTTTCAGGCCAATACACTAAAGTCGCACTGTCTCTGTTAATTACTGAATATAAAATCAGTCATCTTTCATCAACTGGTAGTTTTTTGTAGTATTAAGTAATACAACGATTATAGTAAGTATTGGCTATTTTTATTTTCCACAGTAGGAAAATATTGCCGGCCAACTTTCAGTGATGTGGATTGAGAAGTGAGTGGGTAGTTGTAGACACATAGGTTACTATGAGACAAAATTTATCACTGAAAAAACTTTGAAGGAAGAAACTGTTTTTTTTTACAAGGAGATCAAGCTTTCACGCTAATTGCTTATTCGTTAATTCACGGACCAATAATATAGTACGCAAGCCCACTATATCTTTCTTTTTCTTTCGGTTTTGTGAATGACCTTATGAAATATATCGTTTTTAAGAAATATGATACAGTTCCATCAACCTGTGGGTGTGTTTTTTTTTGTTTTTGTTTGCTATTTTGTATTTTTGTTATCTAGTTAGTTGATCTTTTTCTTTTTCTGTAATCCTAACACTAATTCTTCTCTACGTCACGCATACAAATTTGAACACGAGCAATGCGATCGCCTTCAGTTTTGTAGTTTGACATGGAGTGACGTTGACCTCACCATGTCTGATTCCTCAAAACAAGTCATCCATAGCCAAGTTATGTTAAGGGAATTAGTAAGGTGCTCAACTACTCAACGACCCTAAAACTAAACCCGGTAATGAGAATGATGATGATGATGATGAATTAAGACAAAAGACGTAGAGTAATTTATTTAACGAAGCAGAAAACCGAAATTATGGATCACCTAGTGAGGATCGAACTCACTATTCAGTCGTAATTGATCTAACGAGACAACCTTGCTAAACATTACACAATCTTCAAGTATTCAATACGATTTTGTAAGCATCGCTTATATGTGATAGAAGGCCGAAGTTGATCTTGCGTACCATTGCATCACGTTGGATTGCCCTAAAACAAAAGACGTATATGGCATAATGCATTTCTTTACGCTTTTTTGTCATAATTTTTAAACGTCTCCAAGACTCTTTATGGAGGCCCGAACACTAACAGCATTCTTATCCACTAAGACACTTGCTTCATTAATTGACAAAATGGAAGATAGGGTCTCTTATATGAGCGGTAGAAAGAAAGAAAGAAAGATTAAATTTCTTTCATTTTATATTTTCCGGTTAAGCGAATCTCTAAGGTTTTTCTGCATTAAGATAATTTAGAACGCCCGTGATTCATGACTTAACAAATAGCTAATATCGAATATCCGAAAAATGTAAAGTGTTTTTTCTTCACCGTTTGGAGCGCTTAAATGAACAGGTGGGAAAGGCAGATTAATAAAATGCCCCTTTGAATGACACGAAAGTAAAATACAAAATAATAAAAAAAAAAGCATTGTTGCTATTTTCCTCATTTTTATACGCCGCCACACATATACACAAACGCATATAGACACACACACACACAAACACACACACACACACACACATACATATATATATATATATATATATATATATATATATATATATATATATATATATTTATTTCCTAGTGTATGTCGCAAAATATAAACACACATATACACATATGAATACTTACACATATAAATACACATATATAAACGCATACATGCACATATACAAATTCATATACATTCGCACACACATAACTGAATACATACATAAACAGAAAATGCAAATAAATGTACACATACATGCGAGCGTACTTTTAGTTAAGTTGTAATTAAAATACACACATTTGCAAATATATGCACCCATACCCACATTCATATGCATAAACACACATAAATAAACATATACATCCACATAAGCACACATACATGCGCATGTACAAATATACACATAAATATGCACGTGCACAAGCCTACATATATACGTATGCACATATGCATACGCACAATTAAATATGCACATTTATCACTACATATATACAAACGCATGCTTATATATACACATTTACTTCTACAGAGAGAGTCATAATGTAAATACACGTGCATAAACTCATACACACATACTAACATACATACATACGCACGTGTACATGCATACACTTATACATAAACAGTCATACACATATACATAAGCACAAATAGGCATACTCTTGGTCGCATACATACACACGCAAGCTTATACACACACATTTAGTTTAACAGAGCGAGTCGTAAATAAAATGTTCATGCCACTATGCAGGATAGTCGTAGAGACAGACATAGGCCAATGTTTCATGTTGATATCGTAGAAAGCAGATATTTTCCTCTTTTCAGAACAACTCAACCTAACTCAATTGTTATTGTCAACAAATTATTTAAAAAAAAAACCAAAAAACACACACACGCACAGATTAATTTGCTGCTCGTTTAGTTTGGGGGATTTTGTTTCATAAAAGCGAAAAAATATGCTTATTATCATATATTACTAAATGTCATTATTTTCCTTCTGAAACATGTCATACCAATAAATGAAAGTGGGTCGTTGTGTTTTTCTTCAATATCGTTAAAATATTTTGATATTTTACGAGGTGTGTATGAAGTTTGAGCTATAAATAATTTCCGTTTTTGTCTATCAACCTCATTCTACAAAACCTAAATCATATTTGCATTTTATTTAATTATATATTCACCATTATTTGCAGCCGAGTTCGAATTCTAGTTAAAACCATTACATTCGCTACATATGCTAATACCCTGGGGAAAGGTATGAATCCTCATCACCCTCCCACCTTCTCTTCTCTGTTCCGCTATTTACCCATAGCTTTTCTAGAAGAGGATTCATACCATTCCTAAACACGTAAATGGATGTAATGTTTTCGACTGGAATTCGAACTTGGCACTCCGATTCTTCAATCTGAGCCGCTATCCATTACTCTTTGCCAAGGATCTTGAGATATAGAGTAGGAAACCAGTCAAATTCAATGCACGGAAGAATTTATAGATTTAGAAATGTGCGAAATGGATTCTGACAAGAAAAATTGTTTGGCGCGACACAGTGAACCAACTTTTCTCGGAGAAGACGTTGCAAATTTAAGGAATGTTAAGTTAGGATGATGCACCGGTCTTTATAATTGGTTCCCCAAAACGGAGATTATTTATGATGCAACCTAGTGTTTTATATAAATACCAAACTGCGTTTTAATATTACAATATGAATTTTGTCTGTGTAAACGTCTAAGCACTGTATAAATCTTTGCGTGGAGATACAATTTACTTATGAATCAAAAATGAAAATAAGCAAATGTGCCATGCCGCAGTGTTTTCTACAAAGTGAAGCGTTCTAAAAAAAAATTAATGTTGATCTACAGTAATTTGTCATGAGACCTTACCCTTATGTAAAAAGATCGAAAAACTCCTACTTAGAAATTTTCATATTATATCCTCAGAATTTCCAATAGTGGTCTTTTTTCAGCTTCAAATTGTTTAAAACTGATGTATTTTCTGTTACACGGTGCCTACGAAAACGCAACCAATTAGTTTTCCACAGACACTATTGATAAAAACATACTGCTAAACAATCTTAATAATCTTGATAAAACTAACGTGTAATAATCATTTTATATAGTAGAACCAAACCTTGTGGACGCCAGTGTATTTAACCAATGGTTAAATTAGATAATCCTTTCGCCTTTACAATTTATTTAACCAAAGGGAAATCATTTATGAAGCAAACGAATTGCTTTTTTATTGCAAATATAAATTTTGTTTATGTAAAGTTCTAAGTACTGCATAAATCTTGGCATGGCGATAAAATTTGCTTAAGTGCAAATAACCAAAGGTGACATGCCGAAGTGTATTAATATATTTACATTTCTTGGAACAAAATCGACCAAACAAGTAAGGATTTTAATAAAATAATTTTTGATAATTTTGTTATCACCTACGTTTTATGATGGGAAATATTTTACAAAGTGAAATGTTAATAGAAAAGTGAATTCATAATTAAATATTTCCTGTGTATATATCCAAATAAACCTTTACAGATGTGTAAACATATACATATTGTTGGTGGGAGGAGGGACTTAGAATATATTGACTTTATAGTGGAAACTTCCACAAACGAGAATTATGGAAAGGACTCTATTCAAGTAGTTTTCACTTCCCCATTTTTTTTGTTTCTAAGAAAAAATTCTTGTTTCTCTTAGAATTTCTAGTTTACAGCTATAACATTTCGTGCTACGTCGACGGTATTGAAATAGTCACCCACCCCCATTCCAATTGTAGTTCTTTTTCCCAAGAACTACAATTTTTTGGAACAAGCTATTGTGTTGGTGTTTCCCTGAATACTTCAATCCCGAGCCATTCAAGTCAAGAGTCTAATAGACAAATCATGTTGATAATAACAACAATGGTGAAGATATTAGTCTCAAGCTATATAATGAAAACCAGCATTTGAAATGCTGGAGCATTGGTCGAAGATCGATCGATAACAAAGCTGGGAAATATATGACAATGTCAGCTCTATGAGAAGTTGCAGATGCAGTTTTTCTTAAATAACATGTCATTTCCGGGCGTAGGTTTTCATGGTTCATAACTTGCTTTTTCTTTAGTATAAATTCAAAACAACAGAAAAAGAAACCACTTCTCTATCATTCCCAATGTATGTCCGACCCATAGATTGGTTTGTATTTCTGCTTAATCAGCTCACCCCATGAAAAGCGATGATGCCACTAACACACTAGGAAACAATGAATAAACTTCTACTCCCGTTCAAAAGACCGGAGGAGTGTACAAAATGTGAACTTGAATACCAATACACGTTCAAAGCAATGACCCTAATTGAGAGTGTAACTGCTCATCCTGGAGAAAACAAAAAGCATTATCGGCGATGATAAAACGTTACGAGCTAGTTTTGGATAGATTGATCTTTTTTAATCAGTTCACCCCCCCCCCCAAAAAAGAGCAAAAAACAATGCGATAATGTCACAAGTGCTTACTGGGATTGAAAGAGAATGAGAAGAACCTGAAGCCCAATCCTCAACTGGAAACAATGGATTAACTTTTTCTCCCGTTCAACAAGCTGGACCCTATTTCCCGATATTTTTTTAAACAGGAGTAGAGGTTTATCCCTTGTTTCCTGTTTAGGCTTGGATTCCTTCTAAAGTATTTTCTCTCTTATTCCCAGTAGCCCCTTGCATCTTTGTGGATTTATCGCCTTGCTTGGGATGAATTGATTATAAACAATGTGGGTAAGCTTGATAGTTTTGGTATGATAGTGAAGTGGTTTCGTTTTTATTTTTTGCATTCTAGACTGGCTGCCACGCATGGCCAGGGTTAGCCGAGTCTAACCTTTAACTGGGTGGGGTAGAGGAAATAGATTTATGATTTCTCCAAGGGCATATTGCAAAGTGAATCCAACTGAATAGACCGGAATTTAAACTCAGTTCGCAGATTCCACTTTATAAACTATTTTCTTTTACACATTTAAGTATTCTTTGGTTAGAACTACCTTGATTGACTCGTATTTAAATGGATGGCTATATAAGGATTTTGCCCATGACGTGCTCGTGCTTCTAACCGTCCGCATATTTAAATCAGAAGGCACCATGCTATTTCCCTCAAAAGATTGAACCGTCAACGGGCACGAATTCCACTGCGATTATGGGCGAGTGAATCAGTGCATGTATATTGATGAAGAGTCGTCATCAGTTGCTTGCAAGAGAAGTACGCAGCGTCTAGCAGTGTGAGCATGCACTCAAAGTAATACATGAAAAAGAGACGCTTCCCTTTGGTGAAGGGACGCTGTGGTTGTCAAGGTAAAAAAAAGAAAGTGGGTACTGCGTCCAGGATATGCAAGAGTTAACTTTGGGTAAAAAAACCCCAAAAAAACAAAAAGTGTATGGACGGAATTTGCTAAGGAGCCAATAACATGCAAAAGTTAAAGAGGAAAATAAATAAAACTAAACATTGCAGATGAACTGATAGTTTTAAACGTTTTCAGATAATTTGTTGGATTGTGTACTGTTGCTTCATCCATTTAAAAAAAAAATTGTATTGATCTTTAAAGCGAACTAAAGATTTAGATTATTCGTGATTTCAACCTTTAATGTCCAAAGTAAAGTTCGGTATCAATTACAAAAATTTGAATAAAATATTTTAAAAATTGCGAATTAACTAGAGGTTTCTAAAAATCTGGTATTTATTTTTTTACACTGATGTTCATCCTATATGGGCCTGAGAGCTACTCGAGGTAGAAAATTAAAGAGGAAGAGGCACTGTTTATTCGGATATATATTTTTTTAATGTTCACCCAATACAAGACTAAAGAGACACTCAATATAGAGTGTTGCTGCGTGGGGTTTTATGAGCGGAAGAAAGGACAAGCGTTAGGCGTATAGAGCTGAAGCAGAGTTTCAGTAGGAACCGGAAACCGAATCCTAAACATGAAACAAGAGATAAACCTCTGCTCCTGTTTAAAAGCCTACGGAGAAATGTGAACCGGGCGATAGTCGAACTTATCTATACCTATTTGTGGAGGAGTGAAAAAAATTAAATAAATTGTGGCTAAAGTTTCAGCGTTCAAACTCAGACTTTTGGAGTTAGACTGTAGGAAGAACCGGAAACCCAATCCTAAACAGGAAACAAAGGACAAACATATACTCCTGTTCAAAAGACCGAGGTGGGATGTAAACCGGACGATAGGCCAACCTGTCTATTGATATTGATGAAGGAGAGAAAAAATAAAATGAAATAAATAATCAATACAATTACAGCGTTATGGTGCCGTTGTTAGGGGTGCAGAACTGAAGCAGGCCGTAAGAGGAACCAGAAACCCAATCATTAACAGGAAACAAAGAATAAACCCCTAAAAAGACATGGAAAGAGTGTGAACCAGACGATCGGGATATGTGAGGTTGATGACGGCTAACCCAGACGTAACAAGCTAAGATTGCAGTGAACGGGAAAATATCCTCTTGCAGTGGTTACAGTAAAAAGCTGCTCGAGTGGAAATTATTCTCACAATTCCAATGTGGAAAGAATGAAGGTTGTTCACAAAAATGTGCATGGCATAGCGTGTCTTAGATGTGAAAGTTAGAACTGGTGAAACCAAGTAGTGTAGTACGTCTGAGTACTTTCCATGGAATTAGCTATGGAGCAGTAAGTGGTTTGCGACGTTTCGTCTATGAGAGATGGGTTGTAGGACGCGGAGAGGCTTTCAGACATTAACAAAACTGGAAAGTGAAGACTATGCAGCGCCTGCCAAAATATGACAGCAATAATTAACCCTTTGTAACCCTTTTTACGTTAATTATATATTATTATAAAATTAATTATAACTTTTATAAAAAACATCCGTCATTAATCAAAGGTTTATAAAATCCGATAATAATTATAGGTCGATAAAAAACAAATATTAATCAGAAGTTTATAAAATTCCGGCATTAATCATAGGGTACCTGGTATTAATTATAGGGTTATAAAAATTCGGTATTAATTATGAAGTTATAAAAAAGAACCGGTATTAATTATAGCGTTATAAAAAACGGCATTAATTTTGGTCGATAAAAAAATAGTATTAATGAAAACCTGGTATTAATTATAGGATTATAAAAACACGGGGTTAATTATTGGGTTATAAAGACTTTATTATTTATAGGGTTATAAAAATTAGGTATTAATTGTAGGGTGAATAAAAAAAACAAAAAAACAAAAAAAAAGCTCAGTATTAATTATTGCGTTAAAAAAACTCTGTATTAATAATAGGGTTATAAAAAAAAACGTCGTATTAATTATAGGTCGATAAAAACCTTGTATTTATGATAGATTTATAAAAACCTGGTATTAATTATAGGATTATAAAAACCCGGGGTTAATTATTGGGTTATAAAATCTCGGTATTAATTATAAATCGATAAAACCCAGTATTAATTATAGGGTCATAAAAACGCAGTATTAATTGCAGGGTTATTAAAAAAAAACGATATTAATTATAGATTTATAAAAAAAATCCACTATTATAAAAATCTGGCATTAATTAGAGGTTTATAAAAACACACTTTATTAATTATATATATATATATATATATATATATATAAAACGTCATTTTTTTTAACAAACGTTTTAGTGTTGACAAACTCCAGGGAATTTATCCCGAAGAGCGAAATGTCCATAAAATTGGGTACAATTGAGTTTTCATTTTTACGTGATTCATTTCTATGGTCTATAATAAATATATTGAACTCTCTTTTGTGTATCAGTTTTAATATTTTTTTTATATTAATAGGATTCACTTGCATTACTTACCCACGGATTGTACTATATATATATATATATATATATATATATATATATATATATATATATATATATATATATATATATATATATTAAACCATAAGTTTATATCTATATCTAAAAATGGAAGGTCGGGCTTAAATAGTTAAAGTCAGACGTATAATATTCATTTTCTTATAGATGTTTTCTTTAGCATTGACAAATACGCTTTTAAAACCATTGTTTGCGTTTTCATACATCGCCATGGTGGTGGGATGTAACGCATAATCGATTTAATGTGGGCTGCCATATGCGTACATAGAAGCCAAGAAAAATATGCCCAGGCCCCGTAACCAGGCACGATGTTATCTGTATACACCAACCTTCCCTCTTTAGTGCAGTGAGAGACATGCTGTAATATGATGAGGATCCACTTCTATTTGGTTTCTGTCATGACAAAACCTGGCTCGTGGCCACATCAACGTCGAGCCTGGTCAGTGAACCTTGGGGTCTACTTGGGATTACTAGGTGCGGGAAGCTTGGATGTGTGGTTGGTTTAATGGATAATGGCTCGGAATTGCTAATCGAAGAACCGAGTTCCAATTGCAATTGGTTTCTTTATATTCACTTACGAGCAAATGGCCTTGGGAAAGGTATGAACCTGTCTCTTCTCCCCCATCTATAGATTAATTAGTAAGACTTTTACCATTAAACCATTATTATCTAAAAAATTCTTGCAATCTAAAAATATTTTCTGGGTTCAAATAACCTGCAAAGTGTTGATAACCTATAAAAAATCAATTAATCATTACAAAACCGTAAACTGCTCGAATGCAGAAACACGACAGAGAGGATACAAACAGATACTAAATTTTGATACTCCACTTTTATAGGGTATATTCTCGGGCCCCACACCACCGCCACGATAGCGGGATGTGACACCAGTTTATTTTAATATGAGGATCCCATACAGGAATAAATGGATGAAGGCCCCAAATTGCCCAGTCTCCATTGTCTTGCTGGCGTCGATATTTCACCAACCCTGTCTCTGTTTAGCGCAGTGAGGGAGGTGCTACGACAGGCTTAGAATCCCCGAGTTCAGAAATCCCTCAAAGTTTTTTTCTGCGAACTGTCCCTAGAAGTGAAGAACAGATAATACGCTTTGAATTTACCTAAATTCACCATGAAGGCAGGGTGAGACAAAAGGCCTTTTCATATGTGGGATACCCATATCGCATACATATGGGCCAGTGAGAAAAGAAAATTGCCCAGTCCCCGTGATTGCTGTCACCCTTTTATCGATATTACACCGACCTTAGTGCAATAAGGAAGGTACTGCCGCAGAGTTAGAATCCCAGGGACTAGCGTCTTCTCCCATTTTAAAAGGAGAGAACATATATTGCGCTTTGATCCCCACATAGACTTACTCAACGCACGCA